>VZSZ01005162.1:190563-275289 GCA_013398815.1 Ibidorhyncha struthersii | reverse complement strand
CTCTCCCGTCCTCTTGCCCTCCCTTCTCCTGCCAGACCGGCCGGTGCTGGCCCATCGGAGAGGGCTGCCTGCCACGGCATAGTGTCCTACTCGCTTGGCTCCAGCATCAGCCATCGTTTCCGAGAGCAAAATGTCCCTGGAGCCAAATGCGGGAAACCCGTCATCAGCGAAGAACCTGCTGGGGATGCCAGTGATTAAAGCGTGGGGAAATACTAGGGAAATAGGGAAGGTCCCGGTCTGGCTGCGCTTTCTTGTTACCCGTCGTAGCTGGCCGAGCTGTCCCGGTCAGGGCTGCTGGCTCGCCCCAGTGAGGTGGGTTCCTGACAGTGATGGGAGCAGCCAGGGCAGACTGAAAATCTCTCCCTGTGGTACTCAAAAACGTTGTGCAAGCTGGGATAGTGCCTCCAAGCGAGTGCTGGCACCCAGATCACGGCCCTCGCGAGCACGGATGGCTCGGGGTGGGCACCGTGCAAGTACTTGCACGAATAAGGTCTGGCAGCAATAGATTTTTGCCCAGCTGTTTAGGAAGAAAGAGATAACTTTAGAAAATCAGGGGATAAAATAAATTCATGGCATCTCAAATTTGAGACAAGCTGTAAAATAGTTTCTTCATGTAATTCATTGATCGTCAGTCTCAAAGAACATCATCATATGCAATTTATTATAAGAAAAGTTGGTAATCCCTTTCCCTAGGGAGTGAGATCATCAGATGAAGGTTCACTCCGTTTCAATGTCCCACATCCTCTTGTTAGACCTTGAAGTTGGCAACGCAA
The DNA here is from genome assembly GCA_013398815.1 of Ibidorhyncha struthersii. NCBI lineage: Eukaryota > Metazoa > Chordata > Aves > Charadriiformes > Charadriidae > Ibidorhyncha > Ibidorhyncha struthersii. The sequence goes on along the minus strand of VZSZ01005162.1, from coordinate 274,516 downwards.
GAAAACAGGAACTCCACCCTGGCTGGCCGAATTGTAGTGCTCTGCAGCTAGCTCCTGACCATCTGCCTTCGCTTCCTGTTATGACAGAGTTTTTGAACTTTCTGGGATGTGTGAAAAGTCACTATTTACCCTTCACTGCTAAGTAGGTGATGTGAAAGTGTCTGCTTAAAACGTACTGCATATTCCCGTATATAATGATTTTCTGATGGAGTAGCACTCACTTTGTTTATTGCATTGATTTGAGGGGGTATTTTGCATGTTTTTGCAGGTTTATTTATTTGTCTGGATCAGCCAACCCTTAGCATCCAGAAAGATGTCCTCACAATAACTGCAAATGACACTCTAAATATTACTTGCAGGTAAGGGCAAATCTGTCCAGCATGATTTTGATGGGGGTAATTTCTGTGGTGAGTTTTTGTACAGAACTGCAGGTGATTCGGTCTCCCTCCCGTCCTCGCTCCTGTTTCTCCCCACTCCCTTTGTGCCCCCCGCCTCGCTTTTTCTAGACAGACTTTAGAAACTATCTTAGAGGGTTGCAGCAAGGGAGACCACAGGGCGGGCGGGGGCAGAGGGAAGCGTCAGCCGAGTCCTCCTGGAGCCCGCTGGTGAGCCATGCTCTTGACGCTGCCTTTTGAGTGCTGTGCCACTTAGATTCAGCAGAACGTGAATCTCAGGTAGCTTCCTTATGGGTGTTATCATGGGTCGATTTACGTGACTTTACCCTACGTGGCTTGATGCTGCATGTGACGGGATGAAGGCTGTTCCTCTCCATAGCCGTAGGGACTAGCGGGGCTGGGGTTCGCCACCTCGGCATCAGTACTGGCGCTCATCACACGCTCATGCTCCTCTAACGTTCGCTTTCCCAGCGGTCAGAAACCACTGGACTGGTCCTGGCCGAGCAACCAGAGCAGTGCTGAGAAGCGTATCTCCGTGACAGACTGCAGTGATGGCCCCTACTGCAAGACACTTACTCTCCTCAAAGTCATTGGCAATGACACAGGGGACTACAGGTGCCTTTACAGGGACAACCAGGCAGCTACAACCATTTATGTCTATGTTCAAGGTAAGTGCTTACGCAGCTCTCAGGTGATTCTTCCCCTAGCCTCAGGAGAAAAATGGGATATCAAGTATCTCAAAACGGTTTTGACATTAAAATTTATTAGTCCTAGAATTTTTGATCCTGTGAAACTGTTATTTTTCTTGTTTTCGTGTTGAAGAATCACATGCTGGTCTGCTAGTTGCCATCAATAGAAAAGCCTTTGTACCTGTAATTTTGAACTGACCTGCCATATGCGGTGTTTGGTCTGCTATTCTTCTCCACCCAGAACTTAGCACACATATCTCCGCTGCGCTCTGAGCCTGTCCTCATGAATGCAGAGATATTACTGACCTCAGCAGGAGTTTCATACAAGGGAGGATTGCGGAGACTGGGTATTTATTAAAAACGACAGATCCGATCCCTTTTACAATTTGTACTATCTGATACCGTTCAAAAAAACCCGCAACCGAATCCAAACCATAAACTTCCATACATTTGCTGACTGTCATGGTAAAATCTATTGAGGCTGTAAGAGCAAAGTTTTCAAACTCGGGCTGTCAGTTGTGTTGGTGGCAGCGCAGCTGAGCATCACAGATGCTGCAAAGCCTCCAGTTAGACGCTCAGCTTACGTAAGCACATTCATCGAGGCATCTGCCTTTTTGCACTGATGGCTTCATACTCATTTTCTTATGCGCCCTGTTTCCTTTTTGTTAACTTATAGTTACCATTTTGAAAAATGGGGTGGTAATATGTACACGGGCTACCTTGTTTTGTAAGATCATGAACTCACTTGTGGGGTTTTTTTTTGGGGTCTGACTTTGGAAAGGATGCTGCCATTGGGGGAGCCAATGTAGCGTGTCACTACTTTTAACTGCTATTTCCTGTAATACTTGCGCAAGGAGAGTCACGCTAGGGTAAATTGGATTTTTGTCGGCACAAAGACTGTGGTGGCAGGAAGCTATTCTCCAAAGTGCGCACTGCTGCTGATAGCTGTTTTGAGAATAATGATATTGTAAAACTGGGGGGTGGGTGTGTCTGTCAAAATATGCACCCTCTATTTAGTGTCATTGTTTAAGTGTTTTACCACATAGAAAAGAGTAAGACTGATTTCAGAAGAAAGACAGGGAAAGAACAAAATTGGAAGTTTCTTCCATAATCACGTGACAAATAATATCCATTTATCAACTGAATGTTCTTCTAGATTACAGATCTCCATTTGTGACTTCAGTTAGCGATCAGCTTGGCATTGTATACATCACTAAGAATAAAACTGTGGTAGTGCCGTGCCTTGGAACCGTATCAAATCTCAATGTATCTCTACATGCGGTAAGGAAAAAGCCCGTTATTATTTTAAGAGTTAGTTGAAATCACGGTGACATGAATACCTTGCTTGAAGTATAAATACATTTCTTAAAAACTTTTTTCCATCCTTGGGAAATTTACAGCCTATGAATACAAGGTGAGTGCTGTAACTGTACCATGATCCTGCGCTCTCAAAGCGCAGAGCGATTGCCCGTGAAAGGGAGATTGCCTGAGCTAGGACATCGAAACTGCCGTTATGGAAAATGTTGGACTTGAAAATTCAGGGTGGTTTGATTTTTGAAATCTGACTATGTCTTTTATCAATATTTCAAACAGAAATATCCAGAAAAGATATTTGTTCCTGATGGTAAATCAATTTCGTGGAATAATAAAAAAGGCTTCACTATACCCAGTCATTTAATCAACTATGCGGGCATGGTCTTCTGTGAAGCTAAAATAGACGATGAAAGCTACCAGTCTGTGATATACATAGTCGCAGTTGTAGGTAAGCCAAAGGTTTTGTTTTCTCTATAGCCCATGTTATTTTGCTCGCTACAACATACTGAACCAATTACATTTGGTTGGACTCTAGGTTATTCAATACTGACAGTGCAGCTAATGCAAAATGGATGTTGTGATATATATTACTTCGCTTTTAAATGCAACGTATTGTGTTCTTTCGGGTTGATCATTGGGATAAGTGCTTCTATTTTTAGTGTTTTACATAGATGCCAGGGATTATTTTTTTTTTTTTCTAACAATGCAAGCCTTTTTCCTAAAATCACTCCGTTCGGTACTTGATTCACTTATCCAGGATCCAAGTCATAGTTGAAGGGAAGTAGAGGCAGGCATCCATCAGCAGCAGATGGGAGGGAGTTGCTCTGAGGGGGTACCAAGGGCATGGGGCACCTGAAGGTCGCACTAGGAGCTGGGTTGTCTTGTCTCCTTCAGACCCGTGTCCTCACTCTCACAGGGGTTTATGCCCTCCTGGTATGTTTTGTCAGTTGTTTGTCAAAACCCAGAAATAACATGATGATTCGGTGGAGGCTCAAGCCTGAGCTGAAACTGCAGCTATTTCTCTTTTGGCTGAAGACACAGTGACCACTTCAAGTGGCCAGGTGGCACCAAGGCGGTCTCGCCTTGCTGGGCAGGAAGGCGTAGCAGCCCTCCAGCCTTTGCTCTGTGCAGCAGGCTCTTCCTTCTCCAAATTCATGACCCCTCACTCTGGTTTGGAGCAAATTCAGAATTTCTGCCTTCAGGATATTCTGGTTTGGAATACATTAAATATTTTATTGCACAAAGCAAACTTTGGATAATTTTGCCAATGCCAGACTGTTATTCTTAATAAAGTTCCCACTTACTGACGGGGAGGGGGATTTATCTCCTTTAGTTTCAGGTCTCACCTGAAAGGGTGGGAAGAAGGTGTCTAAGGCAGAGGAACCGTGTGGGTCACCGTCTCCTGCCTGCTCCCACCGCCGGGGGGGCTCTGATCAAGTGCATACGCCCTGCTGTCCCGTGTCTGACGTGGCTCTCAGATGGGAGATGCTCGGGGCAGGCATATCCCTTCCCTCCAGGCTCCTTTGTACGCCCGTCATCGTGCTGAGCTGCAGCATGGAGGGGCTTCTTTGTAGCTGGGGTTTCGGTGGGAATTTCGGTGAATTCGCCTGGGAAACTTGGTGCTGAGTGCTGTAAAGAAACCTCTTCTTACGCCCCGTGTTTTGTGTGTGCCTTTTTCTTCCTCTAGGATACCGCATTTATGACCTGACGATGAACCCGCACTACCAAGTAGAGCTGGCAGTGGGAGAAAAACTTGTTCTCAATTGCACCGTAAGGACGGAGCTGAATGTAGGAATTGATTTTAAATGGGACTACCCTTCCATCAAGGTAATTCTGTAATAACATAAAGGTGCCAACATCCCAATGAAATTTGATTTAGGTATAATGTCACTCCCCCCTTTATAATATTGACAAAGCAGATGATAACACACAAAGGAATTGCTAGTATATACAGGTGTGCAAAGGGTGCCAGGAGGAATAACAATAAAATTCCCCAACACCTCTGTCTTTTATGTATTACAGGAAAAACGTGCCACCATAAGGGATTTAAAGACCACTGCAGGAGAAGTAAAGAAGTTTGTAAGCACTCTTACCATTGACAGTGTATCTTTAAGTGACAAAGGTCGATATACCTGCGCAGCATCCAGTGGTCGTATGAACATGAAAAACAGCAGTTACTTCATTATCCATGGTATGGCATCTTCCACTTCAGTTTTGTTGGTTGCTTCGGATTTGGGATTGGTGACTGGGATGCAGAAGGCATCTCGGCGATGGGTCAAATGACAGAAATGAGCCAAGCTGCAGCTACAGTATATCCCTTGCACCAACTGTAGGATTATTCATATACCACAAGCTTAGCTAATGATAAGATTTTAAAGGCTGTTGTATGTTACTGAAAGCTGTAGAGTAGGAAAATGGGCAGTAAAATAAGCTGAGGTAAGCCTCTGGTCCTCTTCTGTGTTGACCTCCTTGAGGTCCTGTAAAGCTGAATTTGTGTAGGTAACTTTGTGTAAGGGTTGCCTGTTTTCACTCCATGTGAACTTAGGCTAGATGCTGGTGGCTCTGCGGGACAAGGGTCTGGGTGGGCATGAATGAAGCGAGGAAAATAAGACTTTCAACTTTTACATTATGAATAGATGAATCAAATGGAGTTTTGGTTGTACGGAAATGATGCAAAGGAAACAACTTTGGCTAAGTGCATAGATAAGTACGAGGCCACATCCTACAGCCTTTTCTCAAGCCCCTCTTGGGCACAGCCCCAACAACTCCACTAGCTTACTTCTGGAAAAAAATTGCCCGCATGAGAATGGCCCATTTTTAATCACTGAGTCAGACAAAAGGGTTTATATTTTCAAGGAGACTGGTTTTCCTGAGGTCAGAATGTTCAGGGGCCAGAATATTAATGGCTCTCTTTCTTTTTTTTTTTTTTAACATTCAAACTTACTACATGGCACAGTGATTTAAGATAGAATCAATTTTCTCCTGGCTTCTTTCTGTTTCTCTTCAGGAGCCAAACCCAGATCATGTGCTATAGTGAGTGTGACAGATATTAAGTCCATACCATCCTAAATCTTAGCCAAAAGGCTAGTGGCTGTCTTAGTCCGAATGCAAGTTTATAACTTATAAAAAGTATTCTGTGACTGCAACAATTCAAATCCATACTTGAGAAGAGGCTGAAGGTATCTAACTTTATCACATTGTAGTTTTGAATACTGTTATTTCCTGGAATGGGTAGATCAAGCCAGTTTTATGATGTGTATTTATTTATATATGTATATAGGTCTGGCAGTTGGCACGCCATCCTGAGGGCCGAGCCTTGTCTCTGCTTTCCAGAGCTCCCCTGTGGGGAAACTGGTCCTCTCCTCTGTGCGAGGGAAAGGACTGGCTTTCCATGGTGGGTCCAGAGCCCACCAACTCTCTCCAGAGGCCTGTTTGGAGCCAACTGTGCTTTACCAGTGACATCTTGTCACTGTCCTGTATTTGTCATCTGCTGTTAAGTGCTAACCCAAATGGAGGCCGCTTATGCTTTTGTCCACGTGGAAAGACAATTTCATTTAATTTTTTGCAGAAAGTCCTTTTATTCACCTGGAGAGAATGGAGAATGTGGTGGAGACAAGGCTAGGGGATACAGTCAAAATTCCTGTCAAGTTTAAAGGATATCCTCCACCAGAGGCGAAATGGTAAGAATCGGGACACAACCTATTTGAAAAACTGAGCTATTCTTAGTCAAGGTAAATGCGCTCTGTATTTTCTTCAGGTATAAAAATGGAAAAGCCATCAATGCAAATCATACAGTTAAACTTGGCTACACATTAGTGATCACTGATGCAACTGAAAGGGACGCTGGGAATTACACTGTTGTCCTTACAAACCCTACCAACAAGATGCAGAAGAGACACACGTTTACCCTGCTTGTGAATGGTAAGTGGTGTCCCGAAGGGGTACCTTCCTTTCACGTGTGGGTGTCACGTATTACCATTCTTACGACTGAATTCACCCTGGAGCTATGAAGACTGGGGACGGTGACTGGGAGGAGAGCACTTGAACCTCAGCCCAGGGAGGGCAGAGGTGGCCCTTCTCTCCTGGCTCCAGGACGTGCCGCTCGGGAGGCTGCACTCTCCTGGCTCCAGGACGTGCCGCTCGGGAGGCTGCACGCTCCTGGTGGTGTTGTGATGATACTTTGTGTGTGTTTTTTTTGTTTTCTGTATATTATTTCTTTGCCTCTGCATCCTGCTCTCTTCCTGCCCTCCTTGCTGGCCGTGCTGCCGGAGTCCTCCCCCACCCCGCTCCATCCTGGCCCTGTCCCGCCTCGCCCATCCTTCCTGCCCCACGCAGGCTGTCCCTCCTCTTCTGCCCTGCCCTCTGCAACCCTCCTCCTCCTCCTCCTCTTCCTCCTCCTCTCTGCTCACCAGGAAACAGCTTAGCCCCCGTGCTTTGAAGACAGCAGGTCTTGGGAAGGGCAGCCAGGCTACACGCACTGGGATCAGGGCTGGGGAATAATATGCATTTAATGGTTGGGCGTGGTGGTGGGAGTCCAGGGGTTGCATTTTAAACCAGGGGGTAATGAAGGGAGATTTCATAGGAGGTCCTAAACATTGCATCTTGAGGGCCTGATCCTCAAGGTGTTGGGCAGGTTCACCTCTTCCCAACATGCCCTTGGAGATAACTCTGCGTTGCGCTCGGAGGTGGGACACGACGTGAATTAGTTGCTGTGGGTCTAACGTGTGCCCGCAGTGCCATTGGGGAGCCCGTAAGTGGGAGGTGTAACCTGCTGCTCTCTCCTCCAGTCCCCCCCCAGATTGGCGAGAATGCGCTGCTGGCCCCCGTCGACTCCTACAAGTACGGCTCGACGCAGGCGCCCACCTGCACCGTCTACGCTGTCCCACCGCCCGCCACCATCCTCTGGCACTGGCAGCTGGAGGAGGAGTGCACTTTCAGTCCCCAGTGAGTGCTAAACCCTTGCCATCTCCTGCGGCTTACATAGCTCTTGAGGGATGGTTGGGTTGGGTTGGGGTTTTTTTGGGTGCATCCCTTGCCCAGGCTCGTTAGTGAGTGCGAACCCAATGGCCAATGAAGAAAATATTGTTGTACTTAATAGGGAGATTGTTGCAGGCAAGCTCTGCCAAGGTCATCGTTGTCGGCAGAGGCAAGGGCCACCCGCAGCGAGGAGCCGGCAGCGCTTGCGTGTTGCCATCATGCTTTCTTGAAGGGCATCTTGGCTTGTGCGGGGCTTCAGATGCAGCTCTCTGCGTGCCCTCCCCTCAGATCTCCCCGTGGGCTGCAGGCCCAAAACTCTATCCCAAACAGAGGAAATTTGCTGTTTATGCTAATTACAGGTCCTTGTGGTGTTGTTTTTTTTTTTTCTTACACTCAAGTGCTGAGTATGTCGGTGCTCTTTATCTGTGTGAAAGTGTATCTGGGAGGAAGTGCACTGATTGATGTTGGGGAATGATAGAGAGAGTGCCTGACTGAGATTCACGCAGCTTCCCTTATCTGGGCCTGCCATAAGCCCAGATTTCCTTTAAAAAAAAAAAAAGCCAGAAAAAAAAAAGCATTCTTCTTTCCTGTTGTTGTTTTTAAAATGATTTCCACTAGTTTCTTCCTTTGGTGCCTGGTTGCTTCCTACACAATGGCTACTGTCCTCAAGAAATTCTTGTAGGGATTTCAGTGATTTCTGTGTCTCTCTGTCTTCCTTTGAACTAAATTAACTTGAATCGTCCATTTATGAATGGAGGTTTGTTCCCAGAATAGCTGCTTCCCTCCAAGCATCCTGATTGAGCTGACACAGGCAGATTAATTGGGAAATTCACCTTTAGGCTTGGGAGTTCTTTATTTTACAGAGCACAAAGGTCTTAGAAGGTTATAGGGTGCAATTTAATAGAACTATTTCCAGAAACATACTCTTCTCTCCCAGATGCAGGCTGTGGCCGGTGATGCATCTGATTCATAGATAAATATCTGCATATTGTAAAGAGAACACAAAACCACTCTTCTGAAGGGCGAATATTCATCTTGTCTAATGCATATGTCTCTACTTATATCTCAGGAAAGTTCGCTCAGGAGCCAATCCGTACGCATGCAGAAAATGGAAGGTGATCTCAGAGAGAAAGGGTGGGAATCAGGTTGAGATTAAGCACCGAGTCGTTACTATTGCTGGGAAAACGAAGGTGAGCTTTTCTGTTGGTTGGGGATGATTAGCCATGTTCAGCAGTCCACATATCTGGAAACTTATCATTAGAGAAGAGACTCTCTTCACCTATCGTTAAACTTGGGGATCTACTCTCAGCTGGTCGTGCAAGCTCCTACTGAGGCCAACAGGCAGAGATACACATTTTCAAGTCCTTTAGACACTGACCCGAAGTGAGTCTCCATTGATGAACATAGATTTCAGTGCTTACCTTTTAGTGGTGTGAAGTTAGTTGAGTTAATCTTGCCAAATAACTGCAATAGGGAGAAGCTGGAGAGACTGAAGAGCAGGAAGAGTGGAAGAGTTGTGGGTGCAGCGTTTATTAACACGTGTACCAAAGTCTGCCTGCTGGCAGGCTGCTTTTTCTTGTTGTCTTTTGCCTGATTGTTACACACTTCAGGACAAAAATGTAAATATCCGGAGGGGACTGTGCTCCTGCCGTGCCATGGATTTGTGCTTTGGAGGGATTTTTGATTGCGTGGATACCTGCAGAGCACTTTGCTGAGCTGTTGGGGCTCACGGATGTACTTTAGCCCTGCTGGGGTATGAATGAAGTTGTTCGATTGTTCTTTTGTAGACCGTGAGCACCCTTGTGATTCAAGCAGCGAATGTATCTGCTTTGTATAGATGTATGGCTACGAACAGAGCTGGGTCAAGTGAGAGAGTTATCTCCTTTCATGTGACCAGTGAGTATACCCTGTTGAGGACAGCCATGTTAAATTAATGTTATTTTGTCTGTTTCACTAATGATAGGTGCTTCAACATTGTCATCTGGTTCCTGAAAATCCTTTCATTCTTTAGGAATTTAGGTTTTCCTAATGCAGCCTTTAAAGTCAGCACTTAACTTCAGCCAAGTGATTGGTTCTGCTGGCATCTGTGGGGTGGCAGTCCCATGCAAATGATGCAAAATGGGCACTTTTGTGCCGAGAGCGATTGCTGTTGGGCTTCTGCAGTCACTTAAAAGAGCTACACAGAAATTATGGTAGTGTCACAAAATGTGTAAAGATGTACTGTAAAAGCTAAGACTAACATTTTCGAAACCAGTGGCAAAAAGCTTCCGGCTTCTTGAAAATCAGTCCCTGTATTCACATGCTGAAATATTATTTTATCCAAATCTTAAAATGAACTATAAGATAATGCTAAGAATATCTTAGGTTGCTGTAAGTTTCTGCAGGAAGAGGAACTGTATTCATTACACAGGCCTTCCTTTGATCCATTTTAAATGGATTGCTTTTAATGAGATTGTACTCTTTAGATGGTTGATTGATTGATTTTTTCAGTATTTTGTTTCCTTATTTACAGCTGGCTAAGGTCAGGATAAGGCTGCATTTGTATAAAGACTTTTTCAAGTTAGTGTTGGCAACAAAATTTGCAACCTAATAGGAGTTTCTTTTATTTAACTTGCAGGGGGTCTTGAAATTAATCTCCAGCCTCGTAATCAACTCACAGAGAAGGACAACATGTCCTTGCAATGCACGGCAGACAAATTCACCTTTGAGAAGCTATCATGGTACAAACTCAGCGCTCACGCTTCACAGGCTCCCTTCGGAGGGCTGCCCATGCCCGTTTGCAAGAACCTTAATGCTCTCCAGAAGCTGAACGCGACGGTTTCGAATACCAACAGTGAAAATGTCACCTTAGAGCTCATCCTCCGTAACATCTCCCTCCAGGATGGAGGAGACTATGTTTGCATTGCTCAGGACAAGAAGGCTAAAACACAGCACTGCCTGGTGAAACACCTTACTGTCCAAGGTATGGATCTCTTACTGTGAACCAACGTGGGTGGTTGCGTATGAAAATAACTGCAGTAGCGTCAGGTTTTGGTATCTTCAGGTCTTGCATGTGTTGGCTTAACGGTGTGCTCAGTTTGTTAAATAGATTTAGCCCATTTGTTGTAACACACAGGTGTGGGGCTTGTCCGGGCAGCAGGGACATAGTTTCATCGGTACCAGTGAGGAAATACTGAGCGACCCACTATGCTGTGCAAGGAGATGCGTTTGGCTTTTGCACAAATAATGGCATGTGTTTAGCTCAATAGCGTCTTGGTTTTACTTTTCCAAACATGTTTTTCCTTCTAGCTGTATATGCATGTGTGTATTCATAGCATGAATGCTACTGCTTTGTGTCACTGACTTGAGTTTGGAGTAGTGTCTATAACTTAAAACCATCATGAAGCGATGGTGGTATTCAGGCGCGAGCAATGCAAGGTGATAATCAGCTTTTCACACAAATAAGGATGGCTTTGCTTTGGGACCTCAATGTCTAGGCTGGTTAGGCAGATTCAGAAAAATTCCTACGCATGTTTGTGGGCTGTCCTGAATGGACGTTTGATGGACCAGCAGTATCAGGCTTCTTGAAATGACCTTGGAAGTAGAAATGCGAGGGAAGCAATTTCTCACCTATGCCCTCTTCCCTCAGCAGCCTGAGCCGTTACAAATTAAACCATCTAAAGCAGGTTACATCAATACTGTTAAAATTTTCTTGGCTGTTATCATTTTTTCATGTCATGTGGAAGTTTAACTATGATCTTAACATGAACGCTGTGGCTGTTGGTGTTATAAAAGAATTTGAGACTTTGTTACTGGGCCAAGTGTGTAGAGTGCCATCAAGTGCTGTTACTGCAAAAATGGATTTCTTTAATGGTCAGTAATTTTGCCATGTTTTCAAACCAACAGAGCCCATGGCACCCACACTCGTAGGAAATCTGGAAAATCAAACAGCAAACATCGGTGAAACCATAGAAGTGTCATGCACAGCGAATGGCATTCCTCCTCCAAACATCATGTGGTTTAAAAATAACGAAACCCTTGTTGAAGATTCAGGTGAGGACTACTCCTTTGCTATGAATTTTCTATCACTTAAGGGCTTTCTTTCATGGGACTCACTGCTGCTTTTCACCATGAAAAGTCTCATTTTGAATTTTTAACACAAAGTGGCATAAAAATAGCAGAACTAAGAATCATGATTTTTTTCAGGTATTGTTTTGAAAGATGGAAACAAAACACTAACCATACGTCGCGTGAGGAAAGAAGATGGAGGGCTATACACCTGCCTTGCCTGCAACGTCCTCGGATGCAGAAAAGCTGTGGCTTTTTTTTCAGTGGAAGGTTAGTGTTAGCTTCTTTCCTGATTGTTCATGAAACCTTTATAATCACTAAAAGGAAAACCTACTGGCTATCCTGATCGGAGATCTGAAAATACACCATGAGATTTGCGAAAAGTCCTGACCATTCCTATCAAGCTCAAATTGGGTGCTGTCATAGCTGCCGTCATCCCAGCTGTTGAGACTGATGCTTTCTGCTCCACAATGTTGTTGAGTGCTTTTCAACAAAAACTGAATCTATCTTACTTGTGGTTGCAAAGAAAACTCTGTCAGTCTATATTACATAGAATCACAAAATCACAGAATGGTCAGGGTTGGAAGGGACCTCTGGAGATCATCCAGTCCCACCCCCCTGCCAGAGCAGGGTCACCTACAGCAGGTGGCACAGGACGGCGTCCAGGCGGGTTTTGAATGTCTCGAGAGTGGGAGACTCCACCACCTCTCTGGGCAGCCTGTGCCAGTGCTCTGCCACCCTCAAAGGAAAGAAGTTCCTCCTCATGTTTAAGTGGAACTTCCTATGTTCAAGTTTGTGCCCCTTGCCTCTTGTTCTGTCACTGGGCACCACTGAAAAAAGACTGTTTTCATCTACCTGTCACCCTCCCTTTAAGTATTTGTAAGTATTGATAAGATCCCCCCTCAGTCTTCTTTTCTCTAGACTAAAAAGACCCAAGTGCCTCAGCCTTTCCTTGTAAGAGAGATGCTCCAATCCTCTAATCATTGTGCAGACCTATGCAACAGAGCCTACTGAAACCCGCAGATATCCTGGGGCATCTCTGTTGTGATGTGATTGTCATACTACGTTTTTTAACCCTTGTAACTTTTTAAGATATGTAATTGCTGTCACAGCATCTAAGAAAAAACAAGTGAAGACTTTGTGGAGTCTGTTGTGATTGCCATCCCATTTCAGTGATAGGAACAGGCAGTGGTTTTGGGTTAGGGGACTCCAGCCTTAGTCCACCAAGCTCTGAAAGTAGCGCTTGTGAGACCCGTTTCACGTGTTCCAGTCCTGTTGTGGCACACCGAAATGCAATTTGCAATGATAAACAATAAATCCTAACAAGAGGTTAGTCTGCAGTCTGAGTAGCTGAAACCATGATGGACTTGCCACCAAGAACTGCAATGAGAAGCCTCGAACTAAACGCTCCTTGCCCTTGATTTTAGCGCGTTTGCAAAATTTAGTCACTGAATCCTTCACAAACCTCGGTCTTATAAGTCAGGGTGATTGTCCGATCTGTTCCGTTAAAGTAATTAAAGCAGTATCCTGTTATTCTTATAGGATGTTGGACAATATGTTTACATGGGGTGGAAATTATCTGCAGCTGATATCAATGTAGATTTCAGCTGATGTGGTAAATACGGCTGGGGCACATCTGTAGAAGCTGGAAATCTGTGTAGGACATACTGTTTCACTCCCAAGAAATTTACAGTGCGGCTCACTGGGGTCATGCAATGGAGTGTGCTACTGTGTAGGAAAATCTGTACGGTGCAGGGAGGAAATACAGGAGCATCACGCGGTGAACGGGAGCTGGAAAAGAGAGCTGCTCTTGCGCATTAATAGATGTTCAAGTGGTATCTGCTGGAGACTATTTTACTGGAAGAGGGATGTTGTAAATAAGTCCATGTTTTCATGTGGTGTTGTAGAACCGCATTTTTTCATGCACTAGCTGAAGCATGTAAAGAGACAAGAGAGGGGTTGTTCTCTCAGCACTTCATTTACTATATTTTTGCAGTTTCTGGAGAAGGAGTCGTTCATTTTGAGTATTCCAAACCAATTATTTCTTTTAAAAATGCAAGAATTTACTTTTATTATTTTCCAAAGGTCCAGATAATGTCCTTGGAACAAAGCTGATGGTAAGAAATTGGGTGGTGTGTAAACCAGCATGAAACTAAGCGTAATATTCCGACATAAAACCCCAAGCTTTTTATTTTGTTTTGCTTTCGTTTCCTTGCTCCATGTTGCACTTTTAAAACGAACCTTCAGAACAAGGACCTCCATTATCTACTTTAATGAATGAACAAAACCAATACGCTTCCAGTTATCACTCAGATATTCATTTATTTCTTCCCAGGCGCTGAAGAGAAAACAAATCTGGAGCTCATTATCCTTGTTGGCACTGCGGTGATTGCCATGTTCTTCTGGTTGCTTCTTGTAATCATCCTCCGGACCGTTAAGCGGGTAATGAAAAAATTCTCGTACTGTCCTATGAGCACTGGTCTTGCATGACAAATGAGAGCTGACTTGAGGCCCTTTGTGTTGTTTCTTTCTATTGTTCTTAAATCAACAGACACATTTTTTCTCTCCATGCTGTAACATTCTTGACTGGAACCGGGGGCACAGAAATTTGTTTTTAATTGAACAGGCTCTTGCAAGAGAAAAAATGTTTCAGCTGGTTTTGTTTATTAAAAAAAAAAAAAAAGTGCAAGTAATTAACGATGACCACACTCATGATGACATGGTGTAGGGGAATGGGAGCCTGGCATTTCTGGGAACTAGTGAAACACTGCAAAGTGAGAAAATGGCACTTTGCCTGCACATCGCCAGCAAAAAAATCTGTGCAACTGCAACTAATGCCATTTTCCAGGCCAACGGAGGGGACATGAAGACTGGCTACTTGTCAATCATCATGGATCCTGATGAAGTCCCTATAGATGAGCACTGCGAACGGCTCCCATATGATGCCAGCAAGTGGGAGTTTCCCAGAGACCGGCTAAAGCTAGGTGTGTCTTCGTTGCAGGAGCCATTTCGGGGTACTGCAGCCAGCCCTGTGCTGGGGCGGGGGGGGCGGTTTCAGGTCCTGGCTTGCCATGGGGGCTGCCCTGATGCAGGAACCCCTGGGTGGGCTCAGTGGTCCCATAGGTTATAATGCATCCTCTCCCCGTTATCAGTCATCTGCTAGTTTCTGATACATAAACTCCGTTTAGAGTTGCTGTTTATTCTGCATCTTTTGCCCACTGTGCCAGGCAAATAAATCGGAGTATGTTCATCTTCTCACTTTAAGGTAAACCTCTTGGGCGAGGAGCTTTTGGCCAGGTCATAGAAGCAGATGCGTTTGGGATCGACAAAACTGCTACCTGCAAAACAGTGGCAGTCAAAATGCTTAAAGGTAAAAATGATGCCTAAAACTTCGCCTTGACTACACAATATAGGGATAATTGCCCATACTATAACCAGTAGATAGAAAAAAAACAAAATGTTTGTACCAGTGGTGTATACAAGTTTAGGTTAACAGTTGGTGCCATGAAGCAGTGATTAGGGAAAGTACATGCCTTTCCCTCATCGATAACTGGAGTAATGTGGCTGTGATTCATGAATCTACTCAGGTTCGGAATATAAACTTGCTTCTGCGAGCAGTTTACACGTGTCCGTTTTTGCCTTATGCAGCCCGGTAGGGACCTTTCTGCAAGTCTCAGACAATGGCTTAGGCACGCTCCAAAGCGAGTCATAATTTGGAACAGCTTTCTCCTCACTTTAAATCGTATTATAGTGCCTCGCATTCGCTACAGAGAAGTTGAAAGCTGCAGTTCCCAGACACATTGCTCCTCAAGAGGATGGGGCTGGGGCAGCAAAACTGGGCTGCTGGCAGCCGGGGGCTGTATCCCACCCTGTGCTGTACTGGAGGAAGGGTGGGAAAGCTGGGGGATGTCCGACATACAGTGTGAGCAGCGGCAAGCGCAGGCAAGACTTGTTGCGGAGTCGTTGCAGTGGGATGAGCTTGCAGGAATGACAATAAAAATGGGAAAGCCTTGTCCCTCCAGCTTCCAAACGCTCGGGCAGCCTACAGAGAGCTGCCTTCTCCTCCCTGCTCTCCCCACTGCTTCAGCTCTTTCCTCTGCACCTTCTGTCCCTGTGGGATGAGGACACCAGCCCCGTCTCCAGGCTTTTGGTGAGGCTGCAGGGTGAGGCATGTTTGGCCCTGGCCCTATCTCCCCTAGTCTGTGGACCCACCGGACACGTAGCTTGGACCCCAGCAATGGCTATGGGACAATGTTTCTAGCTCTTCTCAGCTGGGAGGATCAAATGGCAGAGTACAAACTGCTCAAAAGGTCTGTAGGAAAAAAAGATGTTTGCTAATCTGGATTGTTTGTATCCCTGTTCTGACGTACTGCCCTTGGCAAACTTTGGAAAATGTTTAAAAGCAGAGCACAACCAACCCATTACGCATGTGCCTAGCTTTCATCAGTGTCCTGCAGCATAGCTGAGCCAGGCTACCAACCAACAGGACTTCTCACTAGATGGGCTGGAAAAATAACAGACGAAAACACAGGGAGGGGGAAAACCTTTCTGTCTGTGACGCCTCTGATCTGTGTTGTTTTACCTCTGCAGAGGGTGCCACCCATAGTGAGCACAGAGCTCTTATGTCAGAGCTGAAGATCCTCATTCATATCGGCCATCATCTCAACGTTGTCAATTTACTTGGAGCCTGCACGAAGCCAGGAGGTGAGTAGCTTCTCAGTGGGTGGGAAAGTGCTAACAAAAACCCTATTTCTGCCATTTCTGCTGCATAAAAAATTGAGTTTCAAAATTAAAGGGTTGGAAAACATAATCTTTCTTTTTTTTAAAAAAAAAAAAATCTGATAAGAGTGAGCAGGTCCAGAGGTGCAATAAGGGCTCAGAAGCCCTGAGTTCTCCATCCAGCTCCATCCCTTAGTTGTTCTATCACTTTGCTTTTCTGTACCTCAGACCCCACGTGGAACAGACTTTGGGTCTGAGTCTAGTACCACATGTAACAAATTGGTCTTATTCTGGTCACCGGCTACAGTACAACTGCAAGTTGCGGCTTCCCTCCCTGGCTTTGGATGGGCTGCGGGTGCCTCTGTGTGTGTGTAGGAGGGGAGACTGCATTTTGGAGTCCAGCTCTGGGTGGATGAACCTATTTTACTTTATAATCGGGGACAGATGTTTTGTTTAACAAATCCAGCACTGCACGCTAATTTGGAAGAAATTCAGTGTAAAGTAACTCAGTAATAATTTTTCAGGGAAGCCGACTTGTTGGCTTACTGTGGGATCAGAATTTAATTTGTAAAGTTCCATGACAGAAGTGCAGTAGTTGAGGGGAACATAATCCATAAATATTTCTTTTCTTGTTTATTCCGTAATAAAATAGAGATGGCCAGTATCTGGAACCTAGGATGGAAATTTATCATTGTAGCATATGCCTGTATGAAGCAATTTGAGCATGAAACACTACATTTGGACTGTACATTAAGGCATCTATGTCTGAAAGCAAGATTTCTGTTTTAACTTTTTAGGGCTTAAACTGCCTGCACAAAAAAGCATGGATAATCATGTGTGTACTTTATTGCAGATGAGTGGTTAATTGCACTGAAGTGCATTCAAATATGTATGTCGCATCCTTACAATGTCATTTAGCATAGGCAGTTATTGGCACTTTAAGTATAAGCACACCACTATACATTTTCACACATGAAATTAGGCCTGTGATTTTCAAAAGTATGTGCTTTCTTTTCCTTCCTTATAGGGAAGAAAAGGAATAATTTCCCTGCTTTGGTTAGTGGTTTGTTTTTTTTTATTACTGGTATTTTTAAAAACCTCTGTGTAGTAGAACGCTTTTTGAAATTGCTAGCCACAAATTATGCTGTGAGATAAGGTGGGATATAAATGGCCTTTCTAAGGAATTGCTTTACGCGTTGTACAGGCCCACTCATGGTGATCGTGGAATACTGCAAGTTTGGAAATCTCTCCGCTTACCTGCGGAGCAAGAGGAGTGAATTTGTCCCGTACAAGGTAAGGAGTCAAGGTTAACAGTATAATGCTTGATTTGGTGGGTTTTTTCCACACACGATGTTTCTGTTTCTAGTGCAGACTGAAGTGGCAATCCTCGGGGATGCTGAATATCTCGTACTTCTCATGGGAATGAGAGATGGCAGAGACTTGAGAGGTCATCTAGTCCTTCCCCTGGCCCCTGCAATGTAGCTATTTTGTTATTGTTTGCTTAAAATGTGCAAAGGAACTGGGCTTCCACTATTTCCCTTGGCAGATTGTTCTACACTTGGCCGTATCTGTCAGGAAGTTTTTTCTGATTATCAGCCTGAATTTTTTCCTTTCTTAGTTAAGCTCCAAGACCACCTTAAATAACTGCACTCCCTGCTTAGTGTATGTATCCATCAGATATCTGTAGGTATCTTCCGTCACCTGATTATCCTTTCCGCTCTCCCCTTGGCTCATTGCAGAACCAGGCTATGGGGGGTTTTTTTTGCTGTTAATCGTTTTGAATAATTGATGTATCTTATGAGTTTACGTTCAGCGTTTCACCTCCCGAGTCCTTTGCAAAGGGGAGCTTCATCACAGCACCCCCTCTCTGCACCCCGGGTTGAAAGGAGGGGGAGGATGGCGGCTGGCATTTTCAAACTCCCTTCTGGACGCCTCTGAGAGGGGGTCTGATTTCTGGAGAGGGTTGGGAGGATCTGTCGCCTCCGAGGGTCAGATTGCACGGCTGCATGTATTCAGCGCTGAGGATCACGCTCGGGACTCCATCACTTTTTCACCCGTGGCCAAGAAGGAGGCCCCTGGGCTGTCCTCTGCCACGCTGGTGGACCTGAGTCTTCCTGCAGCTGCCGTGTTTAGATCAGAGCTTCTTCAAACTGCTTGTCGGTTCTCCAGGGGGTTATTTTTCTTTATCCTTGGAGTCATTGTTTGCTATTTTATGTTGGCAAAGGCAACTCGCTGCATCCTCTTGTGAGGTAAAGAGCATAAACAAATATCTGAGAGGCCTTGAAGGAAGAGGCAGGGTTTCACAAGGGTGCTGACCCCTGCTTACACAACCGGTGGGGATGGGAATCGGCAACGGAAAAAAAACAGCCCTGCCAGGGGAGACAAGTCACCAAACTGAAGCAGGAGAAAATGGAAACGTGGTGGAGGAAGCCTGTGGGGCTGGCATCGTCCCTAGAGGCATTCATTGCCTTAGGAGAAGAAGGAGATAAATCAGATTTTGAGGGCTGCCAGGGTATTGGCCAAGGTAGAGGTTTAGCAGAAGGGCCTTTGTGGCAGTGGGAGGTAAAACCATAGTGGTACAAAGAGGCTTGAGTGTTTGAGAGGGGGTTCGGCAGCATCCGTGCATGCTTCACAAGCGGCGGGCACCAGGGGGCTGAGAGGGCCAGCTCCTCAGTGTGCATTTATTCCTCCACATGTGGAGATGTTGCTGGGGGGAGGCTGTGAGGACACGGGAGCAGGCTAAAGCCATGATGTGGAGTGGCAGAGGATGCTCGAGCTGGTGAGCTCTTGTGGCCGTGGGTTGGGGTTTACTGGCGCTGTCACCACGCCAGCCTGGTGCCCCAGCCCGAGCTGCCTTGGAGCAAAGCGGCTGGTCATGCCAACGCTGGGCTGCCCTCCCTGCCTTCCGTGGCACACACCGTGGGGAACATCATTGCCTTTCCCGAGGAAACTTCTGGCCTGCTTTCTGCTTCTGATTTCTCCCGCTCTCCCCTCCCATTTCTAGACCAAAAGTGCCAGGTTTCGTCAGGGGAAGGAGAACTATGTTGGTGACGTCTCCACGGATCTGAAGCGTCGGTTGGACAGCATCACGAGCAGTCAGAGCTCGGCAAGCTCTGGCTTTGTGGAGGAGCGGTCCCTGAGTGACGTGGAAGAGGAGGATGGTAGGATATGTCTTCTGCTGTTGGAACAGCTGTCATTGGTGGGGGCTGACGAGGGACACTGGGGACCGTGTGATTTCCAAAGATCCCTCAAAGCTTTGTGGGGGGTATTTCCTGGATGACCAAAGTTCCCAAGCTGTGGGTTATCTCGTTCAGCATCCCAAACCCTTCAGCCCAATCCCAGGTAATGTCCTGTCTGAAAAGGGTGCGTTTTTAGTACACTGCCCTTTGGAGATCTGTCTGTTTAACATCCCAGTGTCTTCCGGGAAAATCGCAGAGCACAAACTCCGAAGGCCAGGATGCTACCTGAATTTCCTCAGTGTTTACCCAGAAGTTAAATATCACGAAATGCCATCTGCTTCACCGCTTATTAGTGGAGAGGTTGATTTGCCTTCCCTCTGCCCAGGTGGTCTGTCAGGAACAGGAAACCTGAATTATCCGCTCATTCAAAGCCTTCCCTGGATATACCCTCTGCATTTCACTGATGTATTTGCCATGTTCTCCTTTGGCAGAGACAGCAAAGTGCTCAGTGCTGCCAACATGTTTCAGAGACCGCTAATTTCAGGAAGCGGTGGGATCAGACTGGTCAGGAGGGAGCCTGTAGCTCAGCTGCCTGTACCTCGACATCTACTAAAAATCGTTTAATGCAAAGAAAAACATCATTATGTTAGCAGGGAAGATGATCTTGCGGTTTCAATGCGATCCTAATAGGTAATGTCAGGCATGCACTTTATGCATTTCCACACCATTTTGGTCCTTTTCAGACCTTTCTGGTGTAACCACTGACCCTCTGAGCTGGAATGTTGTAAGAAGAACGTAGACCAAAAGCAGGCCTCGAGATCAGGGTTTTAGCCACCAGTGCTGTAGTCTTGGTGGATTTCTTCTTAAAATCAAGAGCTGAGCAAAGTCATTGAGTTGTTTATTTCAGCAGGAACTAAATGCCTAGGTATCTTTGTTGGATACTTGAGTACGTTATTCATCCAGATCACTAGAGGATGAGGTTAGGCTTCTTCTAGCCTAAATTAGCAGGGCTTTTTGCCAAATTGAAGTCTTTCTCCCCACGGCATACTCTTCCTCCATAAGGACTAGGTGGGGCCTCCCTCTCATTGGTTTCCAAATTCATCTGCTGAAACCACAGCAAGCCTTTCCTGTCCTAGGAACTTGTGAGCTGAGTTTTGGTTGTTTTTCTTTTGGGATTGTTTTGCAAATCTTTCCACTGGTGGGAACTCTGGAAATAAGCAAGGAGGCCTGGGGTATAACCCATCATATCAAAGTTTATTTTACACAGGATCGGTTTGGTGTAAAACGGGTTGTTAGTGGTAATTATACAGCCAAAAAAGGGCTTGGTTTGCTCTTCCAGTTCGATGTGACATAAGGTTAAGATGGACTTTTACCTAAGAAGCAGTTATGGGTGAAATCAGTGATAAAGGGCATGTTTGACTGTCGTCTGATTCTTTGCAGCTGGTCCTGAAGACCTTTGCAAGAACCCTTTGACCATGGAGGACCTCATCTGTTATAGCTTCCAGGTGGCGAGGGGAATGGAGTTCTTGGCTTCACGCAAAGTAAGGAACTTCTCAGGAAGAGTGGCATGTTATTTATTTGACTGTAGGAAATAGTGCTGTAGGTCTATAGAAGGAAACAGCACGTTCATCTTTGGACTAGCAGTCATCCGCAACAGTTTGGTTTTGCCCTAAGACATCCCCGAATCATTAATACTACAGAGTGAAACAGCCCATGCTTTTATTGACACAAACGTTAGTGATCTGTGTAAGGTTTAGGGGTCACTGATTCATAGAAGAATGATTAAGTAGTTGGCAGAGGGGAACTGACTTATGAGGACGATTAAAGGAATTAGGGGCAAATCCCCGGTAACCGGAGCTAAACTAGGGTAAAGGAGTCTGCTCTGAGGAGGTTGCCTGTAACATGTGCAGTGGGATTGGAAGGGCAGCGTGAGGAGAGACGATGCTCACCTATGAAACTTCATGGATGACTCCTTGGCGAATCTCGTGCCAAAGACACCCTGGCAGTCAGTAGCACCTCGCCTGCATTCTGGCCTTCTAGAAGTGCTTTTCTGTGGTTTGATCCTAAATATGTATAGTACATATTTCAAAGGATGTAAATTCCAGCAAGAGCGAGGAATTGCCTGCAGTTGTATAGAAACAAAAAGTACTTAGAAATGGGAAAAGGAAATAGAAATGGTGCTTGCAGCGTGCAGGCTAGGTGTTCAAGAGCAGGCTTCAGAGTCTGTTCTAAAAACATGCATTTGTCTACATTTCATACATCCTGGTTGGTATGTATATGTGAAAATATGTCTTTCCAGGATCTGCAGTTCTAGTCTGTACTGGAAGCAAACCTGCAGCCACTTTCCGAGTCTGGCTTTTTTACTTCAAGCTATGGAGGCTTGAGTTTTGAAGTCTTTGGGTTGTTGGCTAAGCTGTTGTTCCGCATAGGTAAAGACATGGACTTTTCTTTCTGAAGTCAAGAGCAGTTTGTGTTGGAATCAAATCGGCATTTTAGTGTGGTATGTTTTTCAGAGAGAGAGTGGAGTACACAGATTTGAGTGAACCTAAGTAAATCTAAAGGTAATCAGATCTGAACCTGTTTTGTGTCAGCTTCTTAGGGTAATTAATTAGCTAACTTCAAAGGCCCTCTCTGCATAGTGGATAAACAGATGTATGTTTGGACTTGGGAACACAAGTCTCCCTGAGCCAAATCAGTTGCGACCATCAAAAAAGCACTTAAAATCAGTAACTGTTGATGCTGAGGTTTCTTTTTCTTAAAAGGTTTTAAGAATTATCTGGCCTTTGAGGGTAGGAGAGCACATATGTGAAAGAGATCAGCCCTGTGGACGGAGCTGTGACGACAGGCAGCATATGAAGTTGTTTACTTCTCTTTGCAGTGCATCCACAGGGACCTGGCTGCTCGTAATATCCTCTTGTCGGACAATAACGTGGTCAAAATCTGCGATTTTGGCTTGGCTCGAGACATCTACAAAGACCCAGATTACGTCAGGAAAGGAGATGTAAGTTTCAGATTCTCTGTTTGAGAGAGAATTAATGTGAAGTCAGGGCTCCTTTTTTTTTTTCACTTTAAATGGGTTTGTAGAAACTCAGTGTTTTGCTAAACTGTGATACCTTTTTGTTTACGGAAATGCTTTCAGGCCAGACTACCCCTAAAATGGATGGCACCAGAAACCATTTTTGATAGAGTATATACCATTCAGAGCGATGTATGGTCCTTTGGAGTTCTGCTATGGGAAATATTTTCATTAGGTGAGTCACTTTAATTTTGCTGAGCCATCTTAAATTTTAAACAACAGAGTCTGAAGAAAACAGTCAAAATGTTCTTGGATCCTGTTTAGCTTTTTTTTTTTACTTCTTGAAAATTTCCTGTTTATTTTCTCCATCAAAATAGAATACTCAAATTTCCTTAAAAATGCAAATGTAGGAACATGGACTTGAAATGCTTCTTCATACAATTTCAGTTTGTGGTGATGTGCCTCATTTACTCAATTGGTTGCTGTTTCCATCATAAATATAAATTGTTTGCACATCCAAATATACTGAATTACCTTATTAGCTCAGGCCATAGCGCGTTATTTGTTTGAAAATTAATTGCAGAATTTAAGAGTCTAATGCATTAAAATTACCATTGCTCTCATTTTAGGCGCATCGCCCTACCCTGGAGTGAAAATTGATGAGGAATTTTGCAGAAGACTGAAAGAAGGAACAAGAATGAGAGCACCAGACTATACAACACCAGAAGTGTGAGAAACTGTTCTTCCAGCTGCCCGCATTTACCACACAATAATAGCAGGTGTTGGAGCAACCAATAGGTGCTCTTTTCTTTATGCTGCTGTTTTAACGGGCTTTGTCTTTGTAGGTACCAAACAATGCTGGATTGCTGGCATGGAGACCCTAAGCAGAGACCGACTTTTTCAGAGCTGGTGGAGCACCTGGGGAATTTACTGCAAGCCAACGTCCGTCAGGTACATGAAATGTATTCTCTGGTTGCTAAAACCACCAGCTGAACCCTTCCCATCCCAACCACAAAATCCCATAGTTGGGTACTGTCTGGAGCCGTCAGGGAGCCTGGGCTTCTTCCACGGCTCCCGTTACTGACCAGCAGTCAGGGCAACTTGCAGAGAAGAATGATTTATGGGCAGGAAAGATCACAGAGGTCTGTTGTGGTAACCAAAAGCCACCTTGCCCTGCCGGCAAGGACTTCCCATGACACCACCACTGTCATTACTTAGCTGTCTTGCTGGGGGGTTGTGGGCACAGGCTCAATTCCCGGCTCTGCCGATGATTTCTCTGCATACTGCAGAGGCGTTTCGGCAGGTAGCTCCTGTTGATTTTACTGCGCCAAAGATGGATGTCTTCGCATATGTGAGGATGTGGGCTGGAATGCTTTTAATGAAATGCTCTTCTGGAAAAGGAACACACGGGCATTTGGCTGCCTGTCAGCAGCTCCGTGCAGATGAGTGTATTAAGACTTGTCCTGTGCGCAGCCGTTGTGGTAAAGAGAGCCCACTGCGCCCAGGTGGGGTACATGGGCCACCCTCCCACGTTCTCCATCTTGTGGCTCCCTCTTCATGTACTGCGGAAGTGGACAAGGCCAGGGCAACAGATGTGAGCACTTAGATGAAGGAGGCTGGATTTGACCACGTACTTTCCTATTAGACGAGTTCTCCCTTTCCGACCTATTGGTAATGGTGGGAATTACCTGCCCTTCCAAACTACCATGGCTTCTGCACATACCAAAACTCAGAAAGGATAGAATTTGTTCACTTTCCTACAGAGCAGCTTGAGTCTTACGTATCACAGAATCACAGACTGGCTGAGGTTGAAGGGACACAGACTGGTTGAAGGGACCTCTGGAGGTCATCTGGGCCAACCCCACTGCTCAGGCAGGGCCACCTACAGCCAGTTGCCCAGGACCGTGTCCAGACAGCTTTTGAATATCTCCAAGGATGGAGACTCTACAACCTCTCTGGGCAACTTGTGCAAGTGATCGGTCACCCTCGCAGTAAAAAAGGGTTTCGTTGTATGTCCAGAACATACTTTGTGTATATTTGCCCATAACCTAATATGGTTTGATTGCTAATGATTTAGACCCTCTTGTCATGAACTGTAGTGTACTGTGACTTACTGTCTGATAACTAACAGCTAATTATGCGTGTGTCATATTGTAACCCCAAAGGGCTAGATGCAAAAAAATTAGAGAAAGGGTGGAATCTACTGAAGGATTTCTTATGGGACTATAAATAGGTATGCAGTACCAAAGGATGCAAAATCCATTTTTCTCTTCATACTTTAGAGCAGATACGTAAACAAGTAGAAGACATTTTAAAAAATTGTATCCTTGTTATTCATAACAAATTAGATGCCAAAGTATTGATAGAAAATTTCCTTTTTTGCTATCTCCATTTCATTCTTTTTTTCATTTACTTCTCATACTTAATTTAGTCTTTCTGATTAATACACTGTAGTCTAATTCAGTCTCAATTTCAGTTTATGTTTTTCCTCAGGTTCATGTTCTTTGTGTCATTGGGATTCAAACATTGCAAAAAACTATATTTTTTATTTCAAAGACTGATAAAAAGTTCAGTTTATACATTATGTTACAGTATGTCATATAAAAATTTCAATTTTTTATCTAAAACTACTTGGCAATGGTTCTTACTAAGTTTCCTTCTTTTAATGTAGCTGGTCCTGCAAAGGTGGTGTGATGTTCATAGTTTAATAAAACAACCAAGGTCAAGGTAGCACTGTTGGACTGATACATTCTCCACATATGTGTGTGTAGCTGTTTATGTCTGCGTACCTCTGTAGCCTATTTAATTTTTATATTTTTTCACTGCATTCTACAGGATGGTAAAGACTACGTTGTCCTTCCTTTGTCAGTATCGCTGAATATGGAAGAGGATTCGGGTCTCTCTCTCCCAACTTCACCTGCTTCCTGTAGGGAGGAAGAGGAAGTCTGTGATCCTAAATTCCATTATGACAACACAGCAGGAATTAGGTATTTTATATGGTGGACGTCCTACTGGGGCCTCTGGGCAGGTTTTGTTCATGCTGGGGGCAGGGAAAATGAAAGGAAGAGACTTCAGCTGCCTGGTCCATATTTAACCTCCTCCATAGGGATAAGAAAGAATCTATAGCAGTTTTGTAGTCAAAACTTAGTTTCTTACCTCCCTAAATGCTAGTGATATTTTTTTTTTGCTACCCTTTCAAGATTTGGTATTCTCATTCAAAAAAAACCCGCATGAGTATTTTTTGTTTTTTAAGACCAGAACAAATACAAAGTTTTACCAATCCGATTCAGTTGTGTTCATGCTCTTGTATTGCAGCTCCCTAGGATATTAATGCTAATAGATCTATCACTAATAACCTCTCTGGCATTTCCCCTCCTAAAGTGAAATATTGGTAAATAGGTAATGAATTGATAGCCAAGGGGAATGCAACCTAAATAGTGTTGTCAGTGTTTTTTGTCCACTGCTTGCTTCTGGTAGGCTGCTGGGGCATCCATGATGGATGAGTAGTGGTAGATGCTGTTGAGTATTGTGGCAGAGGTGACTTCTCTGTAAGGAGTTTGTACTTGTTGCACTTAAGCAGGGCTTATGTTGGACCTTGTGAGGACCTTGGGCATGGGATGTAAGGGAGAAAGGTATTTTCTCGTCCAGTGCTGCCTAAGATCAAACTCAGCCACTTTCGTGCTGGGAGCCCTGGGTTGCTTGCTGCAATCTCAGAAGAAGGAGGAGGATAGGAGATGGATCCAACCATCAGGGCAGAGGTGGACTCTGGTGGCAGGTTTCGCATGGTTTCCACAAAGGGGAGCCCTTTCCCTCACTGCTTGTATTATCCACCAAAGACAAAGTTCCCAATGTTTTTAGCTACGGCAGGATGACATTTTTACGTGGTCCTGGGAAAGACTAGGCATAGAATCATAGAGTCATAGAATTGTCTAGGTTGGAAGGGACCTTTAAGTTCATTGAGTCCAACCATCAGCCTAAGACTGCCAAAACCACCACTAAACCACATCCCTCAGCACCACGTCTGCCCACTGTAGGCCATGTGCATTTCACTTCAGCTGAACTTGTGGTCCTAGAGCTGAACTCTCAACCCCATGTTTTAGTAGCTGGTTGGTCCAAAATACAAATATTTAAAGGACACAAAAGCATGATTTAACACTGGAAACATCACACCTATTTTCCACTTCTAATACTTCCTATATGGCTTTTCCCAGTCTCCACTTCCTGTTATGAACAGAATTAAAATCACTCCATGAGCCTTTTAAAGAGACTTTGAACCTCTTTTCTCTTGTCTTACAGTGTGACAGCGTTGTGAAAGCATTTGTGAAACCATGCTAGGAGAGGCAAAGCAGGGAGCTTAAGACATGCTTAGGGGCTTTATTTTTCTGTTCTGGTAGCTGAAAATGATTTTGTAGGCATGAATCTTGCTATACATGTGATGGAAAAGATTGATCCGTTCAGTGATGTCTTTCTCAATCTTCACAAAAATACTAAGTATGAGGAGATGCTGGTAAATACAATCTCTAAATCAAAGCTGGAAGGCAAAAAGCAAGCACAGGGAAAACACAGAGAATATTAAAGAATTTTTAGGTTGCTGAGGTAAACTGAAATCAGCAGGACCTCCTAACATCTGCCATATGTGGCTTAGGAAATAGATATGCAATTCTGAACCTTGAAAGATTGTCATTAAGAACAGTTGGGTGAGGTAAAGAATATTTAAGGAAGTGTAAAGATAATGGCTGGTTTTAGAAAGAACAGAAAAGGAGTAACCCTTAAATCAGGTTAACTTGAATCCTAGGAATGATCCCAGAATAAACGATCAGATAGATAATCATAAATGCCTACAGGAAAGTGCAGTAACTGAAAATGGCCAGCAATGGATTTGTCAAGAACAAATCAAGTCAAACCAATCTAAGTTTCATTTTTAGGGAGACTACTTGGTCTGATGGATAGCAGGGAAGACGGACTTTGATTTTATGTGGGGCATTTTTTGGCCCTTTTTTAATGGGACAATCTATTACAAAGTGCAAACACGTGCCAGGAAATACTGTCAGTACGGCAGCTGAGCCCTCACTGCCACCGGGCAGGAGTCAGACTCCACGTGTGGCCTCTGCCTGCACGCTATTTCTGGTCCTGCTCGCACAGTCTCTTGGCTTAACCAGGAGGATCCCTTTCGTTGTAGCCCAGGTGGAAAACATAGGCTGACTCTTCTCTAGGCTGAGCAGTGCCTGTGTGGACAATTAAATGTAAGCACACAGGGAGCTTTCAGACTAAGAAGGCAAGTCGTGGAAGAAACTTCTCATCATTCAAGGTCGGATAGTCCAGGAGGGTAAGTGGACTGGATTGTCCATTAGATGCTTTTGGTCCTGGCAGGGTTGGGTGGGAAGTGGATTAGATACCACTGGAGAAAACAGAAACAGAAGACATGGTCAGTGCAGAGATCTTGAAAGAACTGGTTTCGTTAAGTCTAGGAGGAGAAAATGGAGAGGGAACATAGTAACAGTTTTCAGTATATGAAAAATTGCTCAAAAGAAGGTATTAATTAATTATTCTGCATCTCCAGCAATAGGAAAAATTTTATTTGCAGCAAATACTTGGGTTTAATATTGGAAAAACATTCTAAAATGTGATTGAGCTGGCTACACGGAGAACTTCTAAAGTCCCCCCCCAGTTTAACTAGATGTCTGTTGGAGACAGGCAGGACTCAGCATAGCTGGACTCAACGCTGGGAAATGGGATGAATGATGCTCTTAATTGCCTGTAGCTTTGTCCTTCAGGTGATGCAGGCTTCTTTTCTAACTCCATGCCTTTTTCTTCATTAGCTGTTAGGAACATAAGTTTTTTTCCTGTTTAACTGGGACAACATCCATTTTACTCCATATCCACTTAGACAGAAAGCTGCGGGTAGCTGTTTTGTTTGCTGTATTAGTACCTCTGTGAAAGTCAATTTTATGTTCTTTCGTCCCGTGTTTTTTGTGGATGTCATCCTGACCAGAGGGCTTAATTTGGAGAAGAGTCTTCAAGAGGGATGTAGCACTCCCTGTCCTGATCCCCATGGTTTAAGGGCGGCAGTCTGCTGAGTCTGCTGTTGTTGTCCTAGGTCCAGCCAGGGGTCTCAGAAGTGCAGTCCAAAGGAAGAGACACACGTCTGTGCTCCAGGCTCCTCTGTTTATTGTTCTTCTAAGCAAAGCTTGCAGGAAGCGAAGCCCTCCAGTATAACTGAGGAAAGGAGATGTTTTCTCAAAGCCATTTCTTAGAATTTGCTCAGAGGTCAAGGTTGTCAGGAGCAGAAGGTCAGAAACATGCCACTTTCCAGGCGGTTCATCCTTTTCAATAAATGGATATTTTGAGGTTTGCATAATATCTTTTGACAAAAGGATTAACTTCTCTGTAGAGAGATAAAAGGATTCTGATATCATTGTGCTGTTTGCAGCCAAGTTGTGGATAGTGGACCCAAAACTTTTCTTGGTTTCTTCTCTTTTCAGTCAGTACCGACAAGGTAGCAAAAGAAAAAGCCGCCCTGTGAGTGTGAAAACATTTGAAGATGTCCCATTGGTAACCACTGTAAAAGTTGTTCAGGAGGTGAGTTTGTCTGTTGTTTGTATGTCTTTTCCTTCTGTTGATGTCTTTTTTTTTTTTTGTATTTTTTTTAATCTCTTTCCATTTAATGCTTTTCTAACACCTTTGCAGGAAAACCAGACAGATAGTGGGATGGTTCTTGCCTCTGAAGAGCTGAAGACGCTGGAAGAGAGTGATAAACAAGTGAAAATACCCTTTAGGTAAGGCTCAGGCTGCACATAGGATTGAATATGACCTTTTTCTTGCAGTATGTCAGAAGACTGATTGGCTTGTAAAATTTTTTAGAAGACAAATTATTTTCTTACTGTATTTTTAAAAACACAAATTAAAATTGTGTGCTGTGTGCCTGGTTATCTGCATTTGGTACCAGGAGAGGAGAGGTAATGCAGCTGTTGGAATCATCAGCCGAAGAACCTGTATTTCTCAGCTGCAAAAGCATCAGCCACCCTTCAAAGGAACTGAGCCAGTGCACACAATTGAGTGTATTTGTGAAGGCCTATATGCGATGACAAAGAGCTCTTTTTTTTTTTCCTTTTTCTTTTTCTTTCTTTTTTTTCTAAAGCTGACTCTTGAGTTTTCAGGATGTACCTGGGTGTATTTTCAGAGCATTGTACAGGGGTTTCATTGTGCAGTTCACAGGAAGCACAGGCGTTCATGGACCTGAAACCTCACATATGCTTTCTGAAAGCTTCTCAGGAATTATTTTTTTTCCAGGACAGCTTCAGTGCAAACAAAGGTATACTGCAGTTAAGATTGCACCACGGCCGAAATCCTCTCAAAGTTTTCTCTCCATTTCATCTGTGGTCGCAATCTAACTCCTTGTGTTGTCATAAAAGAAATATCTTTTTCATGCATCAGTGAAGTTAGGGCGTATAGAAAGGTCTCTCATTATAATCAAATGCATGTTTAAAAAGGCTTGAAGCCAATTTTGCTAAGTGCAACATTTCGCTTTGGTTGCTGCTGTGATGGAAAGCAGCTGGCAGCAGGAATTGCCCACCTGCCCTCCAGAAGACAGTCTCCACAGCTCGCTCAGTCCTGTTTCTGCTTGTTTTCCACAGCACGCTGGTGCCCAGCAAGAGTAACGAGTCCGTCATGTCCGAAACCTCCAACCAGACGAGCGGGTACCAGTCCGGGTACCACTCGGACGACATGGACACCACCATCTACTCCAGTGAGGAGACCGAACTCTTGTGCGCGCAGGAGGCTTCGCCCCAGCTCTGCCGCGCGCACGGGCTCCCCTACGACAGCACCGCGCCGCTCACCTCCCCGCCGCTCTAGGGCGAAGCCAGTGGCTCCGGGTCCCCCCGATATGTGCCTTACTTGCCTGGGCTGGTGGTATTCAGGTTTGATGCATAGAAAGACCACGTCCGTGAGACTAAGACAAGACGTTTATTTTCCCTGAAGAGGATGCGGAAGCATCTGGCAGCAAAACTGCACCGTGCCAGGCTGCTTTCCTCGAGAGATGCCGGTGGCTGCGGTGTGTGGGTGCTGTGCCAACCTGATGGCAGAGGCAGTGTGGTGGCCTTTGGGACCTCGGTGACACGCCGAGCATCTGCCCGATGCAGGCAGCAGCAGAGCGTTCAACTTAGCTGTTCCTAGTTGTACGAAATAACAGCGCAGCCCTGCTCGTTGGGGTTTTTTTTGGTTTTGTTTTTCCCCTTGCGGCTGGACTCCAGGAAGGAAACAGCACGGCACCGGCTTCTTGTTTCTCAGAGTTATCCCTTGCTTGCACCTCCACAAACAAAAAAAGGAACCTCCAGCTCAAGGCTGTGGCACTCACCGACCGCCTGAGACTAAACATAGGTTGGGCTAAATATAGGTGGGGGTGATGGTCTCTGTCCTTGGTGGAGAAAAAAAAAGTTGCTGTACCAGACCTCCTGAGCTGCATTTCCCTGGAAGACCAGCCCGGTGAGGTTGGGTAGGAGGGAGGAGGCAGAGCACTGAGCCGAAGGATGGGACGTGGGTGCCGGGGGCATGCATCCCCTCCGGGGTTGGCCTCAGGGTGGCTCTGCCCCTCGTCCTCCCTGGCACCCATTGCCCATGCCAGGCACCTACCTGCTTCTGAGCTAGCCTGAAACGGCTGCAGAAATCCCCCCAGTTTTGAATCCCCACTGGGACAGCCTCTACAACAGGTAGAAAGTCCTACCTTAGGACTGTAGGGAGCCCTGTGGTCCCAATGGGGTGTGCTAAGGGCACCCTACCTTCTCATCTCATCCCCTCTCCTTCAGATGTAGGTCTGACTCTTTCACTTCGCAAACCCCAAGTCTGTTTGCACCGGCAGAGATCTTGGTTTCTGTAGTCTTGGGAATCCGTGACTGGTTTCATGGCAGCTCTGCTCTTCTCTGAGTGGTGAGATTGTGACTGATTGTTGGACAACTTCTTACCTGTGCTCTTGTAGTCCCAGAGCTCTATTGACAGACACAATGCAGGCTACAAGATTTTGAAATGTAAAGCTATTTCTACTGAGTCCTTTTTTGTATTTTTATAATTTTTTTTGTTGTTGTTTGTACTTCCTATAATGTCAAATGCTGGGAACCATGAATATAAGGCATATACAGTATTTATAGCCTCTTTATGTAGAAATAAATGTAATATATTAAAATATAAATATATATATTATATAATGGGTATTGTACTGTTCACATTTTGTGTCAGGGTTCTGTAGCATTACGAGGTTCGCAAAATTTTTATTAGCTAAAACTTTTCATTTTATTGGAAGGGACTGGAAATTTAGAGGTGGGGGCTATGAGTAGATCTGTTTGCTTTTCTTGCATGTATTTTCTTATATCCTGTCTCTTGACAGGAAAGTCTATCAAGTTCTACTTATTTCAAGTGCGAATTAATGAATCTAGTTAGTTATACCATTGTATGGGTCTATGAGCATTTCTGTGAGTACCTATAGTAAAGAAACTTCAGTGACTTTTAGCAGTTGGCAGTAAGTGCCTTTAGAGAAATGTCCAGAGGAATGGACTGCTTGTACAGACTGAATCTGCTCTGAAAGAGTTTATTGTGTTCAGTTAGGGAATGGTTGATCTAATTGTATTGCGGCTTTTGCCAGGGGAGTAGCAGTTTCCCTTAAAGCCTTATTCATCTTTTCCCACTGGTGTTGCTTCAGTCTCACTTCGTATAGCTGAAATGTTGTTCCTGCTCTTGTGTAACAGCGTCTTCCTTTATTTTAAATCTGTACTTAAAGCTCCCGCCTTTTCACTCTGTTGTCCACTTTTTGACCTTCTCTTCTGCACTGTGTGTGCCTTCGTTCTCAGCGCAAAGCTGGCCACCGCTGGGCTATCAGGACTCAATCATAACAGCTGATGCTAAAAAAAGTGCAAGGGAAGTTAAACCACAAACTACAGACTTTATTTCAACTTCTCTTTATTAC
Organism: Ibidorhyncha struthersii; assembly: GCA_013398815.1. Classification (NCBI taxonomy): domain Eukaryota; kingdom Metazoa; phylum Chordata; class Aves; order Charadriiformes; family Charadriidae; genus Ibidorhyncha; species Ibidorhyncha struthersii. Next base: position 242,225 of record VZSZ01005162.1, on the reverse strand, counting down.
AGTTTGGAATGAGACCTTTGTAGGCTACTGGATAATGAGAGCACTTGCCTAGGAAGTGGGAGATCTCACGGCTAAACTCAGCTCAGGCTGAATATGGGACCGATACCTCCTACAGACTATGTGCGTGCCCCAACTACAAGGCTGTGGGATGTCAAGCTTCAAATGTTTCTCCATCCCTCTCCCTGAATCTAAAGCATTTTACAGCGAAGAAAGCACGAGCTGGGAGGTCAGGCAGAAAAATAAGGGAGAGGCTTCCTAGATCTGCTGTAAGGGCTTCCAGAAAGGACTAGTATTTTCATGTCTATATTTGACATTTATCTTGCTTCCCAGGCAAGAGTCTAGCCAGTAGAGTATGCTCAACAGATAATGCTACATTCTTTAACATCCCCTCTCCCCAGTATTCTTCAATATCTTCAATGAAAGTGTTCTTCTATGTATTACTATACAATGGACATGAAATACTGACACTGGCAGAATCATTATGGGTACCCACATGTTGGAGAGTCTTGGCACAGAGGTGGAGATGGAGATCTGTCACTGATGTCCATCTGCCCTAGATCTGGACCTCCCCAAGGTTTGGGATGTTCAATTTAGACATCTAAATTTTGTAGTTTTGTTTTCTCTCCAGCTTGCTCTAACATCCAATATGTTCCACATACATACAGGTAGGCAGATGCCTCCCTGTGTGTAGTGCCTCTAAAACGGTCGTCCACGTTTATGCAGACTGATGAAGTTGCAATATAGCCATTTCAGCTAATGGGTTCTCATTTGTAATCCTTGTCAGCCAGTGAAACTCTCTTGTGGGTACAAATCATTTTAAAGATGCCTGGAAAATGTGGGAACTAGCACACACCTGCTTTAGGAAAGGAAATTAGCTTCTTTTTTTTTTTAAAAAAAAATACATATATTCAGTTTCAGGAGCAAGCAATGTTTCTATAAATGTGTTCATATATTTGGCATCCAGTAACACAATTCTTTTCTTAGACCATGCCCGTTACATCCTCTAAAGCACCTGGACTTTTTATTGTATTCTGAATACAGCACGTTCAGCTAAACCCCAGTCAGGCCACATCTGTCTTGGTAGCTGTTTTAAATTCCAAAAAGGATATTTTCAATGAAACCACAGACATATAGTGCACAGATTTGCGAATTCCTTGCAAACCAGTCCTGCCTTTATCTCCATTCTGCAGCCGTGGAACGAGGTGTCAGCATTTGGATCAGCGTCCTTATCCGTGAAATGCATGGGAGATTCCAGCCTGGATTTGAGCCCAATGGGCCGCAAACAGAAGGGACACTCATGAGATCAGGGATCCAAGCATATCACTGTGAACAGCTGGGTAGGAGTGGGGAGGAGCAGTGATGGGGTTGATTCCTCTTGTTCAGAAGAACCGTCAGAAGGAACTGTAATTGCTGGTGGGTTCGGATGTAGGGAATCCAGAATCCTGAAATAGGCAGTTTGGGGGCCTGCAGATGGCTCATGTTTGCTGTTATCAGTGTAAACACAGCCCATCTGAAGAATACAGAGGCATTCAAGCATGGTAGCTAGGTCCTTCTCCCTGCAAAAGATACCGTAACATTCATTTCATTCTTTGCATGGAAATGTCTTGGCAAATCCAGTCCTTGCCTAAGCTTTTCTTATTAACGCATCTCCAATCACAAGCAACTGTATTTCACAGGAGCACAAAAAGTGTTATGATGACCCTCCATGTCCTCTTCTGATGGGATTGTCCCCAAGCACCATGCCTGGGCACTTTTGTGACAGAGAGCTTGTTAATTCTTAAAGCAGCACCTGACTAAAAAAAGACTAGAATCACAGAGCTGCTGAAACTGGGGACAAAAATTTCCTGCTAATTGCATCGCTTTCTGATGGTTCTAAGGCTGGAAAACATAGTTGGGGTAGCATGGATAGCCTCCAGATATAAAGCCGGAATTTGCTATTTTTATGTGAAACATTCCCAAACCGTGAATCATCTGAGGTTTCCCCTCATCGCTGATACTTGAGTACACACCCTGTGTTACCTCGCAGTATGGGACCTCACAAAGCAACAGCAAGGGCAAGGAAAACAAAGTTAACGTTTGTTCTTCCTAATTGACAAATTTATTAGGGACAGAAGTTAACCAACAAAGCCCTTTTCTTTGGACTTCAGCCCTGGATTTTCATTCTGCCTGGCTGAGAGTTGCATTCTGTGTCATAATATATGTCCTCAGCTCCTCAACCCCTGACATTCGGGCTGATTAAGTCCCAGAAGGTCATTGGGAAACATAGCAGGAGCTCGAACCATATGGTGCTGATAAACATCTCGGCATCAGAGATAAGGAGCTGGTCAATGTAATCTTAGGAAGCTCGGGTTTTGTTGCCATAAAACTATACGATGTAAAGCCTAATCCCTACACAGATTTAATTAGCTGTTAAATGTATCAGGTTCATGATGAAGGGTGTTCTGGTTACCTAGATGTTATTCACTGACTGCCACCAGTTGGTCCAAATGGGAAGTATCTCTGCCTTGCAGCTTGTTAGGATGACATGTTATGATGAATTTAATGTAAATCTGGGGGCAGAATAAATGACTTCAATTTCCAGGTCCAGCTCTAGCACCAGACAAGATCTCTGGTGCCAGGAAAAAATGGCAGCGCAACGTGGTTTCCTGAGTCTTGGTCAAAAAAGACTTTCTTAAAAGGTGGAATGTATGAACTGAGGTTTAATCCAATTTTCCAGGGGGAGCTGAAGCTGTTCAGCATCCCACAGAGCTGTTTCCCTGGGCTCCGTGCTGCTCTCCCTTTCAGTATAGTCATGCTGAGTGGCATGATGACCAACGGTTTCACAAAAGCGGGTGGAAATGTAGCTACTTTTAGTTTTATTTCTCTTGGTCTGTTTTCACATCACAGCCACAAGCATGATTGCGTCACGTTGTAGATAGACACAAGGTAGTTTTCATCCTGCCAGGCTAAGCAGCGGTACCCGCGAGGGTTCAGCAGCCTGGGCTTCTGCTTGGCGCAGCGTCACCCATCGATGGTGGGGCACACAGCAAAGCCTGTGCTGCTGGCACCAAGCTCACCAGCAGAAAGCCGGCAGCAGGGTACACCCCTGTACGTGCCACAGTCACACCTTCAACTGCAGCGCATCCACATCTAGGAATAACTGCAGGGATGCAAGTCGTGTTTGGTTACTGGAGTTTCTTCTGCTTCTTGGTGGACTGCACTAACCCATGGTTATACCCATGTCATGCACCGCGGTGGCAAAGATTACCTGTGATGTTTCACTTCTTTGGTTTCAGAATGTCATTCCCACAATCTCTTCCCAGACCCAGTTGAGGCCGGAGACGATTGCAGTTTGTTTTCCACCACTTGTTCGCAGTGTACCAGACCCCGGCTCTGTGGACACTGTTTAACCCTGCAGCCAATGGGGACCTGCGGGCAGCCGTGGCCTTGGTTTTGGGAGTGACCCTCTGCCTGGACTCAGCAGTGCTGTGCTGCCACGGAGCCGGGGAGAGGAGCAAAAGGCTGAAAGAGTTTTAATAATTGTGTATGTCCTTTTCGCATACGTGTAGGTGCTTATACTGGAGAAAAATGCAGTCTTTTTTCAGTGGTGCCCATTGATAGGACGAGGGGTAATGGGCACAAGCTTGAACATAGGAAGTTCCATCTTAACATGAGGAGGAACTTCTTTACTGTGAGAGTGGTGGAGCACTGGAACAGGNACGGTGTCCTGTGCAACCTGTTGTAGGTGACCCTGCTCTGGCGGGGGGGTTGGACTAGATGATCTCCAGAGGTCCCTTCCAACCCCGATGATTCTGTGATTCTGTGGAGAGACGGACTTTAGCACTGGGAACCCAGAAAGAGCAAAGGGGTTTTGCTCATTAGAGACCATCAGGTTGCTCTGTAGGACTGGAAGAGCAGCGTTGCTTGCTGGTGGTCGTGGGGAGGCTGCTTTGCAGTGCGTAGTCCATGCAGGAACAGGGCCCCTTTATCCCTAATATTTTCTACGGCTTCACTTGCAGACTTGCAGCGTGCACTGGTTATTACTCTGTTCACCACGTTCAGGGCAGGTTTTAAGAGCTGATCAGGTGGGCAAGGAGTCTGAACCAGCAATGGGGCCTTATGTTAATATCCTTTGATGGATTTTCCACTTGCTTCTTGAACCCCTGTAAAACCCTGAGCATCTGCGACATCCTGCAGCAAGGACTTTTGCATGCAGATTTTCACTTGATGGCCCCAGCTGTTTTCCAGTACACTGACCAAGTATTCCCTACTCGTTTTCTTTGTGTCCTTTAGGATTTTATGGACAGCTATCCCCTCAGTCATTCCCTTTTGAGCCAGAATATCCCTAGCCCGTAATAAAATCTGTTTGCATCTCCCCAAAGCTGTAAACAGGGCCCCTTGGTGAGAAGGTGACCTCTGCCTGGCGCGGTTCCCAAGCAGGTCTCCGCAAGATACCCGGCTTCCGTCGGGAGGAAGGAGGGTGTGGGACAGCCGGCGGAGGACGGCGTTGTGTCAACCCATTCGCGTGACGGAGGTACCGCAGCATCGGCAAACATCAGTCCATGTCAAGACCCGACTTCGCCGGCATCTTCTCAGCGTTGCTATTTTTGGCCGGTGAAATGTTTCCAGGGGTTGGGCTGGACTTGTCTCCTGTGTGTGCCGCGTCGCCCCGTTCCCAGGCTGTTGGGGCTGGCTCCTGGCTGGCTGCGGGAAGGCGGCGGGAGGGGGGATAAGATGCAGAAAGCAGAGGCTGTACGGCTCAAACACGGCACAAACAGGGGCACCATTTACCACCCCAAACCAGCAGAACAGAGTGAAAGCAGGGCCTATCTTATCAGTTACTTACCGAGTTAAGACTCGGGGGTATAAAAGCTCTCTTTAAACTCCGGGTAATACCCATAAACGGAGCCCTTAGGAGATAACGTCACAAGTGGAACTTTTTTGGGTGCACTTATGTGTAGTTTTAAATTACAATCACAAAGCCATCTTTATATTGTCTGATAAACTTCTTAAACTGGCAACAACTATTTAACATTACAGTTTAGTTAAGTACTAAACCAGCAGGGAGCACGCAGCTAAAGCGATACAATTATTAACGTATGGCTTGGTAATGCTATCAAAACAATGGCTTTAGGCATTTCAAGCCTGCTTTCAGGCTAATGCCGCTAATTTTTCAGGAGGATTATTAAGTTTTATTAGCAATTTGCATCTCAGTATAATTTTATGGATATCAGAGAAATCAATATTGTATAATGTAGAGTCCCTTAATGGCTATACAGTTTGTTGAATCTGTTATGGGACCAGCTTGGAAGTCAATTTAAGGAGGAATCTTTATAATTCTGCTGGAATTGGGCTTTGCATGATGAGATAGATGCCTTAGACATTGAAGAAAGGATTGCAAAATCTGCTCTTAGACTTGAATCTTTGCATACAAGTGACAGTTTTACAAGTAGACTACAGGAAATCATTGCTGTATGTTTAAACATCTTCCTTCCATTCTGACTCCTAAACTTAATTAAAATTCCTGACCGCTACATAGCTTTCAAGCAAATTGCTATATTTATATGAATATGTTTATTCAAATCACCATGCCATAAACATATTTGTCACCCGTTGCAAAAATTCACTGATCTAAGGTGATCTAAGGTGGAGAACTGTCTGCCAAGGAAATGTCTGTGACAGATTTCTCATCTGAATTGATGAAGTGCTTTTTATTTTTCATTATATGGTGGGTTTTGTCTTTTTTAAGAGCATTTCCTTAGGTCTGGGCATATGACAGTTGGTCAGAGCTTAAATATCATGACTTTCTTTTGTGTAAATACCGCAAGGTGCATCACTGGCAGCTTTTGTTTCAGGAGCTATACTTGCAGTATCTATACTTTGAGTGTAGCTCATCCCAGCATTCCTCTGTCACTCTGACATAAGGTGGCAAAATCACCAGAAGAAACTGCCCTACCTTTCCTCAGGCTTAACCCTTATCCCATGCCACTTGGTTTTTCGTGCCGGCAAAGCAGCTGCCTGACCACAGAGTGAATGCAGTCAAAGGACAGAGCTGACTGAAAACAAATTGGGTTTTTTTTTATTTGGTTGGTTGGTTGGTTGGTTGGTTTTTTCAAGTTACTTTGTACTCAAATAAGTGCCAGGACACAGTTTGCCAAGCCCCACAGCTACAAAGGGACGTGGCAGCTGCAAGGGGGAAAGCGGTGGGTGCTGGCAGCTGTAGACAGGGACAGCTTCATTCCTTCCTCTGGCTAACGCCGCCTCGGAAGCTAAAGCCGTTGTGGCCTTTTCCAGCAGCAGCACGGTGCATCTGTGCGGCTCTAAGCAGGTGTCAGCACAGCATCAAAGGGGGAGAGCGACCCACTCCTCCATCTGGAGTATTTTTCGAAATGGCAAGAAAAGCATCTTTCCCTGTCCACTATATACTGGTTTAGCTTCTTCACTAGCTGAAAGGATTTCGGGTAAACTTGGAGATATTCCTGCAGTCCTCAGAAAAACAGTTCTCCGCGTTTCTTTTCTTTGTGTTGCAGAGAAGAATGATAATACTTCGCTAGCTCCTCACATGAATGGTACGTATGGCACAGAAGGGGAAGAGTTGTAGGGAAAAGCTGTTTTCTGTCTCCTCCAGCACAAGAGCTAGTGAACATCGGCTGAGTGTAACAGGGGACAAGTTCAAAACAAACACAAGAATCTAGTTTTCATCTGTGCTCATGTGAAATTCTTTTCCACAGGTTGCTAATATTTACATCAGTTCAGAAAACCGTGGAGCAAATTACTGGAAGAAGAAAGCATTTCAAGGTCCTAAATACAAAGATACCTTCACAAGTTCAAGAAATCTCTGAGCTGCAAATTGTGGGAAATTGAGATAGGATATTTGGGAGAAGTTTCCTATGTTCTTACCCTGCTCTTTTACTCTTCCTTAGGCTTCCACTCTCAACTGCTAAACTCCTGGAAGGATGATTTGGTATACTGCGGTATGACACCCCCCTGAAGTTTTTATAAGTTAACTCGTAAGCTTTTACACTTAACTAAAACATTGGCCTGACACAGTAATTCTCTGCAAGAGTTACAGTTTTCAGGCTGCACGTAAAAGATTGTGTGTGTTTTTCAAGCCATGCTTAAACTGCTCTGCACTGAGCACTGTGTAGGTTTGTAAAGGGACTTCTGCTAAAATTGCTCTAAGCGGCCCCGAGCCCTTGGCAAATGAGTGTGGCTCCAAAGAGAGAAGGAAGGGGCAGTGGATGAGACACTGTAGCTCACGCGAGCGACTGCAGCCTGCGGTCTGATCGCAACGATGCTTCAGTGCCGCCGTGTACCAGCTGCACGGCTCGTACCTCAAGTCAGCAGCTTGTTGAAGAGTGGTGCAACCTCCGGGTGAGAGACTTTAGGCCCTGATTTTCAGCCCTTTGGCTGCAAATAAACAATGCATTCCTGACATTTCAAGTACACAGTCAGAATATCCTCAGCTCCAGCAGGCTGCTGACAAGTTGTGCAGAGGAAATCTACTACAGCCTCAGGAACTGATGGGTTTCCTACTCATTCTCAGCAGATTGACTAGTGCTAAATATATATATCCTGTATTTCCACACAATCTTGGCAAAAAGGTCAACCTGTTTACTCTTTTTTTTTTTTTTTTAAGAGAGAGAAAAACATAAGGTAAATGTAAAGTGGTAATTAATAAAGGGAAAACTAAATCACATTTCTCTTACCACTCCATGCTTCTAGCTCAAAGTTCACTGAGCACTAAATCAGATCACGCTCAGCAACGCACAGAGAGGGAAACTTCATTGGGAAGCACGTCTAGTTAGTAATTTCATAAGGAAAAATTTCCTGGAGACTGGAACGTGCTAAACAACTGCTGACAGTCTGTGAGAATGTAAACATGATTTACTTTGGTGTCTTTGCATGTTGCCTTGCCTAACCTTTAAGACATACTCAGATACTTTGCCTTTGGGAAAAATCTCCTGTGACAAAAGGGAGCTAGATACAGTGAGCCCAGTCCCGAAGCTGCTGGGACTTGTGCATCCACAGCTTCTCTGCAGACAAATAACTGCCCAGCATATGAGCTTGAGCAAAAAAGCCCCGTCAGAGTTGAAGCTTGGTACACGGTGCAGCTGAGCACCAAATGCCTGGTGGTATTCCTACAGCTCTGTCGGCCCACGCACAGCACATAGGGGAGAGATCTGGATCCAGGGACTGTACGAGCCACGTGCGATGCGTATGGGTAAGAGACCTTCACAGGGCTATAACACAGCAGTTAACCTGTCTGACTGCTTCCAAGCCTTGCCCATAAGGCTGAAGAAACCGAGTGGGCAGACTGATAAAGCCGCACTCCGGAAAGTCCAGCTCCCCGTTTCAGCTTACGCCTTGCCAGCTGTGTGCCTTTCCAGCAAGCCACTGTCTCACTTTAAGCCTCACTCCCATGCGAGAGATACGATACGGGCTTGTAAACAAGCTGCTTCTGCAAGTATTGCTGTAAGTCTGGGGTGGGGCCCCGGGAAATTTCAGAAATAACTTACTTGGCTACCCCTTTAAAAAGGCTCTACCTTAAAAGCTGAAGATTAGCCCTTAGGTGTTAAATATCCAAATAGTTTTTTTTTCTTGCCGTCTTATTCCCTTGCTTCTCGTGCACACCGGCACCTTAACATTTTGGTCATCCTCCCCTCTGTCTTTAGAATAAGGCTGTATAAACTTGCTCTAGCTTTCCTTAACTATTGCTGGGGATTGACAGGGATGCCAGTAAGGCTGTGATTGGCATTGTCAAAGCAGGAGCTAATCAGCCCCTGCGAACCAATGTTTACTGTTCTGCTAGGAAAGCAGTAGGGAAAACTCATGTTACAGCTAGATTTCTCTAAACTCAGCCCTCCCCAGATAAGGGCATTTTAAAATAAAATAAAACTCATTAGAGGAAGAGTATGTTAATGTTACCCAATATTGGAACAAAAGGGGAAAGCAGACAGGTCTGTTTGCAGGAACGCAGAGTCGAGCTCCCGTTGACGCAGCCTCATCGCTTAATGCACTCAGAGCACAATCTGTTTTGCTGCAGCTCCATGGTCTTTCCTGGGAATCTTGTCAACCTGTGCACAAAATTCACTTTCCTCCATCCCAATTTTGCTAGCTTAATTTTTTCCTCTAGTAAATGTGGAGGAAATTTGCTTTTCCTCCAAAATTTGTGGTGTGAGCTGGGAGCTGTGTGTGTCCTTGTGGGTGGATGGAGCCGGGGGCAGGCATGGGAAATCCCTCGGCAGGAACGGGTCCTCGTCTGCCCTCTGAGCCTGGAACCAGCACAGCTAAACAAGCTGCAGCTCCCGGGCTCGTGGTCAGATTTCTTAGTGCTTGCTAAGTCATAAATTCCATTTGAAGGCTTTCCGCGGCACTGAAGTATATATAAAAGAATAAAATGGAAAACTAATGGACTAAAATGGTCAGTGGATTAAAAAGTCAGTGCAGGGGGCAGGAAAGGAGGACAGACAGACAATGTGATTACATTAGAGTGATTTCCTGCCCGAGGTCTGCAAGAATCATCAGAGTGCTGTTATGCAAAAAGTTAAATGCCATACACAACATGCTACAACCATTGAATAGCTTTTTTTTTTTTTTAGAGTGTTCAGGGAAAACGTAAGTGTTTCATCTAAAGTTCACTGGATTTTTGCCCTTATACAAGTCTTTTCCCTCTGAGGAACATCTTCCTGCAAAAGGAACTGGGTGAAACTCTGTCCTCACTGAAATTCGGGAGTGTTTCACCTTTGATTTTAGTCCAGCCACGATTTTACTTGTTGCTGTATCTCTGCAAGATCTCACAGGCTACGCATAGAAAAATCACCTTTCGCTGGTCTCACAGTTTCTGAAGCCCATGGGACAGTATCTGTGGAAAAAAAACAACAAGGCAAATCAGACAACAATAACCCAGGCTTCTCCCTACAAAACAGCAGTCTCCTCCCAGCGCAGCTAAAGGAAGCAACAAGCCAGATGAGGAAGGTAAACTTGGGATCTGAAAGGAAAGAGTCTCTGGTATTTATAAAAGTCAGAGGTTCACACGGAAACTTAGTTACAGCACTGATCCTCTCCAGTCTATTTCAGGACACGCAGCCCTTTTTCAGCTATAGCATTTGACTCATTAGTGGTGGAATATTTCTCCTCTTTTTAACTCTTTGAGTGGAAAACCTTGTGCTGATTTGAAACCATATTGACAGCTGGAATATATAAAGTAAGAGCTGAACACCGAAATTCATTGCCTGAGTAAGAACAGAGAGAAAACAAAATCACAGCTTCAGCATGTGACCTGTGAGCAGCAGAGCCACTTGACCCGCTGTGGTCTTCTGTGATTAACAAACCCATGGCATGGAAAAAGAAAAAGGGAAACTACCTGCAGCAGGCACTGTGATGAAGTGCAAAGAATGCTGATGTATACTGCATTTAAAACGCTAATATCCTCTGAAGGAACAGCATGGACTGTGTTTGATGACTTCTCAGAGGATCATGGGGTAACTCAGGTTAGAAGGGACTGCAGAAGGTCTCCAGAATCCCACTGAAGCAGGATCAGCTCTGAGAACAGATGAAAGCATGCTTCACCACTCCTTCGGGTCTTTGATAAAGCTGTTAAACACAAGAGGTTCCAAGATAGACCCCTGTGGTACCCCACTCGTTACCTACCTCTAGGTGGAGGATGACCCATTAAACCCCTAAGCTTGATTATCAAACCACTTTTTAGCCATCTCGTTATCCACCCATCCAGACTGCAATGTCCTAACTTGGGATACAAGAACATTGCGAGCAGCCGTCTCAAAAGCCTCACTAAAGTCAAGGTAACTGACACCCACAGCTCTCCTCTCATCCACAAATCCAGTTATTTTTTCACAGAAGACAAGTTGGTCATCCATGCTGACTGTTTCCAGTCACCTTCATTGCCTTGTATACCCAGGAATATCTTCCAAGAGGACTTGCTTCAAGATTGTCCAAGGGATCAAAGTAAGACTGACTACTCTGCAGTTCCCCAGATTGTCCTTTTGACCTTTTTTGAAGATGTGTGTAGCATTTGCTTTTCTCCAGTCATCAGAGAGAGGCCTTTCCCAATTTCTGTGACTTTTCAAAGATAGACATTGCAATGACAGCAGTCACTTGTCTCAGCACCTTCAGGTGCAGCCCATCTGGTCTCTTGGTGTGACCATCTTTTATTTGGCAGCCATTCAGGTTCTCTATATATTGGTTGTTAGTACTAGTAACCTGCAGTAGCAGTGATAGTACTGAGAAATTGCTAAATAGGATGCTAGAATTGGAAAAATATACACAAAGGCATTTTCATTGTAACAGTAGGTGAGTGATGATAGCTTTCTTTATCATCAGAGAAGTCAAACTAAAGCAAAGGTTGATCTCATCATCTGTTCCTTCAAATTAAGAATAAGTACACTGCCAAGGCTTCACAATGGTGTAAATCTGTAGTGGCTCCATGTTTTAACCAAAAGCTTTTTCACATGTTTTCACCTCATTTAGTGGCATGGGTAACACTGAAATGCTCATCTCTATTAAACATAGTTGAGGTTGTGAAGTTGTCCCTCGGTATTTCATAAAATCCATCTTCCTGACACCAGTTGAAGACATTGTCCATGCAGAGTCTGTTAGATAAGTCAGCTGCTTTTGACATTCATCTCAGCGGACTGTGGCTACAACTTCTGGAGGTCCCAGGGTCACTTTAATCCTTTAACGACAGAAAGCCAAGAAAGTAGACATAGTTAGTCCTCAGCCTTAAGAGCTCCTCTGGGGGCTGCCCCAAGGGTCTGATCTCTTACATTTTCCATTCAATACATCTATATGATACTAGATGGCCAAATAAAGGCTCTAGCTGTGGTGACATGTAGATGTCAAACTGCAATGTTTACAGGATCAAACTGTAGATGATAGTTGACTCTAAGTTTCTGTTGTTCCTGTCCAGGTTATATATTGAGTCAAAGGAGTCACTACATTTGTTTAGAAATGATTCAATGTGAAAACCTGGAAATAAGCTAGATGCCTCAAAACATAGAATAGGAAATATGCCTTGGTCCACAGCAAGGATAATTGGGAAGCAAGTGAGATACCCTAATGAAGGCATATGGCTGTCTATAACCAACGTGTAAAATGTCTCTAATTGCTGAATGATTCATAGAACCATAGAATCATCCAGGTTGGAAGGGACCTTTAAGATCATTAAGTCCAACCATCAACCTAACACTGCCAAAACCACCACTAAACCATGTCCCTAAACACCACATGTAGCAGCTCAGGACAAAACCGCTCTTTCCATCCACAGATGACTGTAAAAATTAATCCTGGATTATTCATTACTCACTTGCACTAACCATGATTCCTGCTTGGACTGGCTGCACTGAAAGGTTGGACTCCGCACTGCTCTTGCTCTGGCGAGCTTTCTGCTGCAGTTAGTGCAAAAAGCAGCAGCCAGTCCAGCCAGAGGCCACCATTACATACTTACAGACATCACACCATTACATAGACCCTACTGCCTTTCAGGTACTGGGAGGAGACCAGTAGGTGGAATTTCATATTTAGATCCTTGGGAAGCTCAGAATAAGTGCCTGGATTCTCAGAAACACTGGGGCTCCCACATCCAGTTGGGATCCATAGAAGAGACATGTTTGGTTTTGATTTGGCACCAAACTATTTCTGAGAACCTTTTTCCAACATGTGTGATCTCATCCCGGGAAGGGCAGGCACTCTAGCTGAAACTGCTGCGTGGAGGATACCCTCCCATGCAAATGCTGGTTAGGCATAAAAAAGATGCAGGCTCAAGTTTAATGTCAGAAAGTGGGTAAGTCTTTCACCATCCTGGAGGTTATTTCTTGTTTTTTTTTGCCATTGTACCTGGATAATTTCATGCAGGTAAGTACTCTTGTTCGTGTCACCCAGCAGAAATTGTCTGTAAGGCTGTCTCTGTGTTAGCACAAATGCAGCACTGTAGAGTGAATCAGTTGGCACCAAGGACTCAGTGACCACATTGTATGTGGGGAGAGGAGGTTGCTTTGAACTATTTCTAGTCTGGTCTCGTAGTCTGAATGCCCATAAGTGTCTGGGACACATCAGTTGTGTTTCCAGAGCTCACCTTTCTGTCCAGTGTCATCTGAAGAGACCTCAGTTTGCGCACAGCGATGGTGCCCCAACATGACCAAAGTATTCTCTCGTGGGGAAAACGGGAGACTGGCTTCCGAAATGTTACTTCAAAAAGGAACAAAAATGCTAATGTAGGTGCAGCCTGAGTTACTCACCGTGAATATTGCCTTTGACTGTAGGAGTTTCTGCATCACTGTTAGGCCAGGCTCCTCTCCTTGCCTGGACCTTTCCTGAGACTTGTTAATATAAGCCTTTAGCTTTTCTCAACAAATTGGTTTGACTTTCTAACCTCAAAGGTTAAGCCTGCTACTCAGTGAGTATCTTATATTATCTGCCTTTATAAACTGGAAGAGGGCCTGTGTCACCCCAGCTGTAGATGTTTGCTCCGCTCCTGGCAGGGTTTTAAAATTGCGGGTTACACCTGTTTATCATCTGCAATGAGAAAAGCAACGTGACTCTCTCTGTAGCAGCACTGTGTTTATCTGAGAGCTCAAGCTCAGGATCGTGAGATCCTCAGGAGACCACGTTTCAACTTGGTATCCTGATTTGTGGCCTCTAATTGTTTGTTTTGAAAACAGAACTGTCACCAGCATCCCTTGAAAACAGAGCTCTGGGCTTTAACTATGTTGTACCAGTCACTTGATACTACTGCTAAAATGAGCGTGCGTGTCGGTGTTAACTGAGGTCAGCATCAGATGTGTTTTATTGGCTTCTGATTGCTACCATTACAACCGTTATTACTACTGCTTACCTTTCTATAACCTCCTTGCTCATTCATTAGGTAGTATAGCAGTTAAGTGGGTTTCTTCCCATAGTAATAAACGGCAAATGAAAGATAATAAGAAAGTCAGCTTCTGCTCTTTGAAATTAATGGAAATGTTAGTGCTGAAAGAGATATTATAGCATTTCCTGCATTAAAAAGAAAAAAAAAAGAAAAAGAAAAAAGACAGGATTCTGCACTTAAATCAGTCTTAAAACATAAAATCCAGAATTCAAAAAAAGACTAAAGGAGAGCGGAACACCTGTCAGCACCACCACCTTGAGCAGTTCTGGCTTCTGGGCTAATGCTAAGCATTTTATCTGCTTTGACTTTGGGAAGACAGCCTGGTTTCTGGATGCCTGAAAATAGTCACAGGGCATGTGCATTCACGAGTACATTCAGGCACGGTTGTGTTTCATGAGAAGGAAACTAAAAAGCATGATGCTCAATACATGATGCTCAATACATGATGCTCAATACCTTTTCACAGACGAAGCACGCTGACAATCCCTGGAAGTCGGTATGCCTTTCATAGTCACAGGGGATTTGATATCTAGGTAGCGTGATGTGTTGGACAGAAATGCTGGGGACTGACACAACATTCCAGACCATTCCAGACCATCTCAAGCAAGATCTTGAGATGGTGGAGGAGGAATGGGCTAACATGGGCTAGCAGGAACCTCACAAAGTTCAACGAAGTCCTGCAAAGAAACGAGGCATCCTGCATCCTGGTGCAGTAACCCCACACAGTGGCACAGGCTGGGACCAGTTTTGTGGAAAAAGGGGGACCTGCTGGACAAGAGGTTGAACACAACCCGACAATAAGGAGAGGCTGAGGGATCTGGGGATGTTTATCCTCTGGAAGCAAAGGCTCAGGGGGACCTAATTGCTGTCTTCGGCTACCTGTTATGGCATAGAGAGGAGTTAGAGCCAGGTTCTTCTTGGAGATACATTGTGAAAGGACAAGAGGCAATGGTCACAGGTAAGAGCAAGGGAAATTTCAGATGGATATAAAAAAACCCTCTTCACTATGAGCACTGGAGTGGGTTTCCCAGAGAGGCAACCTTGCAGATTTTACAGATTTGATTGAGATAAGGCCCTGAATAATCCAATCTAACTCTGAAGTTAGCTCCGGTTTGGGCAGAAGGATGGACTAGATGACCCCCAGAGCTCCCTCCAATCCTGAATTATTCTATGACTCAAAGTGCTAGGTTATACTGGGAAAATATCTCAGCAGCAAGCTTGCCATAGAACAATTATGTTCTAGTAAAATTGAAACTATTTCATAGGATCTTGTGTATTTTGACATGAAGCTTTTGAAAAATCTCAAAAAAGCTCTTGAACAATTCCAAACTGAAACAGGACATATTATTTCAGTTGTTAAATTATACATTTTTTACAAATTTGAACTGTAAATATATATGTATGTTTTCTATTGTAACACTGAACTACTGTGAAAATTAATTAATTCTACATTATCAAATGACTGCGATAAGGTCTGGCTGATATTTCCAAATTCACGATGTTTGGAATACTTTCTGCAAAAATTTACATACTTTTAAATGTTTTCTGAGAAAAAAGTCACTTACCTGAAAAGGGGCAGATAGGTAGAAATTCTATCATCTATAAATCCTATACTAACTCATAGAAGTGATAAAATGCATCACGCCAAATACATCCTACCGGTATGTTGCCTCACACAGAAGCCACCCATGTTTTTGTTTCAGAGAGAAAATGTGCTACGTTATCACTGGTTGCTTTCCATTCTGATCTCTGTATCATCTGAGTGATAAAAGGGATGTACCACCAGACTGGGGCAGGAAATCTTTCTGCTTCATAATTCAGCAGCTATGCCACATCCCCTTTTCAAAGCATTTGGTGAGTTTCTCTAAAGAAATAGGATCTTCTTTCACATCAGCTGTTGAAATCCCAGGAACCCATCCTTAAAGGGAAAGATAAGCTCGCCCCTCTGTAAACTGGGCAGTTTCACCAGCCCTATGTTTCATGCATGGTATTGGCACTCTTACAGTTGAAAGTGGTTCCCAATATTGCGTTCCTCATTTAGTAAAACAAATGAATTTTTCTCTTTCTGCTCCTGCTAGCTTGCATTTATCTGATCATCTGGGTTTGCTTCCATTTTTCTAAGCCAAGTTCCTGTTGTGTTTTTACTCTTAGTGGTTATTTTGATTTAGTTTTCAAGATTTTATAAGCGATCATAAGAGGAGACAAGTTTTGCAATAAGCCAGTTCACGCTTACAGGGACATGACAGAGTTTGAAATCATGCTGAACATTTGCTTCTCTGCCATTGGTAAGTAAGGCTGAGAAGCCACCCACCTTGGGCTCAGAAATTGAGACAACTGGCCTGAGAAAATGGTGTCCTTCACCTCCTGGTTGAAGCGAGGACAGGTAAAGATGAATAGGCATGGCAGCAGATATGTTTCTGCCCAGCTGGACCTACTACCCAGAGAGGCTGGAGGAGTGCAGTGAAAAGGAGCCAAAAGTAACAGTGGGGAGAAGGCTGTCTCCTTGCATTGGCCAAGCTGAACTTTATACTTAGGACAACCTCTTCAAGAGGCTTGGGAAGAGAGAAAAAAGTATAAGACAGAGGCCGCTCACTCCCTTTCCTCCAGCCAATTTGGCTGGTTGGAAACCTCATTTTCTTTTGCCTTTACTGTCTTTTCCCACACAGCACTAGCAGTGAATTAACTGAGAAGTGCGACCAGGATGGAGCTCGCCCCAGCTGTTCAGGGCTTTACATTGTAACCTGCAGGGACAAGTCCCAGGAGCTGAGGAGGGAAAAATGAGATGTGCTTGGAGGAACAAGGTTTTAACACCGAGCCATGTCCAAGCACTTAAAGGATAAGAGTTCATAGGCTTGCACATGAACAAACTGATTCTACCATCACCATTTGGTTGTCATTGGCACTTGCCTCATCTATGATGGAATTAATTTGGATACTTTTAAAATAAAACATTGTGTTTATCTAGTTAATAAAAATGATTGGCAGTGTCCTAATCTTGAGGTATGATATTTAAAAAAAAAAAATAATAAGTTTGACTGATGAAAATTGTAATTAACAGCAAGAAACAAGTGATTAATTCATAGAACAATTGAGCATAACTGAAGAATTGTACCTTAAGCTGATCTCTTGAAAGACCCTTGGAAGAAGAAAGTCATCATTCATCTTTGCACATCTTTTGATTGAAGTTACTTTAGGGATCATCTTCCAGAAGGAAAACAACCTTAGGATATAAACCACTTTGGCCAATGTTTATGCAAGCGAAAGCATGAGGACACAACTTAGGTGTGTATAAACAGTTAATTTCATGGGGAATTAGTCTGTATTTCAGGGATCAACAGGGCAGCAAGGTACAATGTGTTTCAAGCTGCCACTGAAACTCGGAAATGTCTATGGTAAGAGTTTTAGTGGAATATGTAATGTTATTCAGAATATTTAACTTTGTAGTCATTTTTCTGCTGCAATATAAGTTTTTATCTGCAATGACACCCAGAAAAAGCTGAGGTAACAGCAAAAATGAAAAAAACTGAAAGAAGGGGTACTTGTGCAGGCTCCTGTGAAGCTGTTCACGTGAAAGTTTGGAAACGTCCTCTCCCCCTTTTACAGGTGGGAAAATGAAAAGCAGAAATGACAGACTGAGGGTACGGCTGTTCTGGCAGCCCAGCCCCACACCAGTGTTCCTGCCACTTCTGGAGCCGGACATATCTCAGTGACTGAGTGAAAAGACTCCCACATGTCAAAATTCACAGCATCTTTAGCGGCATTTGCAGACTGTTAGATTTCGTAGGCTGGAAAGTATCAAGAACCACCATTGTCTTCAACAGTGAAAAAAATCTGCACTGCAGAAAAAGCTGCATGAGAATATCTTCCTGCTTCCTCACGGGTCTTTTGCACTGGGATTTTAGTGGGAGCACAAGAACCCACAACTTCCCGGTGGCCAGAGAAAACCTCAGAAAACTCACTTTCCTTGCCTTGAAAACCCAAGAGAAAAACTTGAGTAGAAACTGAAAGTGGAAAAATGTTCAAGTAATACTAGAATTACTATTTTAAAGAAATTAAAAATAAAACAAACAACCCCTTCTTTTTAAAGAAAACCTGTGTCTCTTTTATGGAAAAAATATCCCTCATTTTACTACTACAGCAGAAATAACAGTTGCACTGATTTTTGGGAAAAAAAAAGCGTATTTAAGAGACAATCAATAGACAAGATGATGTCTGAAGGGACATCAATTAAAAAAGTGTATTTTCTATCTGGTTTTACAGATTAACAGACTAAGTTGATGAGAATCAAAATCAAAAGCCACCTCCAGGTGTTGGCTCGAGCTGCCAACTTTTCATTTGTAAATTGTTTGAGAATTTGGGTCTCTCTCATTGTTTGAGAAGCTGGGACTGCAAAAATCAGAAGAAAGAGTATGCAACGTAATTGGCAACATGACTTGTCTCTGGTCTCTGCGTTTGGGTGACCGTTACTCACTGGGAATTTTACTTGTCAGTGTGTAAGTCCTCATATAATCCTGAGGGCCCCATCTCATAATGAGTTCGCACTGCATTTGTTTGTTGTATCTATCCAATAGTAATGGACTACCGATGGGCTACCGGGACAAAGAAATGGACTTTTTAACTTCAGCCGATGCTGAGAGGTATACTTTGCCTGCTGGAATCCGCAGGTGACCTTCACAGCTGCAGAGAAAGAGCCGCCCTCCCCATCTCTGAAGGTGGCTTTTTCCTTCAAGAAGACTCCGCCAAGAGCTCACTATTACCCAGCGAGGGGGCTGTTGCTGGCATTCGAGCTGCAGGGCTTTGACATGAAACCACACATGCAAGCCTGCCTTTTACTGGCTGGGAAACTGGTAACAATGGTGGAACGTGAGGTTGTTGTGGTGTCAATAGCTTCTGGTAGCTGGGGTGCCACGCTGTAAAATCATAACGACAAACGAGGTGGCCGTATGTATTTAGATACATAGCCCTGATGTGTGGTTTAGATTGGAGTGTAGCCTGTAGGTATATTTAACTTTTTTTCCTTTTTGGGAATCTCTACCATTTCCAGCAATATCCCTTGCCGGGAATTCCCCTGGAAATGCTCAGCTTTTCAGAATGACACTTATTTTTCTGGACAGTAATTATCCAGGGGAATATTTATCTTGTTCCTACTTACTTATGACTTTTAAGGCTAAGATACTTCCCTGGGGGCTCCAAAGTCAGTCTTTCACATCATGGCCAATAACAGTATCTTTTACATAGAAATGTATTACGTAAAAATAAATATAAAATAATCAAAACAAAGTTTAAAATATACCACATAAATTTTGTTTTTCAAGAAAACTTCAAATCAAATTGGGAGCTGGCTGGCTGTGCTTCTGTATGCTATGGCATTTAACATGAAAAAAACAAGTCAACAAGACCATCAGGGCTCTTACTTCCAGGAAGCAATCTATTTTTAATATTACAAATGCTTTCCTGTTTTCTTTTCTCCAAGATTTCTCCAGTGCATATGAAATTCAAGGGTTTAAACATTTATTTTTTCCTTGGCCACGGTATGCAATCAGGGAGAGAGATCAACATTTGTTATTTATTTTAAGAAAGTCTCTGCACTATATCATCTGAGCGGGATAACACTGATAGGCTTTATGGTTCACAAATGTCACCCTTGGTCTAGGTGAAAAGCTACTGCTGCTAGAAAGCTTGTGCGCTGTGTGTGTGCCTAGTGTACGTGGGATACATGTTCTGAGACTGAGAGTGGTCAGGATATCTACTGATCTGCAATTAGATTATCCATGTTATTATTTTTAGTTCTTATTGAATTGGAAGCAACGTGAGCTCAGAAAGAAACCATCAAATGGCTCCAACTGAGATCAGTGATAAACAATTTTTTTTATTTTTTTTCACAAAGCAAAAAGCAGAGTAAACACAGCCGAGGTTTGCTCTGGTAGAGATGCTTGTCATACAGCAAAATCCCTGTATGGACTGCTACAACAGGCAGGGAGCAGGGTGTGTTTAGAGAGTCTTCTCCAGGCTTTACTCAATCTCTGCGGCAGCTGCAGCACAGTCCAGGGGTGCCAAGGCATCAGAGAGGAGCATGGATACGCATGGTTGCATGTACAGCCCATACTCTTCCCGTACAGATGGTTGGCCAATGCATGGGATCCTGCAGATTAGGAGGAAAATCCAGTGACGGACCTGATTGCCCTTGTTGGACAGTGAATATCTACAAGAAAATCACATTCCTTGTTTCGGCTCCATAAGAACTTTGGCAGCTAAAGCCAACCAAGATGCTGGTGTCAGGGCGCAGCTTGATCATGCCCCGATTTTGTTTTGCAAGGTACCTTTTGCAGCGAGGGGTGCTATAGCAGTTTCTGAAAGCAGGTTAACTGTTTTTGCTGAAAATTGCTCAAACATTGCACAAACCACTTTTTAAAAAAAATCTTCATGTTTGGATTTGCCAGTGTGTTATACTACTCCAGGCTTTTATTACAAAGTTCAGAAGCTGTAATGCTGTCCAAATGGATTTTTGAGTTGACTTCTTCCCTGAGAAATGAATTGTCTGGTTTTCAACCCCATTTTTTACCAAAAGCCCTCCGTTGCCAGACGATCTTGCATGTCTTGTCTTATGACTACAGTGTTTGTAGTTCTTATGGATTGTGTACTCAGTATTGAAACATCTACAGTTGCTCTTGACACATCCAGACTTAACCATAAAGCTGATGTTCATACCCTCAGATGTTTCTCCTTCTGCTCCATGTCCTTCCCCTTATTCACTTCAGAGAGTGATTCATATTTCTGATGCTCTGTCATCTTCTGCCCTGTGACCGTTTCTTTATATTTGAAACTGAACAGTTGCCCATTACAAACAGAATCTAATTGTTTTCTAGTTCTTCATGCTTTTTCATGAGTCATACCAGAACTGCTGATTCTCAGCAAGACGCAGGGCTGGAGTTACTAGGCTCATAATGATCTGCACCCATCTTCCTTGCTAGCACCTGCTTCCTTTTCTGGTGCACTACTACAACAAAAAATGTAAGTAACATGGCAAATTCCACAGCCATTCAGAGTCATTTGGCGTCCCTCCACTGACCTTGGTCCATAAGCTGAAGACCAGCTGAAAACCTGTAAGTTGGTTCATTGCCAGCTTATCCTGGAAATACTTGGTAGCTTTCTTATCCGCTACAAATACGTGACTTTGGTGGTCCTCCAGCAGCTCAGGTAGAGTCATCTGTTTCCCTCCCAACCCCAAACCCCTGTGCCTTTGTTGTCACTCTCAGCTGTTTCTCTGGGTTGCTTATGTTGCTGGCTGTCTCCAAACCACACACTGATGGTCTGTACACCACGCAGGTGACCCAGCCTGTCTTCCAGGGGGCTGTTTTGCAACACTGTAAGAGATGTACCGTTCATGCCAAGGGCATTGACAGGCGCTCCCATCTTAGGAATGACCTAGATGATGGGACAGAGGGCACACTCAGCAAGTTTGCACAGCACATAATCAGGAGGAGTGGTTGATAGACCAGATCATCGTGCTGCCATCCAGAGGGACCTGGACAGGCCAGAGAAATGTGCTGACAGGAACCTCATGAAGTTCGACAAGGGAAAATTTGAAGTCCTGCACTTGGGGAGGAATAACCGAGACACCAGTACAGGCTTGGTGCCAAAGGGCTGGAAAGCAGCTCTGTAGAGGTGGCCTTGAGACTCCTGGTGGACACCAAGTTGAACACAAGCCAGGAATGTGGCCTTGCAGCCAAGAAGGTCAACAGCCTCCTGGACTGCACTGGGAAGAGCGTCTCCAGCAGGCTGAAGGGGAGGTCCTTCCCCTTCACTTATCACTGGTGAGACAGATCTGCAGTGTTGGTTCCAGTTCTGGGCTCCCCAGTACAAGAAGGACGTGGACATACTGGAGTGAGTCTGGCAAAGGGTCATAAAGGTGATTAAGGGACTGGAACATCTCTCATGAGGAAAGGCTGAGAGAGCTGAGACTCTCCATTCAGCCTGGAGAAGTCTCGGGGGATCTTAGCAATGTGTATACACACCTGGTGGGAGGGAGTAAAGAAGATGAAGTCAGCCTTTTCTCAGTGGTGCCCAGTGGCAGGACAAGAGGCAACAGACACAAAATGAAACAGAGGAGGTTCCCTCTGAACATCAGGAGACCATTTCTTACTGTGAGGGTGACTGAGCATTGGCACAGGTTGCCCAGAGAGGTTGTGGAATCTCCATCCTCGGAGATGTTCAAAACCTGACTGGCCATGGCTGTGAGCAGCCTGCTCTGAGCTGGGGGTTAGACTAGATGATCCTCAGAGGTCCCTGCCAGACTCAGCCATTCTGTGAGTCTGTGATCTTTGTAGTATCTGAAGTGGGATAATTCAGTCTCTCCCCTTTCCATGGTTAGAAACAGATTAGAAAACAGTCATAATATGGTAAGACCAACCTGATCCTTTTTTCTCGTGGATGACTTCTACAATAGCCTGCAAAACTTCTGGTTTCCTTAGGGAAATATTTCTGTTTGTTTCTTAAGCCCTTGTAGGAGCTCATTTCTGCTAGCAAGATCCAAGTTGGGCAGAGATTTCCAGTGCCTCCTTATTTCTAATCCGTAACAGCCAGGCTGCTACTTTTGCTTTTCCAGACTGGGAGTGTTGCATCCAGGCTTCCTATTCCTCCAAGAGTTTGTTGATTTTATCCATGTTTAAAAAAATCATCCCAGGCAAAATACCTTTTCTGTGCTATTTTTGTGAAGCCTGCAGATTCTGTTTGAAATTCTTCTGCAAAACATCCAGCATTTATTAGGGTCCTTCCTTAAATTCATACATCGTGAACCAAGTTTAAGATATGAGAGGACCTCTACTATTTGTTCATTCTTGCTTGAAGATGACCACAAAGTCCTGTTGTCTTTCTACAAGAAATCAGTCACAGTCCTTGACACTAACTAATACTAGCTGAAGCTCAAGGGTGCCCAGAAAGAGAAAATCAGGGAATGGAGTCAGGTGTCAGGTATAAACTTGTAGATATAAACAGATATAAATGTCTCCAGAAGCATGTTGTCCCTTTTTCCTGAATTTTCCTGAATTCAGATAAGAAAGAGATTAGATCTTTTACCCAGAAGTCCAAACATTTGTCTCATCCTGTGAGCTTTGCTTCTGGGAGCAACGATATGAAAGTTCAGTGTCTACTACTCCTATATCTTCATTATAAGTACCTCGTGCCTTTCTATTGCTTTTCTTCCAATATCAGTTCAAACAAGCAATTCCTGGCCCTTGGCATTGCTAAGTGATTTCCTGGGACATACAAGCATACAAGGTGAGCCATGGGAACAGGTGAATGCTTTGGTTAAAGCTGTCTGTAGCCTCCTCTTTCACTAGTGGCTGCTTTGACCTGACTGCCTAGAAGAGCTTGATGGCTTCTTCATATTTTTTTCAGTGAAAATAGACCGAATATAAGGAAGCTGTCCAATACTTTACTATCATGGACCTGTGTTTGACAAACTCTGGAGGTGGTAAGAGTCACAAGGTGTCTGTTCCCTAGAGCTCACCTGTGTGCGTAGCATCTGACAACCTGCAGAGATACCGCGCTTTCAAACAAGAAATCACTAACAACTAAATATACAAAGCATTATGGATTAGCACAGATTCATCCCAAACCAAAATACACTGAAATACCAATTATTAAGCAATAATATGTTTTTTGTTCCTTTTCACTCTTCAGGAACTTACACTGGAGAAGTAACCCAAGGCTCTAGCTGATTCTAAATTCCTGACCCCCTAACTGCAAAGATTTAGGCACTGACGGTGGCTATTTAATACAAAATCTGTCTCTGCATTGGCATTTGCAAGCAAATTTCTGTGGCTGACATTCTCTGCTGTATGCATTTTTAATTCCTTCACTTTCATTATCTGCAAGTAGCGATTTTTCCATTATACTTTTAAAGGTGCAGCCAAGAAAAAAAATAGTACAAAACAACAAATGGCCACTGGGCAGGAAATGAATCACTCTGGCTTTGAGTGTGCTAGCTACAGATACTGCAAATATACAGAAACACTTTGAAAACTTTCCAAGGACAATGCTCTGTTAAAACTATAACATGTATTCTGGGGATCTGGATGTATTATTACACAACTCTTTGTAAACAAAAAACAAGCGAAGCACGCAGTAAAAAACCCAGGGATGTGTTTGGATGAGAAATTTTGTTTTAAATGGGCTGACATCTACTACTCTCAAGCAGCACTCTGTAGCCAGATCTCCGTTCTTCTTTCTAGGAAGGACTCAGCAGACTACTGAATGAGAGTCAGGTTAACTATTGCCAGAGAATTGTCTTATTTTCTGCACATCAGTGTCACCCCCAAAAGGTGCTGCAGTAACATGTTGCCAGACAGAGAACTGTTTTGTCAGAGAATATGCGACTATTTTTTTCGAAAAGGAAAAGTAAGGGGTTTCTCCATGTCCTGCTGTGACACTCGGCGTTTTTCAGATCATGTCTCTGGGCATTTGCTATCACATTGACAGTTTGTGTGATGTCCCCGGCTTGATTTGTTTGATGGGATCCCACTTACTCAAGAGGGCTGAAAGATATGCAGTTAAAATTAAAGGTTGTCTCAGAAATGTTTCAATCTCCTCTACTCCTACACTGTAACCAGAGCACAATACTTAAAGAAAAGCTGCAAGTTATGGGCACAATTCAATCCTGACTCATCCTCGTTGACTCAATTTAAGTGATGGGGAACACAAGCAGTTTGGATAGGATCCATTACTTCCCAACATTTTACACCATGTCATTAGTAGAGATTATGTTTATTTCATGATCTTTTTAGGTATGTGCAGAAGGTTATCTAAAAATCAAACAAACTGTTGACCTTCTTTTGGAGACTTCTTCATTGTGACTCCTGTTCAAGCTGCCCCAATCTGGCTGGGATAATAGGTGACTCAGCCAGAGGGGGGGGAAAAAACTAACAAAGTAAAACATCTGTGGTTCATTTTGAAAACATCATAACAAACAATATAAAGTGTGAAAGTTCATGCAGCTTTATTTGAACAGGCTAACTCATATCAAGCTTTCTGTGTTTCTTTTCCCTCAAATTGCAGTGCAGAATGAGGTTGGTCATCACTGTTTGGCCTTCAGTTGTGGCTGCAGCTGGGTCAGCTCTCAAATCCAGAGTTGCTGGAGAGTTTGTTATTTAAAAAAAGCCCAAGGGGAGAAAAAAACAGTAAGTAACAGCTGTTACTTACTCAAAATAAAATTTTTAACTAAGATATTTAAAATTAAACTAAGCTGGAGAGGGACTTTTTACAAGGGCATGTAGCAATAGGATGAGGGGGAATGGCTTCAAACTGGAAGAAGGTAGATTTAGATTACATATTAGGAAGAAATTTTTCACTCTGAGGGTGGTGACAAACTGGCACAGGTTGCCCAGAGAAGTTGTGGTTGCCTCATCCCTGGAGGTGTTCAAGGCCAGGCTGGATGGGGTTTTGAGCAACCTGGGCTGGTGGGAGGTGTCCCTGCCCATGGCAGGGGGGTTGGAACAAGATGATCTTCAAGGTCTCTTCCAACTTTAACCATTCTATGATTCTATGCTTCTGTGATTTTGGCCACATTTCAGACGCAAGCGTGGCAGCAAGAGTAAGGAGTGCGCAGGTTTGGTTGCTAGTCCAAGATATGGGACAATCTCCCCCACTTGGCTGCATGCTACTCCATCACACAGAGTGAAGAGCACTGCGTGCTGCTCAGCCTGCATGGAGATGGCCAAGGAACCATCACACAAACTAGCTCAGGTTCTTGGGCAGCTATGGCAACACTGGTAACTTCCTATCCAGCTGCCACTCCTGGCTACTCAGAGGGATGCAATGGCTATGATGCCTCAAGGACCTTCCACGACTCCTTTGTAATCAGCCTGGCTCTACTAAAGAGGTAGAGAGGATCATTACCTCACTGCCTTGATTTGATATGAGAACCTCAGGTTCCACTGAGCAGTATTTGCATGGAGTCTGATAATTGGTGCAAGGCCAACACCAGGACCGATACGCCCATGCAGGTGGGATGGAGTGTGCCGTCTACCTCTGGGTGCTGCTGAGGTGCTCCTCTCACCCACAGCGTATCTCAGCACAACCTGGGCAAGCAGGAATCTGCAATGAAGCACGTTCACCTCCACTCTTCACCCAAGAGTGCTCCTGCCTCGGCAGTTCCCAGAAGTGGTCTAGTGCTCATCTGAAGGCAGCAAGAGGTGGAGAATGTGTCACTTCCCTGGCAGTCTGCTTCACTGATAATCGCCCTTGATCAAGCACTGTGATCAGATCACTATGGCTTTGGCTTCCAGACGCCAGTTCTTGCTATGCCTCTGGGCCCTCGTTTTTTCTGCCTCTGAAGGTAAATTCATCATAATCAAACCATTTATTTTTCCATTGTCCTTCTTCTACTGCGATCTTCTTCTGCACTTTCTCCTGAACTGCAATGCCCTCACCCCAAATGTGGTCACAGACCTGTACATGGTCTCCATTACTTCTGCTTTACACAAAGAAAAATATTCCTGTGCTGCTTCTCCCTTGAATATGCCTTCAAAGTTCATACGAAATCTTTGCAGCTGCTATAGATAAGGGTCATTTCTTTGTGCACAATAGTTTCTACGGTATTCCAGAATACCGAACCATCTGAGCCCAAGAAAGTAAAGCAGGGTCTTTTGTTTATATTATTGGTTAAGTTGCTTTCAGCACATGGAAGAAAGGCACTGGCTTCAACCTGATGGTGCTGATAGGAAAACAGGCTGCTGTAAAGCTTTTGGACGTTGCGTTTGTGTCTCACTCCCCATTTCGCACAGTGCTTGCTTAGTGCTGTGGGATCCTATCCTGCTCCTGGGCTCCTCCATTAGCAGGAGCTCAGACTACTTAATGGGACCAACAACTCTCCATCAGCCGCTTCACGCTTTTTGTCCATGGCATCAAGAGACTGGGGCTTGATGCTATAATGACACCACTGCGGTCTCACAGGAGAGCACAAGAAGCTAAGTAAAACACTCCAAGAAATGTAAAATTAAATATTATTTCCTGAAATATAGAAATCTTTCCTGGCCCAGGAATAAGTACTGATTGCAGCATATAAGACTGTAACTGGGACTTTAGAAGGAAAACATCGGATATTTATTAATTGATGTAGATTTTGAGTAACAACAAAGTGGAGGTTATTTGTTCTGATCTCATCTCCCAGCAGAGCACCCCCCATAGGCACGTCGGGGTCTGGTGCTCCCAGCAGGGATTTCCCTGCTTGTAATGCAAAAGGAGGAAAGGGAAGGTGGATAGGAGGTGACAAATATGAACAAGTATCTACTAAAGGGGGATCATCTGACATTGAGGGGACTAAATGAAGTTATATCTCTGCTGTGCTTAAATCCATGTATAGATGCTGAACACTCATATACATGGGTTTGAGTATGTATACTCAAATATACATACTTATTTACATGAAGGAGACTCCAGAGGAGTCCTAATAGTCTCATACCATTGCACACACTGGTCTGCTGCCTGGCTTTGTGCAGTCTCCAGTGCCTTCTGCCCTCTCAGAAATCCTTTCTTTGCTCAGATTGCTCCTGGACTTCTGTTACACATTTCTTCCCTCTGATACATAGCATCACAACTCTTTAATTAAGACATCATGAACAGATTATTGCAGAATGCAACAGGTAATAGGAACAAAACTAGGAGACAGTCTACCTGGATACGATAATAATTTATTTTAAACTTCACAGTCTGAAGAAATGTTTCTCTTTCAACCAGATGTCTAAGGAGTGCAATGAGAAAACTTTTATTTGGAAATCACAATGTAAATAACAAATTCAGATACCGCTCAAACATATTACTTGTGTTATTGCAAATATTTGCATTAGGAGTTTTAATGAGCTTCTAAAAAATAATCCATAAATTCAAGCTTGTGCAATTCCTCTTCATAAAACACAGAACCTGGTTACATACAGATAATAGTAGATAAGCCCCTGAAAATGAGAAAATAGAGATCTGATATGATGCACCAAGAGACAGGAAGCCAGTGACAGCTTTCAGAGTGAGGTGACAAAGGAAGAACAGCAGAAAAGGAAGGTGACCTTCCCTTGCAGCAGTGGTTTGGGTAGATTGATAAAGGTGTAGTTGCCTACCAGGAGACCAACAAAACTACACAAAGATAACTGGAAAGTGACAAAAATCTGAGGAAGTTTTTAGTGGCTTAATATAACACGCTAAGATAAGGAGGGCAGTCTCTGTGCCAAGTGAATCCAAATTCTTCCCAAACCAAATTACCTTCATGCTAATGGTTTTCTGAGCATTGATGTTTTACAACAGAAATTAGAAAGCTCTGACTTCAGCGGATGTCCTTTTACTGCTCTGATATAAGCAAAAGCATGGGGGAAAAAAAAATGAAAAAATAAAAAGCATATACATTTTTGGCAATGAACACTTTTATTTATGGAGTCGCATTGCTTGTTGTTTAAAATTTTGGCATCGTAGCCATGTTCTTAAAGTTTCCCAAACCCAGAATACATTCAGTTCTCCTGGCATTCTTGTGCCACATCAGCTCACTGCTCGCTCACTGTCCTTCTGTAAAACCGGTCATATCTGGTATTACATTAGTGATTCTTACTAAAAAGCTTCATTCTGCCAGTACTGTAGGGACTGCGCTATAAGATCCAAGTCACCAGTGCACCTCAACTCTGTTAAAACTAAGCAAAATTGGATCACATGGAAAAAAAAAGAGAAAAAAGAAAAAAAGACAAGTTGACAATACTTAATGTTCAAATTGTCTATAGCATATTAAGTCAGTAGTTAAAAACTTGTTTTCTTTTGTATTTTAACTAGTTTAAGTTTACATTTTATGTATGGTAATGCAACGTATACTTTTATGCAATGCATCCAATAACCTTCAATAAAATATTTCAACGGCTATTATGAAGCATGAAGTGCATGCAATCAAAATACATTAGAGTAATTAAGCTCCTCAATCTAGGAGAGAAGATCTGCGGTTGCAGTGCTGCTGCTGCTCTTTAATAAAGACAGACTGGAAGCATTCCCACCCCCGTTGCCTCCGTTTGCTGCTTTATTTTCCCAAGGAAAAGGCAGCATGTCCAGCCAGAGGAGCTTTCCCCGGGGCTGCAGAGCCATCTAGTGTCGGAAGGGCAAGGTTCCCGCACACATCTGCCCTTTCCATTTATTTTTAATTACCCAACGGTTTCCCCATTCCATACTTCAAAGATTTTATCACCGTTTCATAGAATCATCGAATGGTTAGAGTTGGAAGGGACTTTAAAGATGGTCTAGTTCCAGCCCCCCTGCCATGGGCAGGGACACCTCCCACCAGCCCAGGCTGCTCGGGCTCCTTTTTGTTCTCTGCATTACCTTCTTTTCTCTTCCTTTTCTTTTCAGTCTGTAGAAATCTTTGGGCATGAAAGAACTGCCTGACCACACTGACTGCCCCTTACCCATACACAAATGACGGTAGGTCCAACTTTCTGGGTTTGTTTCTTCCTTAGGATAGAAAATACAGGGATGGAGCTGAGCGAAGATCCTTTTATTTATCCCACCCTCTGCAACACCTTAAGGGTCAATCATATCTAGGCTAACCCTAGTAGATGTTGGTCTGTCCTCTCCCTAAAAACATCCAGAACATCCCCATTCCAGAGGTAGGGCTTCCATGTTCTCTCTGGCCAGCCTTTCCCCTGTGGTTACTCATTTTCACTTGGGCAGTTTGCCCTCAAGTGTAGCTTCAGTCTGCTTCTTGCAAATTTAGGTGGCTTCTTTTAGTCCTGCCTTGGAAAAAACAGAGGCATTTGACCAGTGCTGTCTGTGTTGCTACATTTGTGTACTGGTGGATGTGCCTCTGCTGCTTTTTCTCTGTACAAAGCAAGTGTGAGTCTTACAGTCTTTCCCGTCCAGTGGGGTTTGTGGGACCTATATACCATCTTTCTGCCCTTGCCAGAGCTGTCTCCTTGTCTACCCCTTTCTCCAAGGGTCTGCCCCTTCAGCCAGGGCTTCGTGAGTGCAGCAGAAGGGCTGCCCGTCCCTTACAGGTGACACAGCTGGTGCTGAGCTTGGGTGGCCACATCAGCTGGGGTAGAAACAGTTTGAAGGGCTGCAGAAATCCCAGAATACAGCAAGTAAAGAGAGGTCTGAGTGCGGGGTGCTCAGAAAAGCAGGACTACAGGGTCAAATGGGAAATATTATGGGCGGTTCCAGGTAGCTCATGACACACTGGTGGCCCTCTGGCTCAGGAAGAGTAATGTACGTAATACGTATATGCACATGCACAATTCCTACATTCATCAACACTGAATGTTTCAGTTCGCTCTATAAATGATAACGCTTAATTGTTCTAAAGATGGAATAAAACTGTGTCATTTGACAGACTAGCTGGAGAACTGGTTAGCTAAATGAAGGTACTGTTTTATTTTGTGAACAAAGTACTTGATTCAGGCAACAGAAAGGGTTTATGTAGATGTCTGTTCTGGGTCTATTAATCAATAATTGAAAAAGAATGAGAAGTTTGGAGCTAGAAAGCTTCCCTGTTTCAAAATCATGTTTGACTGCTTGACTTTTGGCTACTGGTGAGGTGTTTCATTTGTATGTGTGGGGGTATATGTTACCCAATATATTATGCAAAAGATAAGCAGCTCTATCCTAAACAAGAGAAGACCTCTAAGGGATGCCTTTTTGGAAACCAGCTAGAGCAGGTTTCAGTGATCCACTTTGGAAGGGGGGAAGAAAAAAATGATAGACACAAGCTGCCATCCAAAACCAGGGGCAAACATAAATGGAGAGCTGAAAGGGTCCAGTGGTAGGAGGAATATGGTTACATAAACATATGAATATCCATGTTAGATAAAGAGAGGCATTTATTACTCCTGCCTCTGTTTAAGTATCGGGAAATAACAAGTCCAACAGGATTTTGAAAGCAATCTGGCAGAAAGTGGGTAACCTCAGATTTCCACTGAGATGGTTTATTTTAAGGCTGGTTTCCTAAGAAACAAAGTGTGTGTGATCACACTGTCTGTCTCCCACTAATAACTTCTGAACCTGCTGGCCAGGTTTGATGGAAGGTTGGCAATTTCAAAGATATTAAGTTCCTGTATGTTCCATGAAAGTCAGCCACTGGGTGGAGGAAAGAGACCCAAATGAGTACCTCCATGGAGAGACAAGTCATGGAATGAAGTCAGCTGGTTTTGGTACAATTTGGTCTACTGGCTGGGCAATAACTAGGTACTGGGCAGACAATAAATAAATGTGTGCACATTGCAGAACCAGGCACAGCACAGCACTGGCTACTGCCTTTTGGGGCTGCGTCATGTCCAGCTGCTGGCTAGAAACTGGGTGCCCCAGGGGGAATGAAGAAATATGAAACCAATGGCAGCGCTGGAAAGAGGAGCTCTTACTCAGAGGAGTATGAACTACCTTTAGTATTGCTGTGGAAGATGTGAGTGGAAGATGCTGGATCCTCTGCAGTGATGTAAATAAGACGTCTGCATCCTCCTCTGCTATTATACTAAAAGGCATAATTTGTTTAAATAAAATATCTTAGATTCGTCTTAGCTTTTGTTTGTGTTAGCTACCCAGCAATCAATAAATTTATTAATTGGAGATTACTATTTTGGGGGAAAAAAATTGTTTGCCTCATCTTAAAATAAAAGGTGTTTGTAAAAACGTTTGGCTCACAATAGCTTTTAGGACATTTTAGTACCATGGGAATGGATGCGCTTTCAGACAGACAATTGCCTCGCAGATGGAATGCCTTAGCAGAGCACAGAAACGAGAAAAATAAGGTGGTGTGTTGTGTATCTGTCCGCTGGAGGCTGAAGGGCACGGGCTGCCCCACTTCCACAGGTCACTCCTCAGGAGAAAGGAGGTACCACAGAGATGCCAATTACTTTGGTAACATAAGGCTGTGCCAGAAATTGCCTAACAGCATCCACCAGTACGTGAAAGTATGCATTTACTCCAGGCCTTTCTTTAGAGGCTGTAGCTTCACTGGGTTATTGCGACAGAAGAAGTCTTTGCCTTACAGCTTTTTTCATGAATTCCTGACGTTTCTGGCTAGGGTGAGGTAGAGAAGGTATTGCTATATTCTCCCATGCTTTTTCCTTCACCTGAGCTTCACCTGTTGCTGAAGAAAGCTCAGAAAGCAAAGTTTAAGACCAGAAAACAAGGTTAAACCACAAGGTAAAACCCTGATCATAGAATCATTTAGGTTGGAAAAGACCTCTATGATAAGAGCTGCTTGCAATTCCTGAACAACAAGTCTATGGATTATTACAAGAATATAAGCAAAACCAATGTGGTTTTCCCCCTTATTCTTTCCTGTCCTTGCTCCTGTGACAGACCTGAGGGGAAATATAATTTATCAATGTAAAATCTACATCTCTGCACATTGTATATAGCATACACACATGGAAACCCCTTGGACCTTCTTTGGGGGCAAGTTCTCTGCATTTATAATGTGACTGTGTAACGCCAGATGTGTAACCTGAGCTCTTCCAGCCTTCAAAAAAGATGATGTTGGGTCCTGCTCCATCTTCTTAGACACACTTGCTGGGCAAGACAGTGGCCAGGAGACCTCCTCAGCCAGCAGCACCATCAGCTCTTGGCTCGCTGGTATCCCCCCATGCTGGTGAAGCTGGAAGCTCTTGTGGTATCCAAAGTGGAAGAGGTATTCAGATCAGCATATGAAATGTCTGCAACGGTTTGACAAGTGGTGCAGGAACCAGTGGCACAGCAGATGCCTTGGTGGACCCATTGCTGACCAGTCCCAAATCCCTCTCTACTGCCCATCTTACTAAAGCTCAGTCCTGAGCTCTTGATGGCACTGGCAGTGGCCTTCCCACATTGCTTGAATGTGCAGCCACTAATTAAAACCCAGTCCTTCATGAACCCTCTAGCGACTGCCCTGTGATCTCATGCTTCCCCCCTCTCAGCAGCCTGTGTCTCATCTCCCCTTTAGCAAGCTTCTTAGGCAGGTCACAGTTCTGATATAGCTCCTCTCTTAATTGCTATTTCTTGTATGGCACCATGTCAGATGCTTCACTGAAATCAAAACAGAGCAAATCTGCTGGGAAAATCAACTGTCTTGTCAAAGGAAAAGATACTGAGTTGGTGCGGCACTACCTGCCTTTCAATGAACCCATACTGCTTTTTTCCCCTGTTTGTAGCATACCTTCATGTCTTGAGTTACAGTTTCCTCCCTACCAGGTGACAGCTCTTGAGAGGGAAGAGCCCTGTGCCCTGAGTAGGCCAGGCCAGCACCAGTTGCCATCCCTCTTGTAAAGAATAGGGTTCTTGAGCTGGAATGAATTGTGAGTGTTCCTCAGTAATTACTAGCACCTTGGGTCATAAACAGGAATTAATTCATCACAAAAAATCATAGCCTGATACGCTAGCATTGTTTTTCTATAAAATAGAGGCAGGTAGCACTAAGAGATCTTACTGCCAATGCTGACTAGACTAACCCATCAACTTAGAATCATAGAATCATAGAACTGTTGAGGTTGGAAGAGACCTTTAAGATCATCGAGTCCAACCATTAACCTAACCTGACAAAACCACTTCTAAACCAATACCCCCAAGTACCCCCTCTACCCTTTTTTTAAACACCTCCAGGGATGGTGACTCCACCACTTCCCTGGGCAGCCTATTCCAATGCTGGATAACCCTTTCAATGAAAAAAAATTTCCTAATATCCAACCTAAACCTCCCCTGGCTTAACTTGAACCCATTTCCTCTCGTCCTATCACTTGTCACTAGGGAACTTATAGAATCATAGAACTTATAGGAACTTATAGAATCATAGAACTGTTCAGGTTGGAAGGGACCTTGAAGATCATCTCATTCCAACCCCCCTGCTGTGGGCAGGGAAACCTCCCACCAGCCCAGGTTGCTCACAGCCCCATCCAGCCTGGCCTTGAACACCTCCAGGGATGGGGCAGCCACAGCTTCTCTGGGCAACTTGTTCCAGTGCCTCACCACCCTCAAAGTGAAAAATTTCTTCCTAATATGTAATCTAAATCTACCTTCTTCCAGTTTGAAGCCATTCCCCCTCATCCTATTGCTACATGCCCTTGTAAAAAGTCCTTCCCCAGCTCTCCTGTAGGCCCCCTTTAGGTACTGGAAGGCCACAATAAGGTCTCCCTGGAGCCTTCTCTTCTCCAGGTTGAACAACCCCAACTCTCTCAGCCTGTCCTCACAGGAGAGGTGCTGCAGTCCTCTGATCATCTTGGTGGCCCTCCTCTGGACCTGCTCCAACAGGTCCATGTCTTTCCTATGTTGGGGGCTCCAGAGCTGGATGTAGTACTGCAGGTGCGGTCTCACCAGAGTAGAGTAGAGGGGCAGAGTCACCTCCCTATGTGCTGGAAAGAAGCATGTGTAAACTTTTTTTTCTTTCCAGCAACAGTGATTAGATGAAGAGATGAATGACATTTCTTTTATTCAGAAATGATTAGTGAAGATATCAATCAAAACATGAGCAGTATCTGGAACAAGCTGTTGAGATGACAATGGTAATATAACTACCATTCACACTATCCGGTAGCAAATTCCTGCCTGTGCAAAGCGGTGGGGTGTGTTGGACCTGTCTGCTGTTACTACCAGGCACTAGGAGCCCAGTCTCACCGTGGTGGGTGCCAGAGTTTCCCGGGAATCACGTCTGATTTGCAAGCAAAATCTGTTTGGTCCATTTGGGATCCTTACAGACCCACCAGCTGCAGTGAGTCAGCTCTCTTTCCCTTTTCTCACCGAGGCACATTTTTCATTCCCAGCATCACGCATCTCTGTGCAGAGACATGAGCTGGTGTAGCCAGGATGGCAATTCGCTCCTCTGGATGTGTCCCCGAGGTAGGGGATTGTTCTTTTCTCTCTGCACCTGAAGGTTGGGTCACTGCCACGTGACGCGAGGAAGTCTGGTTAGGTCATATGAGACGTTCAAATGCTGTTTGGCCGATGGACAAGTCTTGTTTCCCATGAAAAGGAAACAATGACAGGGCTATGCAGGCTATAGCCTCGCGCCCTTCTTCTCCGCAGGGTATGGGGTTGATAGCCAGAGAGAGGATATGGTAGCAGATCACTGCTCATTTTTCGTAAAAAGCCCAGCACATTGGAAACGGCGTCTTTTGTCTTTCAAACAATGTCAACAGCTAATACAGGAGAATTACTGTGATCCCACAGCCCCATGCAGTGGCTGCTCCCTTCTCCCAGTACACTGGAGAGAAGTGATTGTTTCCAAATAAGCTCGTGTAACCAGAGCCCTGAGTCTCCCTGAATTAATAAAGCATTATCTGCAGCAAGTTTCACTGACATTCTTCTGGAGATTTTCAGCAGCCACTCTGCAGCAAGGAGATGAACACAAGCCCTAGGAGTCTCTCACAACTTTCCCACATACCATAACATAATTTGGAGATCTAAAATAACATAATGGAGTCCAGTGGAACTGAGCAGCATCACAGAATCACCAAAACTGGGCAACTGGTGTGAGGCACTGAGCTTAAGTTGCTTGGTGAGTTTGGCGATGCCCTTCAGAATTTTTAAGCAAACAAACAATTCTTAGGCATTTAAACAAACTTCAGTAAGTACAGCAGACCAGAAGCTCTGATTTTAAAATGTCTGTGTCGGCAATCAGGTGATTGTTACACACAGTAAGAGTAATAAGAGAGAGATGGCTCTTGCCTGACTTTAGGTGCCCGTGAGGCACATTTACATTCCAGATTTGTGACTAAACACCCTTTAGAGTCAGCAGAGTCAATGAAATACAGACAGCAGTTACTCTTGCCTAAAGTAGTCGACTAGTTTTGGCCAGACGGATGAGATCGCAGCTGACGACATCTCCTTAGGCACGATGGGCACCCAGGCACCAAATTCAGATGCAGGCACCTACCACTGCAGTCGATGTCTAATGTTAGGCAAGATGAACGTGGTCCAGATATCTAGTCCCTCCTCAAGGTGACCAGGTACAACTGTGACAAGAATAGTAAAGATGCTATTAGCAACAACCAATACAGTGCCAAAGCAAAACCTTCTCAGAAAGAGCTGATTTCTCCACTGCTTACTGACAGGAATAGGAGTCAGAGAGCCTGAGAACAAAAAAACTCCCAGAAGGCTTAAACAGAGGAAACTAAAGGGATTGCCTGAACATCAGAATTCAATTATTTATAACCCACTGAGAAAATGTGTCTCCCCAGCACGCCCTTACTTCAGAGATAGCTCCCAGTGATTGAGAAGTTATCGGCATCTCCCCAAACCAAAGCCCACCCTGAATTGTAGTGCCATGCTGGTGAGGCCCATGTTGGGCTGGGGCCGTATTTCCCATCTCCCTGGGCTCCTGCTGGTCTGTCTCTGCGGGAGGAGGTGAGCAGGAGCAGGGGAAGGAAGGGGAAGCCAGACAGCACTTGGCCAGCAGTAGGTGCAACCTCAGCGCAGGGATGTGCGTCTGGGGGTGGGATGAAGAAGATGCTGCCCACTGACCAACCCAAACCCAGGGAGGTCACCCAGCATTAGGTGCTTCCCAAAACACCTGTGTGGTTCCCAGGAGCAGCTGTACCAATGTGCAGACTCTTCATTAACAGTAAAGAGCAATTAGGTTTTTCTCATCTTAGGGTTGTAGTTTTCTTAGTTGCTTACTAATTGAAGCTCACCTTTCTTTTTCTTGCATCTTCCTTTCACAGGCCTTTCAGGTGCAAGCAGGAATCCTTTCTGCCCTTTCTTTCTGTCTCTGTTGATTGTGGGACCTGCGTGGGACCTGCATGAGACCTGAAGTAGAGATGCTCCATGGTCACAGACTGACAACAAAGTTTCTTCTTTGTAAAAGAACTGCATTTTTTTCTTAGATGTTTGTCATTTGTGCCCTGCTTTAAAGAAAAAGCAACAACAACAAAACAAAAAACAAACCAAACCATCTATAGGTGAACTAAATTAACTAAAGACCACAAGTTACAGATATATATGTGCGCGTGTATGTGTGTGTGCATATTCTAAATCTGGAAACATTCTTCCCCCGTTTCGTCTCCTGAATTTTTTATATCCTAGCAGTGAATAATTTAAACATTATTAAATTGTCCATGATCAGGCAATTACAATATAATCACTACTGGCCTACACAGAATGCAGATATTTACATACATGACTTCTTTTTGTATAGACATAACATTAAGAAGTATACCTAAAGCAATATTCAATCCTCGCTGAATTTTGTTTCAAGAAACAAGTGGAATCAGACTGACAGCATTAACATATTTAGAACGTTGTATTAAACAGTATCAAGAGAGCTAATTGAGGAAAATCGCCCCGTGTTGTGAGTAACACTGCGTGACTGTAGCACCGGCAAACCTAAGCAATTCTTTGATGAATGCTGCCTCACAGATTGCTAACGTCAGATGAATAAATAACGCTATCTCGTGCTCCTGAAGCCTCGTTTCTCAGCAAGGAGCCTCCCCGAGTGAAATGCTAAAGAGAGTAGTTCAAAGATTTGCATAGGTCAGGATGTAAATCTCGGGGGAAGTAACAGATTTCTCCAAGCAAAGAAACAGGAAAGGGAAAAACAGCAGCTTTCCTTCTTCCGAGAGGGGAAAACAGATAAAGGGTCCTGGTGGCTTCTGCCAAGTCCTCACACCCGCTGTGCCCCAGACAGTCCTGCCTTTCATAGGCCGCCCAGCAGCGGCCATTCATTATCAGCAGAGATTTAACTGCTTTTCTCATCTATTTTTTCCTTTTGAAATTACAAAAACTGGCTCGTGGGAGAAGCTAAGACTTCGTTTTGCTGTATCCTGCCAATAATGATCAACCAAGAGCATTAAAAAGTAGAAGCAGTGATAAGTTTTGTTTGGCTGGGCCTTCTCTCCAACCCCCCCGATAATTATCAGTCTCTAGTTTGATAATTGAAGTCAGCGTGCTAGAAATGGAGAGCATCGCCTGCCCGGGAGCCGTGGGTCATGGCAGCCCGATGTCCCCAGAAGCCTGAGGTCAGTGGGCAAGAAGTGGTGTGGCACTGACAAAGTGAGATGTCAAAACGGACGCGTTTCCTGAGAAGCCCTTCCATCTTGATGTCTGGGCACTTTCCCACACAAGACACTTCAGTGGAAAGTTGATTTATATCTGTTTACAGCCAAACTCATCCCTGTAAGGCAGATGTACGTTAAAAGCCAAAAAAAAAGCTCTGGTTGGCAGGAAGGGTTTCTATTGAAGCAGCAAAATGTTGACCCTTCACTGGTCTAGTTGCTCTGAAATCTTCCGCCGGTGAAGTGTATTGTAGTGGGTGGAGGAAGGAGGCTTCATCCCTCTCCGGAGCATCGATGTTTTTTGCGATCTCAGGCTGCCAAAAAACTTTTCATCAGTTTTATAGCCCCAGAGAGGTTCAGGGCTACAGCCAAAAGAAGGCTGAAGTCCTCAAAGCAAAGCTTGGTGGGACTTTAATTGTCAGAACGAAAGTTCATCTTGCAAATTTTGCCCCCCAATCTGTGTACGGTTGGGTTTGGGTTGCACTTCTAAAGCACCCTGTTTTCCCCTACAAATGGAAGGGTAGGTGCCTAGGTCTGGGCTTTGCATTTCCAGTCTGTAGGTCTGAGTCTGCAGACCAACATTTGCCCCACAGGGGAGTCTTCTGCTGCTTCATTTCTGGACCAGGCTTGGCCGGTGGCCGTGCAGTGCTCCTGCCTCCCTCTGCACCCTGCAGATAGACGGTAGCCATTCCTCTGCTCTTGCCAAAGTCAAGCAGAGCCTGAATGGTGACCTCCAGCTCACAGTTCTTCTGTTTGCTTTCAATGCCACGTGTGTCTCGATCCCTCTTCATACTTGTGAAGCCCGTGCACACTGTGTCTTTGTGTCAAACACAATGCGGGGCGGTCCTCCTCGCTTAATAACCAGGCGGTGCGCAAGCCCTCAGCTCCTCAAAAGCACAAGGAGGAGTTTCTTCGGTGCTTTCCAATGTTTTGTTGCAAGTTCATGAAAACTGTCCCAAGAGCGTACTTCACGCCCTCGCACGTCTCAGAGGCTGCAGGCAGGGGGATTTTGCGGAACCTCCTTGCATACAAGCTCTTGCCACAGAGAGGCAGCCTCCGCCAGTAAGACAGAAAAGGGAAAAAAAAAAAACCAACAGTGAAAGGGAAAGAGGAACTCTGTAGGAAGCATCAATAAATGGAAAAATAGGGAGAGTGTAGTGGGGATGTGAGGCTGTGCCTGACCTGCTCCCGAAGTGCCCCTGCACTTTGTACTGTGGATGGAGGCAGCGCTCCAGTGAGGTGTTTTACATATGGTACCAAGGGTAAGTTTTCTAACTCGTGAAGGCAAAAAGGAGTTTTTACCTGGTGTGAAACGACAGCGGCGTCTTTGCAGCAGCTGGTTCTCAGGCACGGGGCAGCAGTGGTACCTATCCTGATGGTTTCTGTGCCCTCACTGAAGGGCTTGGGGAATTCCTGAGCCCACCTTCTGCAACCATGAGACCTTGCTGGTGGAGACCACCCTGTTCTAGCACAGTGGGCAGTTTAAAGAGAGAATAAGCGATAATTTACAGCAGGTAGATATTTACTAAAACCATGAAAACCATACATAAGTTTTTTCTCTTATATTAAAAGACAAGGTTGAGGACTTGTTGGGCTTTTTTCTGACTGAATAGATGGACCTTTGTTCCTTTTTTTTTAACTGGAAACTCTGTGATATCAACGTTCCTGAGGACAAAGGTCCTTAGCTTTCCACCTGCGAGTCAAGGATGTTTTTCTATTAAAATCCTCGTTGTATCAATGAGGTTTATTCATTGTTTCAAAGCTGCGAGTAACAATTAGCAGGCTGATGTTCACTGATTAAGAGAAGAAGGGAAAAAAAAAAAGTCTAAGGTAAATAAATCAACTTAAAAATTATCCCTTTCTGCAAACAACAGCTGCACAGGAAAAGGAAGACTGTTAGCCATCTTTCACTGATGTACTAGGCTGATCCAGTAGATGCGTTTCAAGTACTCTGCGGCTGCAAGTTAATATATCCTACACTCCACAGGAAAGGACCATGCAGGAAAACCAAAAAAAAAAAAAGGCAGAACAATTGTGTGAACTGAACGCCCCATCTTATTCTGAAAACATCTGGGCCTCTGAACATTTCATTCATTCATTTGGTTTATTCGGCGCAAAAGCTGCCCAAGCATTAGCAGCCTGTCTCGGTTAATAATAGAAAAAGCAAATGTTGGTGAAGAGGTCCTTTGCCTTTTATTCAGTAGGACACGGACTCGGAAAACAGGAACCGCTCAGGGGCCGAGGCTATACAGAGTATGAAGATATTCAAGATGAAGGAGGATGGCCGGGACATCAATGCAGGGGTTACGGGAGGGGATAAGGAACACTAGGAGTTTTGGAAATACTGGTTTAGGGAGAGCTTCACTTCAGCACAAAGTACAGGAATGTTGGAGAAAAAGACTAGAGGGGTGAAAGAAATAAATGGAGGATGAAACACA
Source organism: Ibidorhyncha struthersii (assembly GCA_013398815.1). Lineage (NCBI taxonomy): Eukaryota > Metazoa > Chordata > Aves > Charadriiformes > Charadriidae > Ibidorhyncha > Ibidorhyncha struthersii. The sequence continues at coordinate 201,951 of VZSZ01005162.1, read as the reverse complement.
GACTCAAAGGAGTCTAGGATGAGTTTGGCACAAAGCTTCCAAAAAGCCAGGATTTTTTACCAGTCAGGATATCACAGTTTCCCACAACTTTTGCCGAGCTCAGCCACGGGACTCTGCTTCAGTGCTGAGGAGTGTCCTCTAAAGGGTTAAGTGGTGAAAGAGCAACTGCTTCATTTTTCGTAGATAACACAACAAAGCCTGGAAATGCAAATACGTTCAGAAAAAGCCTTTGAACATTTTTTTTTTTTCCTCTCAAAGTTGTTAGTTATAGAGGTTTAAGAAAAGTCCTCACTGTTTATTGTTGAATGTTTATTACTGTGGACGTCAGGAGCGGCTGACAAGTTTACATAAAAAATTCCGGATCTTAACATTTTCCCAGTTGTTACTTTTCCTTTTCTACTGCTTCATCTTTACAGAAGAAAGGGATTAAAGTGATGTATTTTGTTGCACTTCTTCCTGCGGTGAATTAACCCTTGGCCAGCAATGACAAGGGAGACAGCACAGCTATATGGAAATTAACACAGCCCATAAACACGAGAGCCTGTTGTTCACTGAATTTCATTTTAATAGGCATTAACAAACCTTTTGGGTTAACTAAGCAAACACGACTAGCCTTGAAACTATCATTTCATTTTGTAGCCCTTTTCACAGGGATTAGCTATCAGTCTGAAAGGCCTGTGAGGCTTCATCTGGCTTTTTAATTCAAATTGTACTGAATCCATTACAATTCCCTTTTGCTCCTAAAATGTTACAAACAAGTAAACAATATCCATTGTGGATCCTTATATTTCTTGGTATGTGTCAGATTTTTAATAAGAAATCTGAGGTTGGAATGGTGTAAATCTGCACTGCTCTACCAAGGGTAGAGCCTGCCTATTCCCAGATCTTAAGTTAGTGGGAATATTAATTCTACAATGATGGTTTTGCTTTAAAAAATGTCAAAGGTACATCCAGGAGCTTAAGCAACAGCTAAGCCTGTTTTGCCTCCTCTCAGATTTTAGGCACAGTTTGTGCCTGGGCTGAACTTGAATTGACTTTAAGCTCTCTGGGTTAGGGCACCAAGCTTGTGTCGCTCTGCAGGTTAATCAAAATTGAAGTGACTTCTCACTACAGTCCTCGATGCTATCGTTCTGCTCATCCTCCTTCTCAACTATCTTCCCCTCCAAGAAGTAATACAATAATTAACAGCTGGGTAAGAACAGAAGCATACTCTGCACGCTTTCCTTGGGGGTAAAATCACGCAGAGTAGCCACAGCGCCGAAGAATCAAGATGGGTGGTTTTAATAATCACTTCTGACTGAGAGCAGTGTATGGGAAATTAAAATAATGCTTTTATACATGCTTGGGCTGAGCAAGTCTTCCAGTCAAGAGAAACCACAGAGCTTCCTAATGGGACAGTCAGGAGCTCTCTGTAGGTGTTCCCATCAAGCCCATGGACGGTGATGGTGGTACCTTGCTGGAGGGTCCCAGCTCTACACAGAGGCACCAAAGCCTGAACACTTTGGTCATCCTGAGCAGCTTAATGGAGTTGTACCACATGGTGCCTGGCATACCAGAGAGCAGCCCCTATTTCAAGCCAGCCCTGTAAAGCTGAGGACCACACTGTAAGTGGCACAGTGACTACATCGTCCCATGACCAGGAAACAACCGAGAATGAACAGTTCTGGGCAGAAGTCAGTTGGTGCTGACACCTGGTGCAGGACCATACTGGTGGTTGCTCATGACGTGGTGCAGGGATAATGCTAAATCGGGGCTGAAGAGTGGCGGTCTGAGGGTGCTGATGGTAGAGCACATGACAGGAGAATCAGTCGTGCAGTGCTACTGTGCCCATTGGTACACGCTTCGCAAAGCACTGAGTGGATGGTGTTGGGTGACTGATGGAAAACTGTTTTCCCAAGGATTCACAATTAAATCAGCCATACTTGCATGCTTTTCACCTGCCTTCATGCAATTGTTTGTTTGTATAAGTATTTGTAAGGAGTCTTTTATTTATATGAGTACGTATTATTCACACAAAAGTGTGTATTGACGCATGAACAAGCGTGTTCCCAGAAACACAAGCACACTGTCTCTGGAAGTGATCACCCTGCCACCCTATACGTACACATTTACATGATGAGAACGTGACTAGAGAAACCAAATGTAAAACATGCAGGACAGCCAATAAACATCGTTTATGAATCCCGGTCAGGAAGGAAACCAGCTCTTTTTAAAACAGGGATTTATAAATATAGCCAAGCGTAAGGCATGCTCTAAAGAGGACAAGCAGGAATTGAAGATGCTCAGTAGCTTTCCTGGAGCACACAGCTTTTTCACCATCACTATTACTGGCCCAGACCCAAGTAGAGCAGAGCCTTTCTAACACCCTGTTAACGTGAGTGTCTTCTGCTCTTTTAGCTAATAGCATCAGCGCGTCAAAAAAAAATCTGTAGAAATATGCAGGACAGGGCTTAGCACTTCTGCGGGGCTCTGTTGCAGTTTTCTGGCTCACGAGCAGCAGAGGGGTTGAGAGTGGAGTTTTCTGTGTGTCTGCCTCATGCTTTCATGCATAGATGCTCAGCCTGTCTTGTGGCACACACGAACCTGTGATTCTTCACATGATGGGCCAAGACAGGATCTCTCCACTTTCTTTCCTCTTTCCAAGAATTCAAAAAGACCCAAATGGGTTAAATTGTCCTAGCAAAATCCCAATGTAAGGACCTGTGCCTTATGGCTTAAACACTCCCAAGTCTCCACCAGTACCTCCACTGGAGGATCCTACCACGCAGCTCCTGTAAGAAAGATGTCCTCCAGGGAGGTACCTGAGCAGGATCCTTGCACTGGGGTGTTGTCTGAAACTCAGAATGCCGAGAAGCTCAGTACCCGGAAAAGTCTGTATTTCTGTGCTAAAGAACAGGAATGTAAATATTGTATTAAGATCTTATATATAACATCTGTGATCTCAGCAAAGGGGAGGAGAAGGAGGAGGTTGTCATGAAGTCAGCAATGTTTGTGACACAAAGGTTTCTGTTTCAAAGATTTTCAAAAATATATCGTGTGTTATTTGCAAAGTTGTATCCTAATTAAAACATGCACTGAAATATTTACTATGATACTGCATCTCACTCCTGGCTCCCTCTCTCAAGCTGACTCTGAACTATTATATCAGCCTTGGGGGGTTTGTGTACAACAAACAGCCCAGAGGCTTAATTTTGTGCAGCACTTCTCGAAAAGCTACGACTGCAAGCTGTGCTTCAGCAGAGTGTGAGGTTGAAATGTAGCAAGATATTGCTGCTTTAATGTTCCTACCACATGGGTATATAAGGCATGGGAGGTAATCAGTAGCTGGTTATTAAAAATCAATCTACTCCAGTGTTCTACAGTGCAGACATCCACCATCATAATTAATGTAAAAAAATCTCAATTTTATCATGAATCTAATGCATGGATTAAATTTTCTGACTTTTTTTCTTAGAGCTGCAGTTCCTGGAAAGAAAAGGACTTGGAAAAGTGTTGTGCATTAAAATGTTTCTGGACTGATAAAAAAGACACAGATGTTATCTTCTTAATTTCCCTGCTTTGAAACCATTCCTATGATTTCACAGCCTTTATTAGTGAATTCACTTATCAGTGAAGTTCGGGGTTTCCCAGTCCTACTTGCATTGACTACATGCAATAACTAGCAATTAAAATGATACTTATGTTTTAAGGTGATTTTTTTCCCTGTTCTTCCTAAATTTGAAGACTTGATTTTGTTCTTTAAACTAGTTATAGTCCATAGCATGGGCGTTTACTGGGGCTGTTCAAGAACTGTGTTGTTAATATCTGTTTTCAGTAGTGTAAAAGACTGTTGAATTTCAGTGAATTTGTGATGTTATTTTCCAGTGTGGGAGTCCACCTCCTCTGAGCAAACACTGAAAGAGTCTAGAGGAAGAGAGGAAGTGTCTGCCGTCCTTACCAAAAAGAGGTGATATCCCTCAAGAAAAGTTATGGCCTTCATGCTTTGAAACGATGGCTTACTTTAACGCACACAACCCCGCCATGTTTAAATGGCATTATTAAGATGGCAAACTCATCCATGCAAAAGGTCAGAAATGCATGTTTTCTGGGGGGGATTCTTTGTGTGTTGTGATGTCGATCCTGTGGATAGGATTGTTTGATATTTCTCTGTAGACACTACATTTTGCCTAGCAAGTTGCTTTAGCATAACTCAAATACATCTAGTTTAGTTATAAATACCGGAATAGAGGAGGCGAAGCTTCTCTTGTTGTTGACATCCCTTTTCATTATCGTTACAAATATCCAGTGGTATTAGACCTTCACATCTCTCCTACAAGCCAGCACAGCGCTGTGGAGAAACATTTATTATGAAATTACAGGTATATCTATTTAACACCAAGAAGGAAATTTGGTATTCTGAGAGCTGGATTATGCCAAGGTATGAGATTTCTTTCAAAGCTATTCTAGATTCACATCAGTGATAGTTTGGGGAGAGGTAAACCTCCGTTACAGGCTCCTTCCAGGCATTTCTGCAGCCTCGGGGCTCCTTGGACTCAGGTGCTCTCCACAGCTGTCTCCTTTAGACAAGGAGCAGGCACCATAGCCAGTGGCAAGATCTTGTCCCCTTTCCCCTGCGCTCCCCACACATCACCAGCCCTCCCGCTGAGCAAGGACTGCTGCAGCACAGGAGGGGTTCGGCGCTCGAATGCCTTTTTTTTTTTTTCCCCTCCAAAAGCAGTCTCAGTCTGATCATCAGTCTGAATAGCAAAAACCCAAAGCAGGCAAATTAATGCAGGAATGGCAGGAATGTCATTCAGAGCCAGTTTGGAAAGCAGCGAGCCCACCGCCTGCCAACTGTGCGGACTGTACTTCTGCATGTACACGCTGGTTCTTAACTGTACTGCTCCGCAGAGGACTTTTTGCTTTAGCTTAGTTAAATGGCAAACAAATGCCAAATAAAAGATCATCACAAAAGGTGGCAAAATAAAACTGATTTCCAAATGCCTTGTGATTAGGACAAGTAATATCAGCAGAGGAAACTGAGGTTAAACTTTATTCCTTACTTTCTACCCACGCAGTGAAGCACTGCGGTGCTAAGGTGGGAGGCTGTGGAAACGCCATCCTGGAGGGTTTTAAGGACAGGTTAGCAAATACCTCCCAGAAACGGATTAGGAATCGCAGATCCTGCTTGTGGGTAGAAGAACAGACTGGATGAGCTCTCAGCATTTTTTTCTAGCGTTCATTTCTATACCTCATTGCACACCAGAAATGGGGCTGTTACCTCAGTTTAAAAGGGATTCCCGGAGAAATGCAAGTTGTTCATTGGCACTGCCATGGGTCTCCCAAATCCCACGTCGAGCAGCCTGCCTTCTACAGTCCCCAGCGCTTGCTGCTGTTTCACACCGCCACCGAGCTGTCAGAGAGAAGAGCCCGGCCATCACCAGCGGGCAGAGCGGCTGGGCTGCAGTGCCGCTGGCGGTCACTCCAGCAGCGCCGTGGCAGGAGAAGGTGCATCCTCAGCGGCTGCAGACACCTCTCCCTGGCAGAACCACGTTAGCTTTCTGCTTCGTTGCTTGTGCAAGTGTGGTTGCCCCATGGCACACTGAAACAACTTATAGCCAGCTTCTGTTCCAGTGCATCCAGCATCTGCTGCTTTGCACTGGTTGGACTGAGTCAGCACTGTTGGAAAAACACACTTTGGAAGAGTGAGAGGAGTCCATCTCGCTTTTGCCTGCAAACTGGACTGACTGTCTTCGCACAAGGGGAACAAAAAGAATTCTCTTTCGGGGACTGAATTTCAACCCTTCCTCCATCACACTCCATCATCCCCACGGCCACTGGTGGTGTAAGGAGGTGTAAAAGGTTTAGCATAACTACTGCACCTTGCTAACAGTAGACACTAGTGAAAAAGAATATCTGGAAGGTTTTTTAACTCTTTTAAGATCTCATTTTAAGATTTTAGGTCTCGGCAGAAAAAACAGTGCGAGTGTGGCTCACACCGTCTTGAGGGGACAAATGAGCTTAGACAACTCGGCAGCCAACGAGCAGAAGATGGGGAGCTACCAAGCAGGACAGCTCGATGCCAAGAGCGAGCAGGGAGCTGATGTGCCACCAGCTTCATCTGAATATTCAGGAAAGTTAAACGGTGACACCTTGTCCTGGCACATGTCCCTATCCTCTCCTGTAAAACAAACCCTGGCACACAGCACATGTCGTGTCACTTGCCTTTTTTCTGTCGGAGGAAGAGCGAAAAAATTCTGTACATTTGTGAGACATCTGCATTTAAAGCCACAATAGCAGGGAACATAGATGACTATGCCCTTCAAAAAATAACTCCCAGGGCATATTTCCCACGGAGTGCTTTGTGCCCTGCCCTTGCTAGACTTGGGAATCTTAAGACCACAGTCACACGGATTAAGGCAGAAGCAATGCATAGACTGAAGGTATCTGCCACGCTAGGCAAAGACTTCTGGATTAAGAGGCATAAAAGCTAGCGGTAACTGAGATGGTGAATATTTAATAATGCTCCTAAAATTGCCTGTGTGAGTTTCCTGGCTGCTCATGGCCTGGAGGAAATGCTTTCTAGGACCAGGGTGGTGCGTGTGAATCAGCAGTTCACACCTGCCAAAGAATTGGGGGAGGGGGGGGCATGTAAAAATGGGATGTGTTTGGGAAGCTGTGGGGCGAGGTGGCAGGCAGGGTAGGTGCAGCAAGAGCAGACGGAGGAGGGGGCAGCGCCAGGCTGGGCAGGACACAGGGAAGATGGCAGAGGAGCCTGGCTCCTTTTCGGAAATAACTCTGAGGTGCAGGTCCAGCCGCTCTGTTAGTGCAAAGTGAGGGCTGTGGGGAGGGTGGCAACTTCAGGGGAGATCACCCAGAGCTGAGTGCCCTTTCCGCCCTGTCCACGGCTTTTGTTTGCACACCTGGAAAGTTGTTGGCAGTGCTCTCTTCCCCTTTGCCCAGCTCACCTGGGAGGATCCCAGGCACTGGCCACCGAAACCCCTCCCGTAAATCCTCCTCAACACCCTCCATGCCCATGCATGCCTTTCAGCTCTGCTCAGGCTGCCCAGGTGGCTTGTGTGGTGGCTGGACCCTGAGTGGGACAGTCGGTCATGGAGCAGTGACTGGAGCCTGCCAGCTCCGCAGGAGAGTCGGTGTGGCCACCATTAATAAAGAGTTCTGAACTCAGGAGCAAAGAGTGTTTTCCAAGGAGATTATTTGGCATTTAGTAGTTCTCCTCCCAGATGACAGTGTTGGTCATCATAGTAGGGACTATGCATTAGCTGGCTTCAAACACAAGGTTCATCTTGCAAATTGTAGATGAAAACAGAAAAGGTGATCAGAAAGAAAGACTCTTCAAAACTCAAAGGTCATGTCTGGCTTGATGGAGACACAGGTTCTTCTCTAGTAGTAGGTAATGATTCTTCTGTGGAGTACAGATTTTGTGAAACATCATGAAACACTATCATAAATCAGAGAAGGCTAAACCCTAAACCCTCACATCGGAGACACTGGGTTCAGGCTTCCCCTAGAAACTTACCCCTCTGGCTCTGTATCCAAGCCAAATCCAGGCTGAGGAAGTGCCCATGTTAATCCATTTAAGAAGGAGGATCACAGCAAACGTCTCATGACAGCAGCTGACCTTACAAGAATGCCTCCCTCACGATGGCAGAGACTTGACATAGAAGACTGAACTTGCAAAGCATTTGTCATTTTGAAGTGCCACATTGGGACAAGAGTTCCTAACATCCTTGGGATCCTCAGGCCTTGTTCTCTAATTGCTCTTCAACCTGAAATCAGTCTGTTTAGAAGAATTCAAGTTAGAGTTTTGCAGTATTTATTTTCAAATATCTGAGCTGGCTTGGAGAAAGCATGATCTTTTCATCTCCACAATAGCCATTTCTCAATGGAAATAGAAGGCACTTGCTTTTAAATTAAATAAATAATTCTTTTCAGCTGGTTAACAATGAAAAGAAATTGCATGTGAGAGTTTGTATTGTCAAATCCTCCTGTTAAACGTAGAGAGAGAAGGGTTGCAGAGCACAGCTCCAGGATGGGACAGTCATATAGCATTATCCCTATCTATTACACCTTTAAAAATGATCTGCAAACTGCTCCTCCAGACAGCTCAAGACAAAGGGTCTCACAGAGCCAGAGATAAGCACCATGTTTTATCACTGCAAATTCCTTCTGTCTCCTGCCTGACTCAAATAGATGTAATCTAGACTGGAGGCCTAATGTTCATGTACCTTTTGATATCTTTCTGACTGTGTAAAGGGACCGCAAATGGGGTGTAAGTATAATTTATACATCTGTAACCTCACTTTTCATTGCCCCAGTGGAGACTTGCTAACTATGAGACTCAGGCCCAGAAAGTTCACATTAATTCAGGCATTTCTTGTTTCTTCGAAATGTAACATGGCAGTTGTACAGCTGAAAATCCCAGTGGCAGCACGGTAGCTTCACAAGAGGAGACAAATAAAGCATTCAGTGTTCAGAAAATACCATAAGGGCCAGTCTTGGTGAATCTGCTGATCTCCCCAGCATCCGTCAAGCAAAGTCTTCTCAGAGAAAAAGCATCTGTGTTTGAGACTTCTCATACATCTGACAGCTCCGGAGGTGACTCACCCACTGGAGGGCTGGTGTAGAGTCAAGCTGGCCAACCTCGGTCAAAACCAGCTCTGAGAGCAGAGAGGGGAGCGGGAAGAAAGAGAAATGGCCCCGTTGTTACAGCCATGCTGTGTGACCCGAGCCCAGGCTGGGGCCAAGGCAGGGGGGAGGCTGCCGCTGCTTTCTTTGCCTCCTCCGAGAAAATCTGAGCTTCCAGACGTTTTGATTTTCTGGATCGCGGAGCAGCCAGTACCATTGGGCTGCACAAACATCTGAGTCCGCATGACCAAGGGTGACTGCTTACACCCCACAACAGCTCTGCCAGGCGATGTCCCCAGGATCGTGGCAGCTGGTGAGTGGGTATCAGTAGAGCTAGGATCCTGTCTGCATTTGCTGTACCCCAACCTGTGTTACCTGAAGCGGGGAGGAGGAGGTCCATGAGGAAGGGAGACCCAAGCAGTCAGCCCAGAAGGAGGGAGCCTTCTGGGGTCTGAGACTGCTCCCCTTAGAGCATCCATGTCACCCTCCTCCGTCCTCTGCACCAAAAATGTTGTTCACAATTAAAAGCCGTTCTTAAAGGCATGCAGGCTAACTCTGCTGTTTAACAATAGATAGTAGCAATGCATAGATAACTTCTATTTATTTTCTTAATCTTACATTAAGCCAGGAATGTGTGTTTACATTTAGGATTTCTAAGTATCATGCTTCTCATGTGTGCCTGATTTTTAATGATCTCCTGAATAATTCATTCTAAAAGCCTCTTTATTTTCTTCTCTCCAGTTTAATTAACCTCTTGGTGCAGTCAGTGGGATTTTATCATAAAAGCATAATGCATTTTGCATTAGCGTGTAACTCATGCTGGAAGAATCTGAGTACAGCCACTAAAGAGTTAATAGCAGGCTCTGACTTAATGCCATTTTATTATGGATGATGAATAATAACAGAACACCTTCTTTATATGCCTGAGTGCTACCTCAGGATACCCAGGAAGGAGTACTCATCCTGCCCAGTGCCGCTGGCCAGATCTCGGCGCACAGCTCCCTCCTCGCACTGAGGCAAGAGCACCATCCCATGTTAGTTTCTTATGGAGTTCTCCCTACGCTTCCCAAAAGGCTGAAGAAGGCTCCCAAATGTATGCTAGTCCTCTGCCAGAGCCTCAGGTGACAAAAATTATGGGGGATGCAATTGCGATATCAGGAGGCTCTTGACAGATATGTGCTTTTAGGTTCCCAGGTAGAGGTTTTTTGGGTTCCTACCGATGGACCCATTGACCATCCTATCTAAAGACTTGGACTTCAGCAGCAGCGTTTCTCCTTTGTGCTGCAGGTTGGCAGTGATTATGAATAACTGTGTGAGCTAAAGCTCCTTTTTCAAAAAGCTAGACTGCTTTCTGCAGTAAGAAATATTTTTTGCTTTGCAAACGGAAGTTGCTGTAACATGGTAGTCTTTGTAAATGACCATGTATGAGGTATCTTCTTATTTCCAACATGTCTTCTGTTCCAATGTTTCTAACTGCCCTATGAGTGCCTGCAAACTCACCTGCCTAATTTCACAAAGTTTGGGGATGTTATTCTTTCTCTTACAGAGGTTAGGAAATGGTGATACAGAGAAATTCATAAAATTACCCCCAGTTCTGCCACCTGGGTGGGGACACCAAAGGGAACCTTTGCTTGCTGACCCCACTGTGGTGCTTTAACTGCAAAGCCAGCTTTGCTGCAAAATGTCCCCTGTGTTCATACACACTCTCAGCAGGTGCAGAGGCAGCTCATCTCTACAGCTACTTCAGAGGCAGAAGACCCTCGTGATGCCTTCTGCCACTTATCCCATCTCTGGGCAAGTTTCTGCACCTCTAACTTGGTACAGAGTCATACTTAGAATCATAGAATCATAGAATGGTTGAGGTTGGAAGGGAACTTAAAGATCATCTAATTCCAACTCCCCTGCCATGGACAGGGACACCTCCCACTAGACCACATTGCTCAAAGCCCCATCCAGCCTGGTCTTGAACACCTCCAGGGATGGGGCCTCCACAACTTCTCTGGCCAGCCTGTGCCAGCGCCTCACCACCCTGACAGTAAAGAATTTCTTCCTAATAGCTAATCTAAATCTCCCCTCTTCCAGTTTAAAACCGTTACCCCTCATCCTATCGCTACACTCCCTGATAAAGAGTCCCTCCCCACCTTTCCTGTAGGCTCCTTGACCAAGTCACGCTTGGGTCCCCTTAGTGCAATATATTTGCAGCGGACCAGCCGAGCATCACTTTGGTCCTGTGGTGAGGGATGGCACGGGGCCATGTCAGGCTGCTCTGGGGAGGACAGAGAAGATGTGCAAGAGTTTGCAACAGCAAAGAGCCATGTTTTTCCCTGGGCTTGTGAAAGATAACCCATCATTAGATAAAAGCCCGTCCCTGAGGATCAGAGAACGACTCCTAAAATAGGCAAATGATTAAGCCCCAGCTGGTTTGGTCTGGACTAATTGAGGCTGAGCCTTTGGCTGGGAAAAGTGACATGGTGTTTAAATCAGCCCTGCACCGTTTCAGGAAACAGATTCTCTTGCGTTGTTTTGTGTTGGCTTTTTTTCCCCCCCATAACTATTGTCCGGGTTCAGATGGTCAAAACACGCCGTGGCGGTTCATCGCTGTTAATTATTTGATCCTTTCTTAAGATCCTCTTACGCAACGGCTTCGTTATGCAATTAAACAGCAGCAGGTTGCCACACGCCAGGCGGGGTATGAGGAAGCCGGCCGTACCTTAGATAAGCGTCGGGGGCTGTGGGCCGGGGGCTGTGGGTCGGGGCGAG
>VZSZ01005162.1:119827-190522 GCA_013398815.1 Ibidorhyncha struthersii | reverse complement strand
CTTCTTCTCCACAAGCCGCACCAGCGCCTCGGTTTCCTGAGCATCTGCGGCTCACGGGACGGGCAGCCCTCCCAGCTTTCCCAGTAAAGGCCTTTTTGCTTCCTTTCCGCCTAGACGAAAATATAATAAACCACCTATGTTTCGCAACGGGGCTAAACCGAAACCGTCCGGGCTGGGGAGTTTTCTCTTCTCCCTCTCTCCTCATGCACACAAATACACCTTAAAGAATGCAGTATATAATTCGGAGAAGAGACAACCCAGTTTCTTTGTTATTCTTCACAGGATTCTCAGTTTGAAATTTTTTGAAATTCTCTCTACCAGACCTTATAGACATTTATTCTTTCCTCAGTGCACAACAGCAGCTCAAGCTTTAATCTCAGACACAACTGTGGCCTTCATGAGAGAAGGGATGACTCCTTATTTTATTATTATTTTGCTCCCAATGGTTTTCGAAGACCTTTAAGTGTTTTGCATCCTGGCTTTTTCCAAGTGGGGATGAAAAGCCAACACTTTCCGAGTCTTTGATATTGCAAAGTGTCCCCCACATGTTCACAGGGGCTCAGAAAGGGACAGAGATAGCAATCAAGCGGCTCCGTTCCCCGTGATTTGAGGGAGCTCAGCGAGGGGATCTCAGAAGCCAGAGCCGGACTGCTTTTTGCTGCTCAGGCTTTCTGCACAGGGGTCTTCCACCTTGCCCTGGGCAGCAGCTGGCAGTGGTACACCAGCTGGAGATGGGCAAAGCCTCACTGCTTTCCCTCAGGTGCCCTCTCCTGGCACGTAAAGCCTGGTTTGCAGCTTATTTAAGGAGAAATTTAAAGGACAGGTTTTATCTGTGAAACCTTAAGTGATGTGGTCCCTGGGCACCAGCGCCTGCCTCGCTCCTTGTAAGACACGGTGGCCAGCCAGCCAACAGCCGTGTGTGTCGCGGGGAAATTGCTGGCAAGTGACATCTCCAGTAGTCCCTGGCACTTTCCCGTCACACTGACCTGCCCCAGCCTGAATTTGTAGCTCTCAGCCCCTGCCCTTCTGGGGAGAGAGGAGAGCCCAGTGGGCAGGGGGTTGTTTTGGGTACGGGCATTTGTCCAAGTGTAGAATCATAGAATTGTCTAGGTTGGAAGGGACCTTTAAGGTCATCGAGTCCAACCATCAACCTAACACTGCCAAAACCTCCACTAAACCGTGTCTCTCACCACCACGTCTACCCATCTTTTAAATAACTCCAGGGATAGCAATGCCAGGGTTTAGTTTATTAGGATACCTACATGTATAAAAAGGCATTTTATTTTGATGTATTTTAATACGTACTTAAATGCTTCCAGCTCCAAAGATTTCTCTGAAGACTAATTTAAAACTTTTTTTGTGTTGTACATGGAGACCATCATACTGTTCCACAGAAGGGAACATACTCATGAGGATGTTATGATAAGCTCTCTTTTGGTGTGCCTTTTTATTAATTTTTTGTAAACCCCTTTCTAATAACACACATTAGTTCAAAAAACTAGTATCCTGTATCTGGAGCTTCAAAATTAAGAAAGCATTCAAAGACTATTTGCCTCTGAGGGACTCAGAATGGACCCAAGCAACAGTTCTCAGAGAAAAGAAACCAGCTGTTTGTATTTTTTACATTGTAAGTAATTCTAAAATTTAAATAAGTCTAATAAATTTAAGGAAGTTTAAGATTTAAGGGATAAGCTCTTTGACTCATCCATTAAAAGACAAACTGTGCATAGAAAATATATATTTAATTTCTTTTTTTCCTGTGTAATCAAGCAAAAATTGTGCAGTCATAATTCAGGCTGTTTGTGTTTTCATCTTGTGATAAGATGCTATTTTTCCACAACGTCTTAGCATTAGAAACATATACCAAAAGCATTGCTTAAATTCCAGCCAATTTAGATTGTCTGATCTTGCTTGTTCCCAAGCTTAATTCTCAGCCAAGAAAGTTAGATTTCTGTGTCCTAGCAGATTATTATTATCGTCTAAAATTATTTGCACTGAATGAAAACATATAGGAAATGCAGATATCTTGTGGGCTTTACAGATCACGGAGGCGGGAATTCCTTCAACATACAATCTGTCCATCCAGCTGTAACTTGCTATGTGTTGAAACCTTTATATGGCAAACATATCGTATAGGGTTCGAGTCTCCTCATGCTACGGACAGCACATCTTTGATGGCATGACTTTGACATGTTCCTTTGCTCAGGAGACCTGCCAACGCACAGCAGCACTCTCTTGTCAGGCACGTTGAGACGATGGTCACTGAGTCTCCATCTTTACCAGCAAATTAACTGGGGAGGGGGACAGGCTCAAGCCCTGCATTAGCGTGGTTTACGTGCTGCAGGGAAAGCCCTACCGCCCCGGCAAGGACCGTTTTATAGAAAACCTCAAACACTGAGCAGAGGTGGTGTTTATGTATCAAAAGTGTGAATTTTCAAAGGAAAAAAGACTCTCACAAAGTTGCCATCGCTGCAGAGCAAATTTTCCTTACCGAGGCGTTTGTGCCAGCACATACACTGCTGTGTTGCATATTTAAAGGTTTTCCAGACCAACCCAACATGAACCTGCTTGCTGAATTTTATAGCTGGGGATCGGCTTTCCAAAATCTCTAACTACCCCGTGCATCTCTTTACAGGGTAGCATTGTGGTGTTACAAGAAGTGTCATCTAAAGAGCATAGCGTAATCCTCCACCATAAATTATCTCAGTCTTCTGGAAAGCTGCATTGCCATGGGCAAAACACCACCCCTCTGTGTCTGTCAAACTGGGGTAATAATAATACTTACCTATATCTCAAGGGTGCATTTGGGATTAATTACCCCTCCTCATGCCAAGGATGAATTTATCCCATGGCGTTTGGTACTGCCACCCATTAGTGGTAATTTGTATAACTAATTATTGTGAGGCCTGACTGCCAATGTTTTCAAACACATACACACACACACACACACACATTCACACACTCTACATCATTGACTTATTTCTAGTAGATTTTCTGACACTAGCAGAAGTTTTGGGCAGATCTTTCCCAGCTAAGTCTTGCTCATGTTTTCTTTTAAAGAAGTTTATCTGTAAAGCAATCTTGACTGATGAGTCCCCAGGCAGTCTGCGCTACTTGTCCATAAGGCGCAAGTATTTCCTGCTGACATTTTAAGATACGCTTTCAAGCATCTTTTAGAAAAGGAAGTAGAGTAGGACCCAGAGAGATCCTTCCCCAAAACCGGGCTGCAAGTCTCTCTTCCAGCTGCTGGCATTAGATTACGGCATGCAGCTCGGCGAGGAGACTGTCCAGCTCGGTCAAATCAGGGCTGAGGCAACACTCGCATCCCAAAATTAATTGAAAAATTAGTTTCCATTTCCAGAAGTCATTTACAAACTGTCTGAAACTTTTAATGATTAAAGGATTCACCACCCATAGCTTCAGCAGTATAAACGCCGGCTTTGTAGGCTTGAGTGATTCATCCGGTCACAGGGTAAAGCATCCGAGACAGGTGAAACGGCCTCGCTGTCGGCTGCAGAACTCAGCCAGGGTGGGGGGAGCTTGGCCAGCTTGCCTAACTTTCAGACAGCCAAAATTAACCAAAATTAATCCCCCTTTAAGATGCTTTTTGAAGGTGGGAATTACTTTGTAAAGTCACAACAGCCCGGAACGTCAAAGGTCAGTGAGCACCTCACTTGGGCTCTTTTCCCAGTTCTCAAAATGTTCTCTCTGCATTACATGAAACTCTGGTGCTCGGTGAAAAATGTCTGCCCGGTTGTGTCTCTGAACTTGTGAATACAATGTCCTGTATATAGCACAGTGCACTATACTGTTTGCATTCATTAAATCCTTTTCCACTGGAAAATTGGCTCTCTGGCTTGGGATATGCGTGACACATAGGAAGGATGTCTGTAATCACTTACACAAATGTCCATATCCTTCTGTTCTCCCTGCTCCTTCCTTACTGTCTCTCATGCCCAACCAAACGGTATCTTAAACTGGGAAATGACAAGCCGTGAAGTATTTTCGATCTGTTAGAATTACATTCGGGTCTCGAGTATCATAAAAGCCAGAAAAAAATGCATTTACAAAAGCCTTTTTCTCTGAAAATATATTAATAATGTATGATCATACTTTGCAGATAATGTAATAATTGCTTGCTTGATTATGTAGCCAAAATAATAATTTTCAGAGATGTTTGATTTTTTGCCTGGTGACTACATTTTGTATCATTTTCAGGGCAACAGATGCTCGTCTGTTTGTTCTGGTTCAAAAAACAGCTCTAAATTGAAAGTGAATTACTGTAAACCTTCCACAGGCATCTAATTTTACTTTAAAAATACATGCAGCCTAAATGGTCTTATACTCAGGAGGGGAAAATCCACACACAAAATCCATGTTCAGAGGACTCAGCACACTGCAATTAGCATCATCCCATGCCAAAACAGACAAATTACGCACCCAGAGAGTACACGCTCGCGCACACACACGCGAAAACATGTGCCCTGTCTTTCTAAGCTTTCTTTAATGTTGATTCTGCTTCTTTGCCCAGACATGACAGTATTTTATGCACGTTTTTTAAGTAAGTTATACATATAAGTAAATTAATATGTTATAAATGTAAGTAAGCAAAAAAATCGATATAAGTAAATAAATATAGGACATTTTTTAGATAATAATATTGGACGCTTTTAAGATTCAGCTGGACAGGGTGCTGGGCCATCTTGTCTAGATGGTGCTTTTGCCAAGAAAGGTTGGATCAGATGATACTTGACGTCCCTTCTATGATTTCATCATTCTATGAAATATAAGTTGTGATCTTGGCTAGGCTGAAACGTATTTGATAAACCTCTTTGGGTAATGATTTGAAAAGTAACGGACTATGCAAAACCTGACCTGCAAAATGGGAACAATCTAAACATGTATCCAGAGATAAACAAGTACTAAACAAAACCCCCCAAAAAGAGAAAAATTTGCCTTTTGTGATTTTTTTTCCCTAAAGAAATGGGAAAAATCCAGGAGTAGAAAGCAGCACAAGGCTGCAGCTGGTTAGCTTATCTGCTTCACTTTTAGGGTTGTTACAAAGATATTCTGCCTAAGGTATTCAAAAATCATCGACTTTGACTGTTTCTCCCTGCTTCAATACCAACAAGACCAAGGCTTGGTGAAGACCCCAGTTTACAGCCTTGTCCAGACCAGCTTTCTTTTTAAGTGCTTTGGTGTGTTTTCACCGCTCTAATCCAAGGGCGAAGCTCCCTGCAGAAGAGGGTTTCCCACCCCTGGTCTGATGCTGTGCAGCAAGAGCATCAAGGAGAGCACACTGCTGGCGGGCAAAACGCACCCAGAGAGGACAGCCACTGTCACGTCGAGGGCCAGCATGGCCACTACATCGCCTGATAAAGCTGTGGGCTTCACTTCTATGGGCATCGCTGCCCCAGGGAGGAGCCTGTCTGGAAATCAGATTGTGTCACGGACCGTTGAATTTTTATTAAATTCTGACAACTCCTGCTTGGTTTTGCCAGCAACTTTTTTTTTAAACAGCGGGCAAAGTGCTTTATTTTTTGCATAGACACGAATACATTATTTTCTAGTTGTCTTCTCCCTTATTCAAGTGTATTTTCACCATGGCCAGGCCTGAGGTAGGAGGCAATTTAGGGCTTGAAAAGAGAGTTGTGACCAGATGCAGCTGGCCCTGTAAATGGCCCTTCTACTCAACCCCACTTATTAGATCCTCATTCGGGGTGTTGCAATTAGATGAAGTAACGTCTGAGACTAAAAGAGGTAGAATGATTTTTTTAAGGACTTTTTTTTTTTTTGTTGTAAATAAGACATTGAAATGAAAACAAAGCAATGTTGCACTGGAGAAGAAAATGCAAGAAAGAAGCGACCAATCAGGTTAGAGAGAGGCTACTTAAAATCTGTTTCTAAACAAGAACTTGGGGTGGAAAGGGAGAAGGAAACACCCAAGAACGGCCGGTCATGGCATGCAGACTAAAGATAAGAGCATCAGAAAGAGAATCTGTGCGTGGCAGGTGGATGAGGTTGGTGCTGAGGAATGACATTTCGGGTGGGAGGTGAGGAGGAGCCGCTCTCACCCCTGTTCCTGTGGGCATCTCTCCCTGGCTGCACCGTGGGGCCTCTTTCTTCTGCTGCCTCTGCCCGGTCCCCCGAGATCATGGCGAAGATTTCAATAAAAATGCTAAATCCTGGGAGACAAGCTTAAAAAAAAAAAAAATAAGAAAAAATAGAGGCAAACTATGCAGTTATCAACCACCCAATTTAAGAAGTGATTTTTGCAGTCGTTATCTACCTGATTTCAAATCTTAGAGTATAATGACATATGGTTAAAAAAATTCCTTATATGATCTGCCTCCAGTCACAGCCACCGGTTGCTGTTCCTTGAACGGGCAAATGTAGGTTAGGAAACAAAGTGGGAGGCAAGAGCGATGATACTTCTTGATTTCAGCTCGTTCTTCATACCATGCAGCACACAATCCTACCTGCTAAAGGACCAGATGATAGTTGGTGTTGTGTCTAAGCATGAAGTGAAACCTTCTTTAAACAAAATGTAATGGGAACTACCTCTGTTTCCACAACGCCCTTAATGGAACGGTGCAAGCATCAGTACTAGGCCTGGTTTTATTTAATATATTTCATTATTCATGATCTAGAATTTTACAAAGGAGTCAATTAATTACAGTTGCAGAAAAAAACAAAACTGGAAGGTACATTACTGTGCTGCTGCCAGTTGTCAAAGTCAACTATTTCTTTGCCAGGAAGATTTTTTTCCTACCAGCCAAAATTAACAGTGCAATTACCCCAGATTGCTCTGTCTCCTTGTCCCCAGAGCAACTCTTTCAGATGGTGGAGCTGGGTGCCAGCGACCCCGCAGAGTGTCTCCCGAGGGAATTGTACGTCTGATGGCCAGGCCGCCTCAAGAGCTGTGTGACTGTGCCTTGAGCTTGCTTGTTCAGGCTGCGCAGACAAGTTAGGACAGAATTCGTGCCTTCCGAGCCCTCGGCACATCCAGCCTATCTACTTTTATCCTTTCTGTATACTTCTTCCCACACACCTCTGGGGCAGGCACGGAGGAGAAGGGGAGCAGATGCGCAAGGGCTACAGGTGGGTGCTGGAAAGCACTGGTGGGGACGTAATGAAGAAGATGCTTTGGCAGGAGCCATCCCAGTAACAGTGAGCATCCTCAGGGGAAACCAGTTAGTTTGGCAAGTTACATCTGCGGGCAGTTGGTAAAACAGTTCTCTTGACAAACTTCTCAAAAATAATCACATCTTTTTTTAATGACAAAAGGCCTCTGGGTGGCAGGATGAAAAATGCTGCACAAAGGCTACGTGGAAGAATAATGTGAATTCTGAAGTATTTCTTCTTGTAAAGTCTCCACAGTAAGTCTGTCATGCATAGTTATGTCATAATATGCATAACATGCATAAACCATAATGCATAGAGTTATAGCTCACTGTCAAGCAGCCCGGTACAGCCCACTTTCTACACCTGGGATAAAATGCTAAAATCTATTGCAAAAGAATTATATTGAATGTGTCTGCTTGGAAGTGATAGACTTTCTGATGCTGTACTGATGTTCAGGAATGGTCTTTTCAAGTTCAGCATATACTTAGCCGGGAGAGAGGATTTGGACATTATTAGACAAAATGAACCGTATTCATATGGTGTTTATAAAATACATTTGGTTGTTATTTCCCACTGCAGCAGATGGTACCCAAAATAAGAAATGACCTGGAACCTCATTACCAACTGCATCAAGTCTGCACAAAACTGCTCAGGGAAGTAGGAAAATATTTGACTCATTTTCTTTTGAAGAAGGCTTTGCTTACTTTGGGTCTCTTAGAAAACAAATTTCATGGAAGATATTCATCACAAATACTGCCGTGACACTGGGTAGGATGGAAAATGAGAAGAAATATCCAGCCTCATGCTGCAGGGTACCAACAACCAGTCACTGCCTTGGGTTAGGAAGACACATCCCCACCATGAGGCAGCTGCTCCTGAGCTGTGTGTGATGGGCGACTTGTTTCCAACCTCCCCTGAAGCAGCTGATGGGGTCGTTGCCCAAGACTGCAATGCTAAATGCCAGCATTTGTTTTCCAGGGAAATGGCTGGCGTCTCAGATGTCGCTAGATAAGTGTCCCGATGTCATATGATGCGACCATCCTTCCTGCCCAGCCGCGGGGATGCAGATAAGGGTAATTATCCAAAGATCCAACACTTGAAAGGGTACCCATCTCTAACACTACCCTATTTTTGGTATCGTGCACCGTAGATTGCTGGAGTTAGCAGCCAAATGCGCGCAGTCTCCCATTTCCATTAGTTTTTGCCACTGTCATGCATTATGGAGGACAAGGACGAGCATGAAGCACGGGACTGGTACGGTGCCAAGCCCAGTGTGAAGAGCAGTAGGATGCAGTGAGGGAAGGAGCCTGAGCCCTTGCAGGAGCTCTTGAATCTGAAACTCCTAGTGATCATCTGCATCTGTGTTTGCCCGTATAAACGTCAAACGCAGCTGTGCCTGGTCTCGCTTCATTTGCTCGTTGACCCTTCATGGTGACCACCCTGAAGGACGGTGGCTGTTGTGGGAAGGGGCTGAGCCAGCAGCGCCCAGGGTGTGGGAGCCCCGACTTTCTCCCAGATGCTGGGAAGCCTTTTCCCTTCCCCTTGAACTGGTTGTCCCTCTTGGGATTGCTGTACCCTGTCTGTATAGATGATAAGCTCTGAGGCTGGATCCCCCCATGTTATGGGTTTTTGTTGGGTGTCTGGCCCCACAGACCCCACTCTCAGCATGGCTCTTACAACTCAGCCTTATTTCAGGGCTCCTTCGCTCCTGCAAACTGCTGCTGTGTTGGTCTCCCCTTCCACAGGAGGTTACTGAAAGTCTGTCCTCGCCTTCCCACCGGCTGGGAATGACCTTCAGCGGGGTTTCACGGGAGGCAGCACAGGTTGCCCCTGTACTGGCTGCCTGCCTGCCCGGCCAGCCGCCTGCCCCTGGCAGGGGATCCCCACTGCTCTCTCGGGGAGGTTCAGCCCAGTCCAGCCCAGCCCAGTCAGTCCGCTCCGATGTCACAAAGCTTGGCTTTCCTCCCTCCTCTTCTTCCCACTACTTGATGCATCGTGTGGTTCCGTAGTTTGATACGAATTTGAGCCTAGACAAATGGGTGTCAGTGTGTAATTCAAGTTTAATCTGCCACCAGAAAAATTACTCTTTTTAATTTAAAATAACCATCTATCTGATGATTGAGCTCTTTAGTCATTATAACTGGAGAAAGAGCCATCCCAGAGAATAATAATGCTTCAGTGTAGGAAAGCTGTTTTTAGCCTGTTTTCTAAAACTTCCACTGACCCCCAAGGCTGTTTTTTTGTCACAGAGCAGAAACAAAACAGTTTTTGTTCTAGTTCCCTGTGCAAAGGAGCAGAGACGTTTCCTTCTCCAGCTGATATGTTGTAGATCAGCTTTAACCATATTTGCAGGTATCGCTGCGGTTAGGCTTGTACCTAACCACAGATTACAATTCGGGTGCCAAACAATCTAGATAGCTCGTCATATGACTGTAACGATCGCATGGCACAGAGCAAGTGGGGTCCACGGTTTTCTGTTTGCTGTGCCATCTTCTTTGCTTTCGCACTGGCCGCACGCAAGTATAAAACTGCAACCTTCATCGTAACTGGTCTTCCATTGGAAGGAGAAGGCTTGGGTGGCCAAGCAAGGTGCGCTGATACTCCTCCACAGTCCTAATTTGTGCGTATCTGTGGGCTCGGGTGAAAATTAGGCTCTGCTCCAGAGAGGTTTGCGGTATCAGAAGAAGAAATCTTGAAAAGGCGACAAATCTGCAGGCGCTTTTGGGGCTGGTGTCACGGGCTGCGTGTTGCCCTACAGGACTTGCAGGCATCAGGCCATAAAATATCCTTGGCAGTACTGCAGTGTTGTTTCTGAAGACATTTCTCTTGTAGTATAAGCGGCTTAAGGTATTCCTCATGTAATAGAAGTGGCTGCTTGGACTGTCCAGATACTAGACAGTAAATGAAGAGGTTGAAAGTCTTACTTTCCAACTGGTTAACAGATATTTTCTTCACCGTTTGTAATTACATTATTAACGTCCCTGCACTATACAATGCAAAATACTTTGAACTTCTATCGGGACCTTATTTTTCTCTCCCCAACTCTGAACTAAGGGTAAAATGTGAGAAAGCAGGTTTGATGTATTTAGACCTAAATAATTATCTGCCTTGAAAAATGTGACAAATCATGGTTCTCCTTCCAGCATTCCCCCCTCCCTCCCTTCCTTCCCTTCAGGAACCACTGTTTTAAATGCTCTTTGCTTTGAATAAATGATAAGAGCAGGTCCAAACCATGGTCATACGGTGATTCACACAGGCATTGCTGGGGGCAGGGCTGACAGCGCCGGTCTAAGCCCAAGGAGGTAAATCCATCTCTTACTTGTGATGAGAAAAGTGCCGGGGTGGTGATCAGCACACATGACCATCACACGGCCAGGGGAGACTACGTAATTGCGACAATAGTTTACTAAGATGATTAAAGGGAGTTTTGTTCCTAAAGCCGTTTAAAGAGGGGGCCAGGGGGGTTTGTGTCAAACCACACCACCCGCCTCAGCAGTGCGTTTGCCCGCGGGAGGGTGCTTTCTGCAGCTGCCCTACACTAACACACACACACACACAGCCCAAGGAAGGAGCCGGAGCCTCGCCAGCCGCTGCCGGGGAGAGGCCTTGAGCACCCTGCCTAAAAACAGGATCTTCCCCAATTTTGTACTGCTAGGCATATCAAAAATATAAGAAGACGGCAAGATCTGAGGCTGGCGGGGCAGCTTTATTTAGCAGCAATAAAAAAAAATAAATTAAAAAAAGCAAGAAGCCTTAAAGATCATAATTTTTTTTTTTTTTTCTTCCCAGCTCTTTGGGACAGAAGCCATAAGGAAGCAGGTAATATGCTTCCTGCTGGGATTAACGGGCAGGATAACAGCGGCCACCTGGGAGGCAAATCCGCTGGGTTAACTCCTACCACTCCGAGAGAAATTCCTGTCCCTTGCCAGGTGCTGGTGGCTTCTCTGCAAGGGGCCGGTAAGATATAGTGTGTATGTCCTCCCTGATCTTGGAAGTGCCATGCGTGGCCCCAGAGAAAAGCTGGCGGGTCAGCCCAGGGCCAGCACTGGTGAGGATGCTCGTCCCCATGCCGGGGTCCCAGCGGTCCCCCTGCCCTGGCTCCTGCCGAGGCATCCCCGCAGGGGCCACGCAGCAGAGGGCAGGCAGTGCAGCAAGACATGGAGTCGCTGGAGGGATCTCACAATAACATTTTTATGATAAAAAATATTGGTTTGTTTTGTTTTTCCATTTCAGTGGCCAAAATCAGCTTAGCTCTTTTTGCTGCAGCTTTACAAGGGAAAGCCAAACAACTGATGCCATTCAAAAGAGCCTGAGAAATCCTAGGAAGCCTCTAACGAGCTGACAGTCAATGGCCGGAGGGGATGGAGAAAGGCGCCAGTCAGCCGTGTCCTCTGTGCTGCTGCTGGAGCTACCTCCCTGGGCTTCTGTGGTGGCTCCCCATCGCCAGGCTCAGGCACTCCGGGACAGTGGTAATTAGTTAATTCGTTTCATCAAGATAGTTCAAAGGATGCTGACAAACACACTCTACAAACATATATTCCTATTATTAAAAGAGAAGGCATTCTAAAACATACTTAATCCGCCGCCCCGTTAAATGTCTTAGTTCTCTCAGACTGAACAGCTAAAATGTATTACAGCAGTAATTTCCCTCCCTTCCCTCAAAACAAAGCCACTTGCAAACACCGGGCTGAGCGAGGACACCTTTGCAGGCCTGAGTTATGAAGGGATAAAGCCAATGTTTTCTTCCCCCGCTGCTGGTACCAGCGCGAGAGGGCTCCTCACGCTTCTGCCGCCCTTAGCAATGCAGCAGCTCAAGGTCACCCTCAGGCAGCTGGGTGCTGCGCAACTGCTTACTGGTTTTGGTGGAGGAATTGCCATTTTTGATCTGTTTTTTCTAGTCCAAGCAGAAGTCTTTCCTTTGGTGCTTTGGTTCAGAGACATCCTGTCTACCAGAGAGGGTTCAACCCCAAAACATGTTGCACAAGACCTCTGGAAATTTCCAGACAGCACTAATTTCTGGAACACCGTGACTAGCTAATGCTTGGTCACAGCAAAAGAAGAAAAATGCAAACAGCTTTTGAATGAAAAATGACTGAAGGGGAAAATACAAAAATGTTTTCATCTCATAAACGAGTTTGAATTGTTTTGCTATTTTAACTCAAAAGAGGAAATGCCAAAAACAGCATTTGGGAGGTGGTTATTGCCCTTTTTAAATTTTCTTTTAATGCACTGCATGGGCCGGAGGCACGAGGAACGTCTTTCAGTCTTTTCATCCCCAGCCCACCAGGGCTAGACCCGCGTCGGCTGCCCTCCTCCCACCCTGAGCAGGCAAGTCAAACATCACATGTTATTTCAGTCACCAGATGCGAGTGCTCAGATGTGCNAGATCACAAGCGAAGCCCCCTGCCCGGTAACGATGCTTAGACCAGCCAAAAGCACGTGCAGTATAATTCACAAAAGAAGAGCAGCCAGTCACTGGTGCTGGTACTTCTCAAAATGCACGTATCTGGGGGAAACCAAAGATTGTTTTGCACTTTCTGCAGCTAGAGAAAGCACGGGGGTAGCTGGCGCTACACACTGATGTGTACTGATCTACAGGGGAAGCTACACATTGTGCCTTCCCGCGGGGTGACCTGATGGTTGAATAGTGTTAAACCTGCCACGCCAACCCCGTATCTGATGGTGCTGACATTGCTTCACTAGGAGTGAAGGAGCGTCACTAGGAGGAGTGCAGAGCACAGCCTCAAAGCCCAACGGGGCCTTCGGGGTGAGCTGGTTTCGACTGCCTGTCACAGCCTAGCTAAAATGATTTCCAGGGCATGGACAGAAACACCAAGTCACTGGAGCTATCACTGCTAGTAAATCATCTCTGCTGCCTGGTTGGCAGCTGACAGGTAATAGTTCTCACTGAAAAGAGTGACCGATAATCAATTTATGAAGTATGGACAATCTTTCAGAAAAAGTAGCCTCAGTGCAATTTTTGGACATAAGCTTACTAGTTACGCTGTAATCTTTTAAGAAATTATTGCACAGGAAACATGGCAATTGAAGGTCGTCTGCAACCATTATTCATAGTTACAGAAGATTCTGGAAACCACAACAGAACTGCAGAGTAGGTTTTCATATTTTTGTTATAGCTTCAGTTCTAAACCACGGGCTAAAAAGTCTATGGAACTGCTCCTTGTGCTCTGTTGAGACTCAGACCTCCCCACAGGACAAGTAGGAAGTTTCCTAACCCACGTACAGGAAGGGGGAAATGTTTCACTCCCAGTTTCAGCCTACAACCAGCAGAATTAAGGATGCTGTTATCCAACCTCTCGAGCGATCGCTGGGAACGTTTTGGTGTGACTGGCTGTTCCCTGGTGACTTGGCTAGCCGCATCATGTCCCCATTTACAGACAACCTCAAAGACTTATACAGCATACAGATGTGAAGGAGAACCAGAAACACAAAAATTCCGGTGGTGGTGATGCATACAATACTGGTCACTAACTCCATGTATACTGTAGTGTGTCCACAATCTTTCTTCTTCTCTTCCACAGAGCCTCCAAGTATTTTCTTCTCTAGCTACTAAAGAGAACAGAGGAAGAATCATTCTGTAGTGTTCAGTACAAGGGTGGGATTTTCTTTTCTACTTCTGGCCAAGCGAATGTTACAGCTGAGATTCTCCAAAGCACCCTTGCTGACTGCAGAATCACAGAGGGTTGATTGGAAGGCATTGCTGGAGTTCATCTGGTCCAACCCCCCTGCTCGAGCAGGGCCACCTAGAGCCAATTGTCCAGCACCATGTCCAGATGGTTGAGTATCTTCAAGGATGGAGACGCCACAACCTCTCTAGCCAATCTGTGTTCAGTCACCCTCACAGTAAAAGAACAGTGTTTCCTGATGTTCAGAGGGAACCTCCTGTGTTTCAGTTTGTGCCCGCTGTCTCTGGTTCTGTCACTGGGCACCACTGGAAATAGCCTGGCTCTGTCCTCTTTGCACCCTCCCTTCAGATACTTGGTCCATGACGGTCCATGGTCCTCATAGCCCACACTGGTAACTGTGGTGGTGATTTCTCTTTATATCTGGGTACAATAATGCTTTGAAGGACAGATAAAATACACATTAAATGCCTTCCTGATGTGCTTTTCAATGTAAGCTATGGCTTAGAAGTGGCACAAGAAAAATTATTCAGGGGGAAATGGTCCGTGTGACCATGAACAGGAACAGAGGCAGTAATCATTGCGTGCCTTGTAATAAGAAAATAGGAGAAAGATTTTTTCAGAAAGCAAAGATGCTGTATTCTAGGTTGCTTCAGGAGGGGAAGCATTTCAGGAAAACAAAGTTAATGACGTGCTAACCGAATAAATACATAAAATAGCTCCTTTGGCTATGCTAAATGAGAATCCGTGAATTATTTGTGCCACGTCAGCTAGTGGGATGCCACAGTATGAAGTCTGCTTTGCTTGAATGGCGGGGTGGACAAGACAGGAGAAAAAATGGTTCAAAATCAGCCACAATGTTGGTATCTTCTGAAGCATTATTAGAAAACTATGACAATACTAACTGTGGCTAAGCTTGTACCTCCTGACTCCTAACAAAATTAGTTTTTAATTTCATAGAATCATAGAATGGTTTAGGTTGGAAGGGACCTTGAAGATGATGTAGTTCCACCCCCCCTGCCCTGGGCAGGGACACCTCCCACCAGCCCAGGTTGCCCAAAGCCCCATCCAGCCTGGGCTGGAACACCTCCAGGGATGGGGCAGCCACAGCTTCTCTGGGCAACCTGTGCTAGTGTGTCCCCATCCTCAAAGTGAAAAATTTCTTTCTAATATGGAATCTAAATCTACCTTCTTTCAGCTTGAAGCCAGAAGAATTTCCTTAATTAGTTTTAAAAAACAGACCCAAGACCCGTGTGGAAGCAAAAAGGAAAAAAAAAAGAAGGAAGCTGTTTTAGAAAGGAAATTCTGAAGGAGTGGAGCTCTTCAAGGAGGGCTGCTGACAGAACAGAAATGTTTACGGACCAAAACAGCCAAGGTTTGTCTCTCATACGAGGGGTTTTTGGTAAGACAGTTCTAGAAACTTTTGCTTGTATGCTCTGTACCTACTATTAAACCACGCACCAACCATGCTGATGCATAGCGTTATGCAGCAGGGGAACAAGTGTAAGCAGGTGAGTCACAGATTTCACACATGAAGTAAATAAAGCAGAGGGTTTCCCACTAAGATGCGTGGCACCTGCTCAGCAAGGGAAGCATCACATTTTCTCTTTATGACTCCCCCAACCCAAGCAGCGCGAGGTATCTCATGCTGCCTCCTCTCCCAGCGTGCTGGAGGGGACAAGAGTGTGCGCATGTGCATGCATTTGAGCGAAGGGGGAATATTCAGCATCACTGCAGCCTTTGAATGGTGCCAACTGCCTCCGCGAGCAAACCCTTAGTAACACTGAGATATTTTTGCTCCTTTTTAAACACTATTCGTGACATACAGACTGCATCAACAGTCTACAGGATCAACCTTTTAGTTGCAATTTTTTCCAGAATAAAGCTGCACCCAAGTTTCCAAGTATTTGTCCCATATGTTCACAGGTAAAGAACTTTCATAACAAATAAACATTAAGGTTTTCTGGCACACATTTTCAAAAATGTTTCAGAATGCCAGACTTGACCTCTGTGTGGCCAGACACTGAGATTTTGCTTAAACCCAAGAATTTATTAAGACTTACATGAAAATATTCCTTCTTAACGTAGTACACATCAGTAGCATTTGAATACATATTTACAGATTTATTTGAACTTTTCTGAACTGCAATTCTACAACCGAGCAACATATCCATAAGTGTTTCATAAACTTTCAAACACTTACATATTTATACATATAGTTTTTGCATATATATATATAAAAAAATATTTTTGAGACTCAAGGACTGAGAATAGTCAAAAGGACATTATTGCTACATTTCCATATTTACAAAAACAATGCATAAACCCATTCAAAACACCAAGCCATTGCAAAATAAGTTTCAAAAATCCCCAAATTATAAAAATATAAATTTCAAGAACAAAAAAACCCAAACCTCTTTCAGCTAAGTGTCCGTAAAGTACCGAGACATCTATAATTATAACAACTAGTTTGTCTACAGTTGCTCTGAAAGCCAACACGTTACGAAAGAGCTTTTATAGCATTAAACTGAAAATGCTCAACAACAAGTATGCATAAGAGTGCCTCCAAACAACTGGCTAACTTTGGAAAGGTGCAACAGCCTAAGTTCAGTGCAAATGGCTAATTTTTGACTTAACTCTGAAAGACAGATTCCTGTAACAATAAACCAAATGCACAGTCATAGAAGGAGCATGGTATTCAACGTAACCCAAAATATACTACCAGTGTGTGTATTTACAATTACCTTGTATTTGGGCAGTTAGTTACACATTTAAATTGCATGTAAACTCAACCAAAATCCTGGTAAAGTATAAGTTACAGAGTGCTTAAGTGCATTGTAAATAAATAGGTACTCAACTAGTACTCTGCCTCTGACAAATGCTCCTCTCAATGCCTTTACTAATTTGTAGGGGACAGAAACAAAGGAAGAAAAGAACTAGCAGTGTTTCTGCTGGGAAGAAAACGGGCTAGAAGATACACGAGCACAACCCCGGGCTCAACAGATACCGACCCCAAAGCCTCATGTCTGGCAAACAAGACTGAAGGGATTCTTTCTTTTATCCCATTTATAAATTCAACGCTCCCCAGTTAGGCTCTTCTTCATTATGATCGCTGTACTACTACAGAAAGATGAAACGACTCGGGGCAGGGGAAAATAGCCCTTTCCAGTTAGCACTATCCAAGCGTGCCTGTGGGAAAGATTCACCTGGGTAGGACAAGATAAAGAAAGGGTTCCCAGGAGAGAATTTTTTGCCTCTGCTCACACTTAGATAAGATGACTCGTTAAACGGCCTCTCCTCCAGACACACAGTTTACTGGAAGCAGCCCTCCTCCTCTATTTTGACCAACTTGGCAGGGTCCACCTATCTTTGGTGAACACTTTTGGATGTAACTATAAGCAAAACAAGCATCGAAGCCCTGGGGCTCCCAAGGCAGCGGCGCACGGGAGTGCTTCAGGCTCTGTGGTGGAGTGAGACCCAGCGATGGGCAGCTCCGTCCCTGGCAGGGAACGGGCCAGTGGGAAGTAGTGCATATACTCACAGAAACCTTGCAACTGGTTTACAAGGCTGACAGCGTGGGTGGGAAGAAGATCCACGCTCTCTTCTGCCCTCCTCAGATTCAAACCCCGGCGCTCCCAGGAGGGTTTTCTGTTGTGCAGACCAACTTTGGAAGGGTCTTAGTCCCCTCACCTTTCTTGCCCAGGTACATACAGCACCCTCACTGGCCTCCAACCTACAATACCTGACTGAGAAAGCTTCTCAGGCTTGGCTTGATGTGGAAAGGGGTTTGTAAAGCCATTAGCTTCATATTCATTTATTTCTTCAATTCAGCAAAACAAGATTAACTAGAAAATGACTGTACGCTTTCCAGGCATGGATCCAGAGAAGGATCACTGCAGATTTGGTTTGATCTGTAGTCATCTCATTCCACACCCTAGCTCAGGATTTCTTTTGTTGGTTGTTTCTTTTTCCTTCAGATCTGGCTCTCTACTGCAAATACACACAATACAGCAAAATATATACAGCTTCAGTTAACATTGCAATAATGCCTGTAACCGTGCTCAGCAGATTAAGTTTATATGTAACAGTGTGTGGTAAAGGACAGCATTACAACAACGTTTCAGCTACACAGTGGTAGTAGTGAGTAAAAGTAACAGAAATTATTGAAGTCGTCCGTCTCTCACCCCCTGCACAATACAAACAGCTAATACATCTGGGCTCCTCTTCTTCCAGATGCCACTCAAACATCTTCACGTACCAGGAGAGGTTGAGTAGATGAAGCACTGCTACCCACAGAGTTAATTCTCACCGAGTGATCTGGAGCGTTTCCTTGACTGGAAGGTGGAGTTGAAAAATTCGCATAAACCTGCAGAAGCCAAAGACCAGTGTCAGTGCTGTGCTCCCTTCACGCGTAGTCGAGGAGCTCTCCTTTCCCAGCCTTCCCCCACTGCATACTACACACCGGCATGGAAGGGATCCAACTGAGGTGTTTCTTTCCAAATCTAAAGACAGTTTCAAAGGGTCTTGGGCTTAACTCCTCTTTTAAAGAGTCAAGTATCTCAATCTCGGTTATTAAAACCACCACAGCTTCCAACTGCACACCGAATTTTAGCTGAGCTTGAAAACAGGTTATTACTCAGGTTATTATTAAACAGCTCAGCTTATTACTATAACTCCCCCAGAAACCTCACTAATATTTCCTTCGCATTCTTGCTTTTGTTTTAGTAATGCCTGCACCTGCCAAAAATACGCTACAGGATGCAATTGAACACCAGCAGCTTTCAGTTTCCTCTTTTCTCAAATTGCCAGGAAGCCGTGTACTCGGTGCCCAAACAAGGCATCCAGAAAGCAAAAGGAAGCTTTATTTTTAAACCAGGTTTTAAACTTATTTTTTTAAACCTCAGTAACACATAACGTTATTGCGAGAGAAAATCCAAGTCTCTGATGTGCCTCCACTTTTTCTTTGGACTGTTTTGTCCAGTTACCCTCTCAGAAAAACCTTTTCTAGGATTGGTCAAAAGAGCCGTGAATACAGTTTGTCGTGACATACCTCCAAGTTTATACAAACAGAGCTAGGGGAAGGAAGCAAGAAGAGGCAGAAGAACACCAAAAGTTCAACCCCTTAATCCAGAAAGCTTTTCTAATAAAAGCTGAGTATACTTCACTTGTGAGATTTTTCCCACTGGAATAGAATTTTTCATAGTCTAAGATAAGATGGATTTATGCAGTACCATTGCATTTCATAACACCAAAATTGTTGTGCCAGGTTGACTTTGAGTGAGAAACATGAACCATACAAAGAGTCTTCTCCAGCTGGTACCTGTTTCAGGCATGGGCTTAGACAGCTACTGTCTCATGGTGCAGCAGAGCCGAAGTGAGTAGCCCAGGCATCATTCCTACCACCCAAACTTACAGTGCAAAGCTACATAAATAATACCGGAAACTTAATGAAGCACCCAGAATCTTTGCTCCTCGTGGCTCTAGTCTAATGTCTTGCTTGAAATTGCTTTGACTCCAAGAAACTGATGATCCATAACTTACCCGGGGGGCATTATCTGAAAGCTGCTGCTCTATCAGCTGTACGATTTGTTTAAATGTGGGTCTCTGTAAAGGATCAGCATCCCAGCAGCTCTTCATTATGTCATACCTGCAAGGATACTGAAATTAAGTACTGATGATGAGGAAATCCTGAGTTCTTATCTTGCTTCCATTACTATTTGACAGAAAAGTGTGACCCAGTGTCACAGCTTACCTTCTTCAAATGACTTTTAAGAACAGAAATAGTGCTGCTAACACCTGTGCTTGTGACAACAAAGGACTGGGTACTAATGAGAGTCTCTGAACATAGTCTTCTTTGACAGCTTGCTAAGTGCCAATCCATTTACAAAACAGTGAAGTAGGGATGGCTTATAAAGAAGATCAGAAGCCAGTCCTCTTGCTGTCAGGAAGTACAGCACAAATGCAGATGCTGTACAGTCTGGCGATACATCTCACTGACTGCTTTATCTGAGTTAAAAATGTTTAATTATGTTCTGTGATCTGTCAATAATTTATTGACACGGAGCAGATGCCACGACAAAGTGATCAGATGGTACAAGGCATGAGTGTATTTCATTGCTTGTAACAACACAAGCATGTATTCCAGTAGTTAGATTACATGAATTATTTAAAGCGCGAAAAGAACTTAAAGACAATGGGGCAGTGCAACGATCCTTAATGCAAGTCTGGAAGCTTCTCTTCCTTTGCATCACTGTTGATGTTTGGTGATTAGAGGTGCTGGTTGCTCACTTACATTTCAGGCGGTGCACACTCAGGGCTGAACATCCTGTATCCCTCCTTGATCATTTTGTAGAACTTGGAGTCCACGGGCATCCCTGGATATGGGCTGCTTCCTGTTGAGAGAGCACATGAGCAACGTGATTCCTGCATCTGCAGTAAAACCAAGATCAAAGAGAAATCCCCTGAAGTACAGATCTTGAAGGAGCTTACCTAAAGAAAAGAGCTCCCAAAGCAATATCCCATAAGACCAGACATCACTCTCAAAGGTGTAGACGCAATTGAAAATACTTTCAGGTGCCATCCACTTCACAGGAAGACGAGCCTTTCCAGGGAAAAGGGAATACATTAAGACAGTGGACATAAGGCATCCAAAATTTACAAGATAAAATTAACCTTTTCTACTTGTTATGTGCTTTAAATACTCATTAAATCAAGAAAGTATCCAACCAAAAAATGGAAATCTCAGTGTTTTAGAGTCTCCAAATGCTACACAGTAATTGATTCATCCTTCTGTGGGTCTACCGAGCTCCTGCAGTTCTTTGCACTCTGATTTTCTGTATACTGTGTGATTCCTTCTGTCTTGTTTATAAGGGATGGCAGCAAGTCAGAGCAAAATCATTTATATGACCATGGCATGGTTCCTTATGCAAACATGCAAGTCTGCTTCTGTGGACTGGCTACCATAGGCACACAGATGAGATTCACACAGTCAAGATGCTTCAAGGCTTTAATCAACAGTGAAGACATCTGCTTTAGCTCCTCAGGGTATCGGATAAAAAAAAAAAAGAAAATTCACATGAAAGAAATACTTATTGACATTTTTCCTAAGTTTGTATTGGGGCAGACATCCCTCGAGAATGCTAACTGGTGCAGAGGAAAGGGCACAGAAAGCCTTTGGATTTGCTTCCACCTTCCTCTCCCTGCTTTGGCCTTTCCTTGTCTGACTGTAGGACCAGTCAGGCTTCTGTCCTAAGCATTTGTGCTGCTGTGGGAGAAACCAGACCTCTTGTTTTTTTAGTGGTCTTGCAATGAAGTGTCCAAAGATATATTTCAACCGCACTATAGAGAAGAGCCTTCATGTCTTGTAAGGAAAGGAGACCCAACAGAGAAGCAGGTAAATGGAATGGAAAAGAAATGAGGTGGAGGAAAGGCAGCATTTGCCATGGGCTGGCTCACCAGAGAGGCAACCAGAGTTGTTTATTTCCTGAGCAACACCGACAGCAAACACTCTTCCTGGCCAAGCCCCCAGGCGCTGTGAGCAGCACTGCCTCCGGGCAGCATCCACAGTTAGGGATGCCCCAGCACTCCTGATCCGCTTTACGATCGGGCCAGATGCAACTAGACGCCTCCTGCAGCCGCTGCTTCCTCTCTCCCCAGGCAGCTGCAGCTTATCC
Source organism: Ibidorhyncha struthersii (assembly GCA_013398815.1). Taxonomy (NCBI): domain Eukaryota; kingdom Metazoa; phylum Chordata; class Aves; order Charadriiformes; family Charadriidae; genus Ibidorhyncha; species Ibidorhyncha struthersii. The sequence goes on along the minus strand of VZSZ01005162.1, from coordinate 169,080 downwards.
TCCTCTGACCCTTTCGGGCTACGTAAAATCCTATTGTCAGGCAACTCAGAAAACTTAAATGGTAGCCTAGGCATGTATAAGTTCATTACTTACCGCCCACTTTGCTTCCAAGCTGCTGGTCTGCACTTCCCACTCCCAGGAGCCTTGACTGATCAAGCAGCTCCTGACCCTGACCCTGAGCCCGAAAGCAGCTTTCTTACACTAAATGCCACTCGCTATTTTGCCAGGACAGACATTCCTGAATTATTCCTGCTGCTGTTGTTCCCTAACCTCAACTTCTAGGCACCCAGTGGCTGGTACCAACATTGTTTTCGAAGACAACCAATAAACCTATCTCTGCCGCAGCCTAAACCAGGGATGGCGTAGGTACCTGGGACATCAGGGACTGCTGGGTGACAGCAAAGCAGCAGAGATATCTCAGATACCTGTGGTGCCACAGACTGATTGCGGTTAACCAAGCATGGCAAACCACTTTGATGAGAGATGCTCAGGTGTGGGTCAGCTTGCCCAAAGCCTGGATGGGCAACCTTCAGGTTGTGTGTTGTAAAGTCTCTAACTAACGACCAGCCCCTGACCGTGGGGCACTCAGTGGGGCTGGGAAGGAGGGCTGCCTTGCTGAACATGGATCTTCTCTCCTTTGAAAAACGGTGCAAGTGAAAACAAGTGTACTCTGAAGGCAGTGGATAGCTGCGTCTATCTGATGCAGACTTACAACATTAATCCAGGCAGTCCAAATCAGTTTGAGAAGCCTATGCCTATATTTCATAGCACACTTCTCCAGCTTAACCACAGACAGATTCGATTTTCTTTTGTAGTAGAGCTCCTTTTACTGCACTAGCACTTTAAAGGGGACTTCAAGTGCTGCCAAGGTAATCTGCATCACTTCAAAGTGTCTTCGTACCCCTTCAGAGGTCTACTATGTACCAGTGTAATCGGTACTCTTCTATACAGGAGGTTTTAAACTATTCTCATCAAAATGTAGTGTCTTGTTCCAACCCTCTTACAGGGTTTGAATTACAGCTGCAAATTAAAGCTATGTTTCACATACAAGGTTAAAATCTGTATATGGAATCAGATAAACCCAAGGATTTTTGCCTTCCGCTCTGCCCTAATCAATACATTCACACGTCAGAATCCAGTTTCTATTGTCTGAGCGACTCTTTATAGCAAAGAACAGGATGCAAACCCCTGATTATTTAGGTAATTTTAAAATAAACTATTACAGTAATGGACAAATATAGCAATGCCCAGAGGAAAAGTTTCAAAATAATTATATTTAAGATTGGGCTACCAGAATATTCCAATGGCAAAACTTGCAATCATTCACAGAGCTGTAACTTTTAGTACGTTCAGATCTAACAGAAAGACTGGGCATTACATTGGTGCAGCAAAACCATCTCATCCACTACAACATACATTCAGATACTAGCATGTTTCTTCCAGTATAACAACATGTATATTCCAAGGGGTTTGTCAGCACACATATTTACATCAAGAATTGCCCCTCCTAAAGTTCCTGACCAGTACGGACATATACCAGAATTGGGAAATCCAGACTTCTGTCTAAGAAAGACTTTTCTTTGCACGTCAAGACAACAGGAATTCCCTTAATTTAAAACAGGTGGATAAAGTATCATATATACTTACGTTTCCTTTGACCACATAATTTGAGTCATTCCTTATATCTCTTGCCAGGCCAAAGTCACAGATTTTTGTTATTCGACCGTGAGTTAGAAGAATATTTCTTGCAGCCAGATCCCTATGAATGCACTAAATAACAAACAGACAAACAAACAGAGCTATTTTATAATATCCTCACCAGGCTGTTGCTTGGTTACATGTTTACTTAGCTATATAACTTACTGCATTATGCATTTTATGGCAAGCTGAAAGTCAAAATGAAGCCATGTGTTAATAAGCTCACTCAGATGATTAAACATTCTGGTGTAGTATCTTTACTAGCATGACACTGATCCACATGGTTAAGGTTGTCTATGCACTTATTTTAGAAAAGACCACTTGCAGTCACTTTGAATTTTCTAGTGTTTCATGTTTGCAGCTAAAGTTTAACGTACTTTTTCTCTGACTTTCTATCAAAAAAAATCACTGGCTTGTTTCCTAACACAGGACAAATAGGGGAAAATGTGGTTTGTTTCGAAAATAATACCAAACTTCCATTAAATAACTATTGTGGTTGAGGGAAAAGTGCTGAAAAGCTGAAAATACAGAAAATTATGGTAACAACTTCAAAGCACACAAGTCCAGAAACTGAATCCCATTTCAGAAATACTCCTCTGGAAGACCTGAATTATTAATTACCATGGGGAGCTTTATAAGCATTTGAAAATACTGGAAATTTTCCCATGCCAGTATCTTTCAATGAACAGTCAGGCATTCAGTGACCTAGCAAGCTTATATTCCAGTTTTCACTTGAAAAGTGTGTGCACGTGTTTGTAACCGCAGCTCCAGAAAGATGCCTGAGTTTCCCAGCAGCCGCCTTTCTTTGCATCCAACTGTGGAGCCCATATGAATTTGTTAGAGAACGGAGGTAGCTCTCTAACAAAATGATCTCTTTTTCCATCTGGAAGGGAGTGTTAAGATCCTGCTTTACTGATGGTAGATAGTATGCAGGCTACAGCTGTCTAAAAAATAGCTGAAGATGGTTCAGTTTTTCTTTTTTCTGTGAAATACAAAACTTTTGGAATTTCCTACAAAATATTGACTTAAAATATCAAGAGTTACGCAAATCAAACTCAAGAAAACAACTGCAGGTTGCATAAGCAACTTAATCTCTATCCCTTCTGCATGCTTACACAAGGAACTATTTTTAAGGACAATTTCTCTGGGGACTCTCATTCACCTCCCAGTCCAACATATTCTGCAGTCTGCATACGTAAAGCTGAGCGCATAACTGCACTGAAGCAGTAAAGTGAAGGAATGGCCAAGCATCCAGCACATCTCTGCTTTGTTCCTCCTGAATCAGTGCGGTTTGCACTGAATAACGACTTTGTCCAGTGGAGGAAGCCCTGTCTTGTGATGAAGGCACCGTGTGCTTAATAAGGGAATTATCCCCCCAGGACAGGCTCCTATCGTGACTCCTGCACAGAGGCACTTCTGTGTCTCCGAGCCTTGATACACAAGCATGTTGCAGAAGAGCTGCTGATCTGTGTGGACCCTCCTTTCCTGAGGGCGTGAGGCAATCTGAAGCATCTTATCCATCAACCCGCACTACTCTGCATCTACTAGCTGGAGCTAAGAGTGTGTATATGCACAACGACTGAAAAGGACCAAGCACAGTCATGTGTTACAGCACTGCAACTTAATTTTGTGAAAAAGCTGTTAATTCCGCACTGCCAAAGTAATACTACACGTTACTTCCCAGCTTCACGGTGAGCTGGTGTTACGTTCATTATTTCCTTTGCTACCCAATGCCACTGTGTCTGTTTGTATTAATGGAAAGACTACAAAGAAAACGGTCACTGGGAATGACGCATAGGGAATCCTGGGGTTACTCTATAGGAAGATAAAAAGAAATAAAGAATACGTGTGCTAAGCACTGGGCGTACTGAATAGTGAAGAATGCAGGAGCCTAGTGAAAACTATCATCTGTAATATAATGTGTTCACCTGTCAGGCCTGGTTTGAAGCTGTTGATAGAAGAAAAATAAACTAAAGGGTTTGGATGGAGGAGCAGTGGGTGGAAAAAACAAGTGCAAGACTAAATATTAACGTGAACTTCCCCTGGAGCAGAACTGGAGCCACATTTCCCACTATTAACACCAGATCACAGGACTACCTTATTTTCTTTAAATTGCGTTAAGTTTGGCGTTGTGCTTTATCCAAGGTGCACTTGTACAACCTGTCTCTATATTAGTTACAATGTTTACATGCTAAATAGCATTTTTCCAATAAAATGTGAGAACAACCACAGAAGATCATAATTATGCTGTGCTTAAGACTTCTATTCATAATAATGCCCTTTCTGTTATGCAATACCTCTCCTACGAAACCCAGAGAAATGTCTATTATGCTCAGGGTAGCCGACGAAGATCATTTGTGGGTCTCTAGGCAGATTTTATCTTTCCAGAAAATTAAAAAACAAGACACATTCTGTGCATTAAGCCATACTGCTAAAACAAAAAGAAGCACACGATGAGATACCTCCCCTGTTTAAGGCAATATTCTGCAGGCAAGAAGTAGCAAGTGTTTAAAACTCAGGCAAACAGATAGCTTTGCAGCTGTCTTCATACTGTTATTTAGTTTGTAAACTCTCCAGCAGCGCACAAAGAATATGTCTTAAACTCTTGAGATTTAATTGTTTTTGAAGGTGTTCACATGTTGGGTTTCTGGTTCTTTCCTGAATTCCATTTAATTGCCATACACCAGAGAAAACTGAAGAAATAACTCCTCAGGGCTGCTATGGGTTTCACTGTCTCCAAAGCCATCAGGAGTTCTCATGAAGCTACCTGGATGCTCTAGGAAACAAAGGAAGGGCTGAAGATCAAACCTGAAAGAGGCACCGCCCAGGCTTAGGCAGGGTTCAGCTGCACCTGCCGTCTCCCAACACATGACATCGTTACTCATCAGTGGAGCCTTGGGGGTGCAGCAAACATGCTTCACTGCAGTTCCTCTTCTCTGCCTCTTCTCTCGACGTTTCTATGACTACTTTCTGTTTATGACTAAGGCCACTGTTTCTACTAGCCTGAACTGTGGATGCACAGTAGTGCTGCTTCACATTGACTACTGTGCACCCTATATTCTGTTTTATAGGATATAAACGACCACTTTTGGCCAATGACGACAGTACAGAACTCCAACATTAGCCAAAGCTTCACATACAAGAAGGAACATATCAATTTGCAGTGCTTGTTGAAAAGAACATGGAAGTATTTCAGCATTTAAACATGTGGATCAGATTAAAACATTGAAAGTGATGCCAAAGGAAATCAGAAATCTACTGATTCTGTCCAGATTTGACAAGTTCTTAACTTACGTTTTTGGAAGCAAGGAAGCTCATGCCCTTTGCCACCTGGTAGGAAAAGCTTAGTAGATCTTCAACATCTAGAGCAAGCTCATCATCTTCCAACATAGAAAGGGTAACGTCCTGATCGGTGTAGGATCCTATGCAATATAAACAACAGCTTTTGAGTGGATGAGGTATAATCATCTAGGAACACATTCGTCTTATGTTAAACAAAACAGTGAGCTTAATAAATACCAGACTAGAGCCACATAAATAGCCAACCGCCAAAAAGCCAAAAGTAATCCTGCTACTCCATTTAAGTGTGAGGAAAATCCAAGACACTGTAATTTATCGTATCGGTCTTTCTTAAGTCTTCTCATATCGATTAATGGGTTTTAATTGTCCCCATCTGTGACAGAAAAGTATGATAAAACTGAAAAAAATCCATGAAGCCCTCCTCTCTACACTCCTGCCAGAAAACAGAATTCTTTGTCAGTGTACTCACCAGACTTCACTGGTCGTTTTTTATCAGCTTTTGGTGGGACTGCATATGACACTCCTGGTTTCATGTCCATGTACTCATTGGCAACATCACTGTAAAGGGAGCAGATGAAAGAAACATAGTTTAGTGAAAAAGGTCTTAACATCCATCCAAACAAAAAGCCAAGGTTATGCCAATCTTCTGAATACAATGCTTTACAAATGATCAGTAGATTGGAAACTCATGGGTGTGTAAAAAAAATGAGAAAAGGCCGGTACAGAGAGAGAGGTTTGTCGGTACGGCTAACGAAAGCTCTCAAAGCTTGGAGTTTGGCTCAGGTGGGCAAACAAAACCTTTCATACGTATGCTGTTTATACAGACTTCACTTTCTATAAATTAACACCCAGATGTTTCACAGGACCTGCTAGTTCTTCCTTCTTCTGCTCAGGACAACTTCTACCAGAATATTTCAGCAAGTCAAGTGGTAATTGAAATGCAGAAGACAAATGGTAAAAGATGTTAAATTCAGAGATTCCCAAGTTCCAAAGGGGATTTGTATATATTTCAAAGAATCAGCCGAGGCTTGGGACAGCCATCTGCTACATTTTTTAAGTTTAAGTTCTCTTATTGCTATATATAATTCAAATGTACAGATTTTCATACTATATGGTTTATAAATATACAGTTAGGCACCTTTAGAAACGATGGATGTACTTTGGCATTTTTCACTTCATTGCCATTAGAACTCATACACATACCCCTTCCTTAGCCTGAAATATCTGTTTAGTTTATGAACAATAAATGCAGCCACAGAGCTAACGTGGAAAGGAGTAATGAGATCACCAATAGCTTTAGTCACCACCACAAACACATCTGACAAATTTAACAGCTGCAACTTTACAGTAAATACTAATATGAGAATTTGGTAAATACTCCGCCAGTGATACCTCAGTTTATAACGCGTGTTCAAGCAGTGAGATTCCTGCACTGAAAAGCAGGCACACCTCCAATGGTAAATCACAGCTTTGTGTTCATCACGTCAGTGGTCCCAACCTCTCTGGGGCATCACCATCCATGTATTACTGTGGCACAAACAGCTCCATCAGCGCTATATCTTGCTGGGACAAATGACTTTACCACCTCCTAAGGATCTGTCTGTTCTTTTGTGTCTGCCAACACAAAGTAATGGGCCCACTGGGGCAATAAACAGACTTAAAATAAAAATGGGCAGGTATTGTAACAGCCCCTCTGTTTTGGCAAGTTATGTCTCCCTCACTTTGCAAAGGGAAGGAGCGAGCAGGAAATCTGCTTGGAAACATATCTGGAAAGAGTTCTGGGCTGGTATCTAAAACAGAGCAGTTAAAAATACACAGATGAAGTAACTGAAAAAAACCCAAAGCACGAGAGCAATCTCAGAATCGTGACACGGGTCATGTCATCACAAAATCTAGCAAGCTATCTGTTGGTAGCAGCCTGCCTCTGATACTGTAAGGAGCTGGTTCGATTTTGTAAGAAGTCATTTCTGAAGGCAGGAACTTAAGAGAACTCAGAGTATTAACACCCCAACACTGGGGGAATTGTCATTCAAGCCGCTAAATGAGCGCTGCCAATGTTTAACAGGAATGATAAACACAAATACTTGCAAAAATTGGGGCCAAGGAGTTGGATGAAATAACTACAGGAAATTTGATAAAGAAGTAAAACAGAGAGTGTATGTATACACTCAATCGTGCTCTGTTAGAATAAACCACCCACTGTACAAATCATCTCTTTAATTAAATTGTTTCCTTGCACAGCAAAGAATCTTCAAAGCCTGCTGCATGAAAGGTTTCTCCACATCTCTTATCCCTAATAAACTTTGATATCTCCTCCTTCCCAATCTTCTAAAAACACAAGTACATTTCAGCAGGTCATACTTACGCCGCAGGCTCTGCCTGATGCAAAAGGTTCTCGTAAACTGCTGTTTCTGCATGTTCTTCATGTTTTGGACAAATAAATGAATCTCGTTTCCGTCTCAGAAAATTTAAAAGATCACCATAGCAGCAATATTCTGTAATGACCAGAGTGGGACCTGTAGATGTACGTGAGGTTTAGAAAGCAGGTGAGTATTGTTTTTAAAGCAGAAAACCTTATATAAAGATAGCATTCAGCCAAGCACACAGGCCGGGTTATTAAAAATCACACTGTCTAGCGCTGTCTAGACTTGAAAAGTTATAGAAAAGTAACCCGGCATCTTCCCTTTCACAGATCAGCAACTACGGTCCAGCTAAAGCTGTGTTGCTCCCAATTAATTTTCACCCCGTCAATAGCATTGCATTGTACAAAAATTAAACAAATAAGTCTTTTTCTCTTTCTTCATGTGATAATGTTTCTGGCCAGACACATCTGTTTGATTTTGCTCACTTCCTGAAGGAAGTTATTTGTTCCAAACGTTAGAGTAATTCAAGCTTCAAACATTAATCCTTTTGATTCACTTCTGTTTACAGTAGAGCTTCACACTCCTCCAGTAATGTTTTGGAAATGATGTAGAGTGTTATATTCTGCAGTATAATAGGAAAAATCATTCAAACAGAACAGCCTGCTGCGACAGAAAACTACATTGCACAAGGTCTTAGAATATTAAAATGAAATCGGAAAGGAGAATCAAGTCATCTCCAGCACGGATGTTTATAGATCAAATATATGTTTTCTGAGTGAATGACTCCAGCTATGGCCCTTGAATATGTAATTGCACTGCCTGTTATTTCATCTGTAAGGTTATTCTGTACTGCCGTTCCCTAACCTCACTAGTGTATTTCCATTTTTCTGCAGTTAAAAATTATAGCTTTCCTAATAGCGAAAGCAGTGCTTGTGGTGGGATTTTCTTAGAGACACCACATTTTTTCAGCTGAGACAGACATGCACTCAGGCCAGTGAGTCTACTTTGTCGACTGCTTAAACAAAATTGTTCCATCCTATTTTTAAATCATTAAATGTGAAAGTGAGAAATGTTTTGCCTCCATCTAACACTATGAATTTTTACAAGCTCCTTTTCTTTGAAAAATGAAGCAAAAACTTAAAGAGCAAATATCTGTGTAAGAAGCAACACCATCTTTCATATTAAAATGCACATAAATTAAAAATACAGGACTGTATCACTCTGTATTGACACTTCAGCTGTTTTGTAGCTTTTACTGTCTATGAAAGCAAACTTATTAAGTTAATATTAAACGTGAAACATTTGGGTTGTGCAGTAATTTATTTGGAAAATTCTTTTCCTCAACTTTCTGCTGCTTAGAATTTGTATCTTCAGTGGTGCCTTAACAGATACATTTACAGTTTAAACAGAAGGCTGGAAGACTATACAAGACAGGCCTGTTGACTTCACCTTGGATACCAACAAGGAACCAGGTCACGTCTCTTTTCTCATTCATGAGAAACAGTGTGGTTGAGGAAAAAAACTTTGTCATCTCTCAAGAAGAAAGCGCATAACGGTTCACATAAAAGAGAATAATAGCAACCTTCCTTTTTAGCTGCAGCTACAGCAGTCTCATTACTGCTTTTAGGATGGGCCTAAAAATCTAGATTCAGGGATTTGCAGGTGACAGTCACGACGATCTGCAACCTGCCTAAGCAAGAAAAGTATTTAAGATTCCTGCACTTGGCGGCACTGGATTCTTCTTCACAAGGTTCTTCCTTCCAGCAATAAAAAAGGAACAGAAGTAATCGATAATCTGTTGATAACCCCACCTCCAATAGTGCAAGCTCCAAGCAGATTCACGATATTAATGTGGTTTCCAAGGTAACTCAGCACTTTAAGCTCTGACATCAAGGCTTCTCTTTCTGTTAAATGGGCGCTTGCTGCAAGGCAAAGCACAATATTCAGTATGTAACACATCAACCAGAAGAAAGTGAGAAAAAATTGTACAGTACATTACAGCAACTTACGTTTTAACATCTTTACTGCTACTGTCATAGCAGCATCAGATTTAAATAGACCATAAGCAGTGGCTTCAACAACTTTCCCAAAAGCTCCAGCACCAAGAGTTTTACCTAATAAAGCAAAACGAAATACTCTGTAATGACTTACAGAACTTCTTCCTGAAGGGTTCAACATTTTATTTTATGATATCAAGGAAGCTATTGTAGATATGCCTGCTTGCTTTTTGTCCCAAGGTAAGTATGAGCAATTATCTCTATTTGCGTTATTGCACAATGCCTTTTTGACAAAACCCTGCTGTGTTTGACCAAAGTCTCATATGAGACCTGAAGGTTTCACCTTGCAGCTGAAATTAAATAAATCTAAACTAACCAAAACTCAACCGGTTTCTAGGAAATTCCCATTTGTGATCATAAGGAAGTTGCGTTGGGTCTATGTAAACATAGTTGTTTCCATTTATTTCTTCAACAACTTTCCACTGAACTTCATATTTGGGTTTCTGGAAAAGAAAGAGAACGGCTGTCACTACCGAAGCCTCCACAGGCAGCTCACACACTTTCCTAACTTGGGCAGAGGGGTTTCTGATTTTACCTGCAAATATATGTACACCAGGACCATGACTATGATGCACATCAGCCCTGCAGCGACTCCAAACGCGATTAGCAAAGGAGTGAAAAGGGTATGGGTACGGATTTGTTCTGGAAAGGAACAGAGAAAAATTCTGCTTGAACACCGAACGAGAAAAACTGTATTAAAGAGTTGCAGGTGAAAATCTTTCCTTGGTTCTTCCTTGTGAAACATGGCTTAGTGTTTTGACTTTCCCAGATGTGCTCCAGGTCTACCAGAATGGCTTTCCTGAATGAGCTGTGGGGGACAGAGCTGGCACAGAAACCATCCAGTTTCCTGCCTCGGGAGTCTCTGCTTCATCAGTTCAGGAGGCGTGACACTCAGTCACTCAGTTAAAGAAAGAAGCTTTTTTTCCAAAGTCTGAATTTCTTCTCTTTTTCCCCCTCCAAGTATGATCTCTACAGCACAGTCTTTACAAGTAGAGGTTGTGCCGAGTAGTGAAGCAATACCATTCCAGTAAAACCCATCTGCCCCAAATCTGGCTTATTTGTTTATATGTTATATCTGGGTGTAACAAAGAAAAAAGAAGCAGCAGAACTTTTGATTTTGCAAAGGAGAGCACAGATTTACAAACACATTTCGAGTCATCTATGTTCTAGTGCTGTTGTTTCCCGCACAAACCCACAAATACTGCTACAAAACTCATAAGCCCTCCTGCAGTTTGTTGTTGTTACTTCTTTTACAACAGCAGGGCCCTTAGGCTCCAGTCAAGTTCGGGACCACATTTTCCTGAGACATTGTAAAAACATTAAAAAAACACAGTTTTTCCTGGAAAAATAAAATGGTGGCCTAAATAGTTAAAACAGACAAAGACAGGAGAAGGGGAGAGAGAGAAAGAAAGCCAGTGTAACGCTGTAGATGGTTTGCCCCTGTGCTGCACAGACAGAAGAAAATCAGCTACCTACTGCGCTGCAGATCTGGTGCTGTAAAAAGATGGTACCACAGTATTCATTGAAAAATTAAAGCAATGCTTTGACAGGCAAAACATGTAGCATAATACATTATACACTCAACCACAGTATCATGAGCTTTCTTACGGCAATGGTAAACCACTTAAAATCTGCTTGCAGAAAGAGCTGCATGGCACCCACGTTTTATGGCCTCATCCACTCCAGCCGTTACCTTTAATAGCAAAGTTGAAGAAAGCAGAGCTCCTGTCCCCATTGCTGGAGGCCTCGCAGCACACGGTGCCTGTGCTCCTGAACATGCTGGCATTAATGGTGCTTTCAACCAGGATTCGTTCAAATGACGGCACCGATGAATTTGTGTAACTGATTTTGACATCCATGGGGGATATTGTTGGTGAATCAAAACACCTGGGAGAAACAATACTGACAGTTACCTGCCACGGATTGCTACCTGGAATGGATGACAGGTGCTGCTGTTGACGCAGACAGTCACTGCCAGACCATCAGATAACTAAACAACACTGGGGGGTCCAGCTGAAGCTCTTATCCTCGAAACTTAGCCTACTCACGATGTCTCATTATCTTGTATGTAGTGGGTGAAATGGATACATACGCCAATCAGGCACCATGAGGTCTTTGCATTTGCTTTGGGCTAGAGATACCTACAGGTCTGTAAGTCCACTACGTGTTTTGTACCATTCAACCTGCATCTCCAACTTCAGCTTCAAGCAGTTGTGGATTTGTGGTCTATTACCTACTCGTGAAAACTTTCCCCAAGCATCGTTTTATCACAGCACAAAAAAACACCCATGATGTACATACACCACCATCAAGCTTATATGCAGCCAGAAAATAGCCACTTCTCTCCTCTCAAGATGCTGCCTCTCCTTCATATGTCACATACTTGCTACATGAGCACACAGTTAAGATAAGTGCTCTTCAAAAAAAAAAAAAGGGAAATAACAATTATTTTAGGCATAAAACCAATTATTTTAGGCATAAAACAAATTATGCGGGTGAGAGACCCATGACTTCCTAGTACAAGATCTACAACCACGGTGGAAGTCAACCAATGCTTCACAAATGCTCACTTCACAGTGAAACTCTACAATCTTTTTAGAAACGTCGTAACCAGACATCAGGTTTTATTCATAACTTGTTTACTTGTCATATGCTTCACGTGAATAGAAATCTAATTACTTTATGTCTTGAAACATTATATCATTGCACAATAAAACAAAAGATAACAGCCATATTCACAAGTGATTCTGTGATTGTCATTCTGTGAAATTGCACAGAGAACGTGTGTCATTTGGGGCCAAACTGATACAAACCTTAGCCAGCTTGCAGCAGGGAGAAACTTTGGCTTTTACTTTTCTGCAGCACAAAATGTTGGTTATTCCCCTTTCAAGGACGGAATGCAAAGGGGAATAATGAAACGTACCCCTGCCTTCACCTCAAACCACTGCAAATAATGCAATGCCGAAAATGATGAAAACAGTGATGCAACATTTGAACATAACTGTTACCGAGTTATTTTACGTTCTTAATTTTTACTTATAAGTTGGGTGCATTGCACTTAAAATAATCTTTGGAGACTCTGGTTTACTTAACTCACCTCTGCTCAGTTCCTGGGCAAAAATACCAGTATATGGTAGGGGCTGGAAATCCAGCTGCTACGCACTGGAGAATACCATTGCTGAGTATATCCAGAGTAAGAATCTCTGGTTTTGCTGCAATAAACAAAAACCAGAGTCACACATTAGGGGAACACAGAATTTGCATTGCTATTTGCGCTTCACCCCAGCAACTTGTGTGCATCATCACCCGTGGAATTACTCAGGTGAACAAAGCTTCAGATGTTCAAGGGTGTCCAGGTCTGAACTGGTGTCCTGCAAGCACTGATCATCTGCGAAAACACCAGTTCTACAGTGAATGCTCGGGCTGTATTTCAGAAAAATACCTTACTTCCACTGAGCATTTGGTTTGATGAAAGATCCCAAACCAGCAAAGCCCAGAGCTTAAACATCCCAGAGAAGTGTGTGCTTGGAATGACAGCGCAGTTCCTGTTCCTGCACAGCATGACTTTACCAGCCTGTAAAAAGGACAGTTTCTTCACAGTTAGAAGTGTACTAAATCTGCCAAACCACATCTCTCTTACATCTACCCTCTGTATTAAATATTACCACCGCAGCCAGAAAAGGAACTACAGTGCAAGGCAACCAGTGCAGAGAGAGTCCCCACAGAGGACACGTGTCCCTCTAAGATAGCCCTACCGAAACGCCCTACTGAACAGACGCCTGTCTGAAACACTGCACACGGAGGAAGCCAATATTTCACTGAACGTATTAGCTTTCCAAACAATAATTCACGATTGCTGTGGTAGAGTAGGAAGCAATCTGGCCAGCCGATGCCTCCTGCCACGTCCTGCACCAAAGCTGGTCCTGTGCTTGGTTTAGGAGCTGCTGTTTCGAGTGTGGCGGGAAACCAGAGCGATCAGATGGACTTTACAGTCATTAGTCCAATGTCACAGGCTTCAGCCAAGGGCACCGCCAACGCAGTTCTGGCAAATATCAGCAAGATGTTTTTCTTGGAGAAACTTGAATTAGAGGCCTTATTTCCCATAACTACCTTGGCTTCCTTGCAAAATCACCCAAAGAAAAGACAATGGAAAAACCCAGACTGTATTGCAATGATGCTGCGCATCTGACAGGTACAAGTTAAGACTCCATTATCGGTTAACACAACTTTACAGCAATGTAAGACGAACTTCTAATACTCTAGAAAGTTGTGAAGCTGTATAGACTACACTGGGAAAATGCCGATTTATTTCAGATAAAATCCACGTACAAAGACTGCACGGCATTAGTTTTTAATGAGTATTCTACTTGCTGATTAAATTAGAGGCAGTAAAGCACACGTATATCCTCAATCACATAGCATCTCCTCATGACTCATGTTACAGGAACTGAATGTTCTTTCATTTCTAACTCCGCATGTTGTGTTTTATGCAAACCACCAAGGACCAAACATTGTTGCAAAATGTTGGGAAGGATTTTCAGCATTACTCATTCGGTGAGGAACTTTTTGAGAGCGCACAGCATCTCACTCACCCATCTCATCCAATCAGTGCTCATGGAATACATATAATCCACATTTTCCTAAACCCCTAACAAAATGGTTGGACTGTGAAATTGTAATTAGCTAATCTACTACCCATGTGCAAGCAGTTTGTTTAGGTATATGCTATGTTCTAGGCAACATTACAATGCAATGTAATTCAAGAAATGAGAGAAATGAAAAGCCAAATATAAGAGGAAAATTAACATTAAGCCCCAGAAAAAATATTGTGCCAGATTTGGGCTGCATCTAACACTTTGAGTGAGGGAAATGAAAATGTCCACATTAGTCAGGCTTTTTCCATGGTAAAAACCTAGTGCAATAAAAGCATGTCCCTGTGGACTCACCCTTCAGTAGCGGAGGGTGACGAGAGGCCACGCAGCGCTGAACGTCTCAGGGAGCCGGGGCAGAGTGGTCCAGCCCCAGTGCCACGGGGAGCTGAGCTGCAGCAGGCGGCTGAGAACAGCCCACCTGAGCGCGGCTCTACCCCTGACGTAGTGCTTTGATGTGGTGATTTAGGGTGATTAGCCTCTCCCCACCAACACAGAGCGCTCCCAAGCCTCCCCAGCTCAGGGAAATTAAGGGATGCGTTTCACTTGCGGCAATCAAAAGCCCCCCACCAAAGCTTCATAGCCAAGGGGACAGAGGCAGCGGCTGCCAGCGTCACCCCGGGCTGTGTGTCTCAGCACCTGCACCCCTTTCTGGCAGCCGGAGCTTCTTCCTCACCCACCAGCATACATGCTGCAGGGGATGCTGGAGCAAAGATGGACTGGTTTTGGCAAACAGATGCCAAGTTGTCACTGAGCATCTTCTTTTTAAAAGAGATTTTATTGTGCTAGATTTTATGACTTTCACTGCCCAATTACCCCTGGTATCAGACAGGCTCCTAATGACTAGACTTTGCTTACTGTTTCAGTTTTAACCCTTTAAATATTTAATGTTTCATTACATTACTTGGCATATATACATATTGCCTTCCATACTCAGTCATTAGATGTCTTAAACTTCTAATTTCACTAAGTTTATTAACTGCTTTTCAGCTTTTATTAATGTTGATTCTGAATGTAGCAAAGAGGATTTCTAAAAGGTCACTCCTATTTTAACTCAATGCTCTTGTGCATTTAATTGCTTTCTAATGCTGATTTCCTTTTCTTCATCATTAACAAAGTAAATGTCTAAAAAGTAGCATTTAATAGGTATTGTCTGTCATCGCAGTCAAAGAGAGAGCTTTCTTCCTGGAGCCACATTTTCTGCATTGGAACAAATCTTTTTATAATATCACGGTGACTCCTCGTTTGTTCAGTGCATATTCCAACGACAGAGAAATCGCCGCAGTTGGCTTCACGTGATGTCTAATACCATGACCAGTTTTCTCTTTGCAGCATGAGCCCCAACTGCACAGGTAGTATTTTGTTGACTATAATTAAGCCCAGATATTATTTTGCACTAAACTCAGATACTAGTTGGAAGATTCCTCCACTAATTGCTAGACACACTGTACCTTGCCACTCTGGAGATTTCTACAATTTCTTAATTGTAACTCAGTTCAGCATGCTGCTTGTCAAGTTGTAATTTTCTTTTTGGCTCCTAATTTCAGAGCTCCTTCCTTACTTTATGTCACATTTACTATGACTGACTACATTATTTTTTTTTAAAAGCAATTTAGTATTGTTTCAGATTAGCATATGCAATTGCTAAATGTGTTTAAATCCAAGGCAAGCATTTCTGCACAGGGTTTTTCATGTCTTTCTGCAAATGCTTCAGCATCGATTCTTGTTTATGTGAAGACACTCTGCTGATTATGAATCCTGTTTTACCTGTTTGATTACTTTCCGCTGATTACTCGCCCAAGCCAGAAGTGTAAACATCACGAGCTACATCCCAGGAATTTATGCGAAATCCCGGATGGCAACAATGCCAGGTCAGGACACACCATTAGATCAGGATCTGACCCACCCACACATGACTCACAGTGTCAAATAATATGGCATGTTGTTGTGCAGTTTGTGTTTCACACCTAAATGATGATCATCGTACAAGCCACCGAAAACGTGAGGTTATTTTTCTTAAAAAAAAAAAACCTAGAAGGATCAATCCATTTCACTTCTTCCTTTCAAAATGAAAAAATATTTACAGAAGCTTAGTCAAGATGCCAAAAGAAACTCTTTTTGAGTCAAGTGTGTCAAATCCATCTGCTTCAGCGATGTCTGCAGTCCACCCAGGGCCACAGTGCATGATAACATGGGCTCTACTGAGACGCCTTAAATGTCCTCATTGCATCCCAAGGCTGATCTTACTACTTACAAGACCAGGATTTGAACCAAGAGGGGAGGAGACCTGAATGCTGCTGGTGGCACAGACAAGCCATTCAAAAGAACTAAGCCGTCCCTGCTCCCTCCTGCCTCAGCCATACTGCCCCACCGTACTGCTCCTAGTCTGGTTTCCTAACCATGACCCCAGAGGTTCTCAGCTTTTATCAAGTAGTAGATCCCCCAAAAGCAGCAACACGGAGCTCTGCACTGAGAACTGACACCTTACGATGACAAAACCGCAGCGGGTTTTTTTTAAGTTATTGTGCCCAGATTGCTCCCAGCAGAGGCTGGGAGGCCCATGAACAGCCACTCGCTCCAAGCACACGTATGGTGCTGCAAGTCAGAAAACACCATCCAGCCTCATATGAACTGACAGCTCCACGGGCAACCTGCAATTTCTCCCATTCCTTCCCAGTAATTAAACTCCTGGCTCAACAATTTGCTCCGCTAATCTGTAAAATAGTAGAATTATCCCTCGTGACTGTAACCCACACTTATCCATGGTGTCAAATGTCATCTGAGGTCGCCAGTGCCCTCATCTCAGAAATCACAGCTAGGAAATGGAAAAGGCACAAGAATACAAATGACAACATTCACAGATGAAGGAAGAAATGCCACGTTCTGAAAGGAGCCCAAGTGACATTTCTAGAACCAAACTATGGCATTGCTAATAGTGACACTACAAATGTTGACCTTCAGTGATAAACCAGAAGCATTCAGAAATTAATATCTAGGATTTTGTGCATTTGTGGAAGTCTCAACAGTCCTCTGCATTAGCCTATGCCCAGAGAAGGACACATTGCTGCTGAAGCACAGCAGCAACACAAAAATGCACTTGCAGCCCATTCACTCACTTTCTATACAGTTCCTCCTGCTGGGCTTGAAGGCATCATCGTCTACTTTGCCTTAGTTTCTCCATTCTGCCTGCAGTCTCCTCCTGGTTTAACATTCCTCAAGCTTGGCTTTTAGCATCTGCCAATATTTGTCTGCTGAGAGCACTGAATTCTCTAACAGGATAGCTCTGCTAAGAAGGACAGCGTTTCCTTAAGGTTTCACTGAACTAATTTTGAAATTTAGCTTTTGCCTTGAAGAATGCTGTTTGGAACCAAGACCGATGCTCTTTTTTAACAAGCATGTCCCATAGACCATAGATGACAGCACACGCATTTGTAAAGCTATGCAGATTTGCCTAAAACAATGGTGATCTATATTATTATACAGAAGTATTTATATGCCAAAGGGCACAAGTGAATAATTCTCCCGACAAGCTTTCAAACTCTGCATCCAACTCAAATAAATGAACGACAATTAATAGCTTAACTTAGCTGCCAAAAATGCAAATGATAATCCCTGTATATCCTGCTCCACCTTAAATTATCAAAGGTTTATGGTACATGCTTATTTTTGCGATCATGTTTCCAGGTGCTACAGTTTTTTTCCTGCATAAACTATCTAGCTGCTCTCTGGTAACCTCTGGAATACGTTTGCTAGAATGTAAGGTCACGCTGGATAGTAGGTGGATTTGTGTAAGTACTCTGCACTTTTATATCTTGACATTTGAATAGTTTTCCAGCATGTGCTTCACTTCAGAAAGCCTCTCATATGCTGAACCACACTGTGACATCTTGTGCATACATTATGTTGTATAAAATACAATGACTTGATAATGAAATATTTCAGACTGTTCACTTTACTTACTTTTCACATAGACATTAAATGTTACAGAGGAGCTGGCATCAGAATTGGACACAAAAAATGTGTAAATGCCTCCTTCTGTTCCTTTTAATCGGGTAAGGTGAAGTTCACTTGTATAACTGTAAAGAAAAAAATTAAGCATTACTGATGCTCACAACTTGCGGTGAACAGGCAATTGCTGTACGAAAGCTAAGGAGTGGATTATGTGCGCAGCATCTTCTTCTGCAGACACTGTCCATGCTGACGGTCCATGCAGTCATGCCTTTGCACTACAGCACCCCCAAGTTTTGTCACTTCTGACAGCCAGGCATGTGCCCACATCACAGCCCACCACCAGGCTCAGACGCCGTGCACGCACCACCACCTGCTCCTTTTCTTGATGAGGGGGGAACGCAGGTACACAACCCAGGCCGCACGTGCTAGGTGCTACACTGGATTTTTGGAGGACCAGGGCTCAGGAGAGAACAGCGCACAGAAATAAAAGTGTAAACTTTTGTCCAGGGCACTGGGCTCTGCTGCGGTGGTGGAGGGCGCCTCTGGACACAAACAGCTTTACATTCTTATTTTTGCTTATTGGGCAGGATTGGCATCTTGTAGGTGAGTAGTGAGTTTGTGGCCCACTGGTCCTCAGGCGGATTAGCTCAATGCTATTCCAAATCTAGGTCAGCAGACTTTGCACCAGTTGCTGTAGTAAGCCATGTGGACTACGAGATCTTTTATAATCACAATTTTCTCACCATCTCTCCACTTTCATCCTTCCAGAGCAGACTCTAGTTTGCTGTTCAAAGTGAAATCGATAGCACGTATAATCATTCGTATTACCTGTTATTGCCCACAGTCTTGAACTTGACGTAATGGTCTGATGAATTCTGTAATGTTTCGTTCATGTACATCCAAACTTCTTCCCTTGGTTTCGGGTATGCCTCATATTCAACTGTTAAATTTCCATTTTGTCCTGCATTTATATCTATTGTGGTATTCATTGTTGCAAACAAACGGACAAATCCTTTAGCTGATGGCCATAAGAGGAGGAGAAAAACAATTTCAGGGCCATTTAGAAGACTATCAGTACTACAACCACACTTAGACTACTTCAAGATCTAGTGATCAAACATCCATCTGTGAAACAGGAAACCTTATCTACAAAGCAGAACTTGAACCCTCACCTGCCAAAACCAAGGCCACTGGCTATATATAGCAATGAAGCACAGGACTTAAAGCTGCCTTGAGTGCCTTAGTAGAAATAATCCCATCTTCTGGTGATAAATAGCCTCTATTTGCTTTTGGAAAAATGCAAGCACGAGCTTGCTTCTACTCAAGTATTTACATTTTTCCAAAAGATCCAAAAAATGTATGGTACAAAAGAAACGCTAAGAAAAAAGCAAGATAAATTGATCATTTATGACAATATACTAGAGTATTTAAGGTTTCTTTGTCAAGTGTAATTAAGAACGACATTACAAACGAAGCTATTAAAAACTGTAATTAGAGAAAAATGTGCTAAGTCCACAGGCCTGGATACCAATTGTCTTAAACTAAGGCATTTCTGTTCATCTACTGCTGAGTCTTAATCTTTTATTTGGCAGATACCATTTATCACTGTGCAGTTCCGTTCCAAAATACCATGTGGAGCAGCATCCTTACTGCAATCGTTTTAATTTCATTAATAAACTCATCAGCTTCAGGATTATTCACTTTGAAAAGACAAATTTTTCAGTCCTATTACAAAAATTCATATGGGAATTATCAGTTTGACAGGCAGACTGCAATTACAATGAAACACATTTACTGAGAGAGCTTGAATTTAGACCAAAAGTCAATCTCAGATCCCTGCTTCTTCCCACTTTCTAGTAATCAAACTGCTGTGGCCAGCTGGGCACCTGAGCTCAGGAAAACCGAAGCCAGCGGGGCTTGCTGAAAGCATATGGAGCTGCCAGAGCACTTGACAGCTGCTTCGGAGAAGAAAGGATGAAGTAAACTCACAGCAGGCAGGTACGCTCTAAAATGCTCTCCATCATTAGATATTAGAAAAAGGTTTTAAATCTGGAAACTGAAGATTTTTAGTTCCTTCACAGAGCTTTTTTCTATTTTCTGTATAAACACAGGATCCCCTATGCACCCCAGATTCAAAATCAGACCCAAGGGCCTGCAAATAAAATTTTATGATTGTGCTATCAGTCCCCGAAACAGTTCTAGAAACTGTTTATGATTAGATAAATCAACTGTTAAAGAAAAGTAATTAGGAAATTTACCAAAAATGCCCATTATTCCTTGTAAACCTTTTGGCTAATATTAAAGCCACAGCTATTTAGAAACTGATACAACCCCCGGATCTCTCCAGTACACACCATATACCACTTCCCAGGACTCTGGAAGCTGGCACAGTTCAGACAAACATAATCAGTTTGAAAATGAATGGCGAAAGGAATCCAGGAGATAGAGGGTTTTTTTAATTTTAATTAAGTCAAATTTGAGAGGGTCAGGAGAGAAAAGTATCTCAAAAAGGAGAGATTCCAGCTTTTCTCTGGTATTTTTTATTAAATACAAACTTTGCACTTTACTAAATACAAACCTGTTACTTTATTTTCTACTTTTTATAATGCCATGCTTTACCTTAGTCCCCAGACCTTCCAAAGTCAATCCTTTTTAAAGCCACATTTGCATACATAGTAGTCCTAAGAATTTCTTTAGTTAAGAACTTCCCTCCTCTTACAATAAAAGCTTTCATATTGTTCCCCTTGGGTAAAAGATTTTCTTTCCTACTTCACACTGTTTCACTCTTTTACATATGAATTTAGACTTTACGGTAAAAAAATGAGGAAAACATCCCCCTCGAATGGCGGAGCAAGGTCAAGGGCACTCAAATCTCTGCCACTCTGCTGAAGATCTGACCCATATGGGTCACACACTTCTGCTTCCTCGAAGTTGCCGGGGAAAGCAAAACAAGCAATGTTGCAGGAGTAGCCGTGCAACAGAAAAACAGATTTGAAAAGCAAAAAGGATCCAAGGCTACACTTCCCGCAGTTACTACACCCTTGAATGGTGAGGAACTGAAACGGTTGTAGCCAACTACACAGATGTCTTCAGAATGATCTTATTAGCTATACCAACATGTCCTTAATTTATCAAATTAGCAGGTTTCGGCAGCTTTATAATTCAAAAGGCACTGTGTGTCACCCAAGTTAATACATAGCAGATTCTAAACGAGTCTGTTATTAAACAAGAGGAGGGAGGGAGTTCACTCACTGTTAAGGGACACGATCCAAAACCTGTGGAAGTGATGGATAGTGGATTTACCATGGGGACGAACTCTGGAACAATTTCATGCTGCCTATGCACACTGCAATGTTCCTTACGGCATTATTTTAAATAGAGGTACACATATAGCTTCTACGTAAAAAAACATTGACACGCCGATGTCAGCGAAATTTCCTGTGCTTGGAAGGCAGGTATTAAAGATACGCTTTGTGCTTGTGCTCCCAAAGTACTTAAGCGTAGGGATAGTACCAGGGCAAGGTAAATTACTTGCTTCATTAAGACTGGATTAAATTTAAAATTAAACCAGGAAGGATGAGACAAACCAGAGAGATGAAAACACCGTTGGATGGTTGTTCTAACATCACATTCCAATAACATGCAAAGGCTTATAGAAATGAAAGTAGTCATACACACCACAACACTTCCTCAGCCATCCCATATGGTACCAGTCAGCAATAACCTTTTAATAAAGTAACTTTATTCACTGAGGTTTGGGGGAAAGGAGAGACATGGAAGGGAAGGCTCCCCAGTGTTCTCACTTTCCACCTCCCACTTTTGGAAATGTTAAGGTTTCTACAAGAACTGTTTACCTAGTGCTTTCAAGGTTACTGTGGCATTGGTTTTTCCGAAAGGGTTTTCTGCTTGGCATGTGAATTCTCCAGAATCATTAACTCCCACTGAACGGATGTTCAATGTTAATTTCCTTTCGTATCCATAATCACCCAAATTTCTGCTTTTGCTTGTAACAATCTGTCGGTAAAAAACAATTAACATCTAAAACACTGTGTATGCAGCATCTTTCCTAGATAAATTAAAAATAGAAGTAATTATAACTTTGCTATATTAATATTCATAACTTTAAACCAGAATAATAAGCCAGCACGACAAACCTGTCACTAGAATCTCTCCATGCAAAACAAGTGTGTGATCAGCTGTCTTTGGGAGATAATGTCCTCTCTTCAGTCCTATCCCCTCCCCTTATTCCTTATTTTTTTGCTGCCCAAGCTCCACTGTGAGGCAAGAATACATGTGCGTGTGTGTGTGTGTTCACCTGCTCCAAGAGAGCCAAATGAGAGAGCCAGCCCAAGCCAAAAAGCTGAAACTCTTAATTTCTTCAAATATTTCAATCATATGAAGAAAGGGGTGTTGTGCCCATCAGACCCAGTTCGCTCTGGCTAAATTTCTAATGCTGATGAAGGTGAGAAACTGACAGAAGGTTTTACTTGCACTAACAACACTTCTAGCTGTAGGGCTTGATGCAAAATGAACACTGGGTCTTGACTCGCCTAATGCTCTGAAGCTGCAGCTGTTATAAAAAGTCATTGCAACTCTGAAGTGTGGTTCACAACTCCAGCGGTGCCTAAAAATCACTGAACTCTCTAATGGTTGCAGTGCTTCCCAGTGAATGACAAGAGAGAATTTAAGGTGCTGAAGCTTCATTTTAAACCGGGTCGCTCTATGCCCCGAGGCCACGGCATCTCTTCATTGCAGACATACTGCAGAGAGAGCCGGTCATGGCACGCTTTACACGGCATCCTTGCTCCGGAACCCACACTCTGCTGCTCGATCCATAGCAATCCAGATTTATTAATCTTACAGGCAACAGGAGAGCTCATTTTCTTTCCAAAGCATTGAGTATATCATGACTCTATGCCTATGTATGCGTGCTGGAACAAAATAAAAAAAATAAATGCTTTGAGGTGTTGACTTTAGTTTCTGTGAGAATGCTTGGTGTGGCTGGAAAGACTGATAAATTTACACTGATTAATCCAAATGCAGACCTGGACTTGTTATGATTTTCTAGTAGAATGATTTCAATTTTTGGAGGTGCCAAAGCATTTTGATTCCTCCTGAACTATAATAATTACAAATATCAGTTTGGTTTGTGTGGACGTGCTTGCTTATAGCAAGTCTCCTAATTTTCAAAAGTGGTGGTAACTTCAGTCATACAAGGGAAGTGTGGTTTTGTTTTTTTTTTCCTTCGACCTATTCAGGACAAAATGTAATTCTGCATCTATATAAACATGAATTTTATGTATTCTGCCTCAGTACAAAATTTCATTTGACAGTCAATATTTAAAAGAGAGCATCCCATGATATTTACCAGAAAGGACAGAAAGGTCAAACTTATATGGTCAAAAATATTTTCCTCGTGGCTTTTACTCATAAAATAAAAAGTGGTAAAGCCCAAAAACTTAAGGGAAGACCCTGATTTCATCACACTGAAACAAAGAAAAGGAGGGGGAACAATAGAAGAAATTAAGTTCTCAGATGAAGGACTTGTAGTTGACCTTGGCACAGGACCAAAAGCCCCATCTGCATGTCCCATGCTGCCTTCATGTCATTTAGACCTCCTCAACCCTTGGAGCTGCAAGGTGGGATTTCTGGAGCTGCGAGCACTTAGTGGGAGCCGCTCTGCCAGAGGCAGCGGATTAGCTAAGCGTGGCGTACCCAGCCCCAGGGAACGGGCCTCCCGTTCGCTATTCTGCCCGGGGAGATGTGATTTATCCAAACATCACAGCATCACAGTAGCCTCTTTTCCATAAACACATGGACTGCAAATTACGTATTCTGGTCACTACTATTAGCAGTAAAAGACCAGCCAATTAGCATGGGAGCGTATAAAGCAGGAGTTACTAACAGGTCGTCACTAGGGCTTTTAATTCATTTAAATTTCAGGGTATATCCAGAACATCAAGAAGCATCCTTAAAAACAACCCAGTGCCTGCTGCTCATTTCAAAGGCAGAGCTGGCCGCACACTGGCTGACCAGGGGAGGGGATCTCTCTGCCCCTCGTCTGCAGAATAGCTGCGCTGCCGGTAACGAACTCTCCTGGAGCACTTAGCCAGTAATTTAATTTGGTGATGC
This sequence comes from Ibidorhyncha struthersii, assembly GCA_013398815.1. Lineage (NCBI taxonomy): Eukaryota > Metazoa > Chordata > Aves > Charadriiformes > Charadriidae > Ibidorhyncha > Ibidorhyncha struthersii. The sequence goes on along the minus strand of VZSZ01005162.1, from coordinate 144,930 downwards.
CAGGCAGTAACTTCATCTATCACTACAGACAGAAGCCAGTTGACTGGTTCATTTTTCAGAACTTTCCCACTTAGTGAGGCACACCATGTAATTTAAATGAATTAATCATTCCTGTGAATGCTTACTACTATTCCTGTCACATACAATCCCATGCTAATTAGCAGGTATTTTACTGTTAATGATAACGACTAGAATATGTAATTTGCAGTCCATGTGTTGATATTTGCAGCTCCCATTGATTGCAATGTGATGTGTAGGCACTCTGTGCTTCCGTATTTAGGCAGCCCAACAGAGGTCACCTAAACTTCACATTGAAGAGCCTAACTTTAATTTCTGTTTGGGAAGAGAAGCCCATGTGCATACTTTTCCTCCCAACCATCGGCATGGGCACGGGACAGCTGTTCCTGGCCCCTCACCAGTCTGTGGGATGCGGAACCTTTGGAAACGCGGCAAATCCAAACCCATCCAGCGTCAGGTATCCAAGACAAGCATTCCAATATCACGGATCATAGAATCACAGAATTTTCAAAGTTGGAAGGGACCTTTAGAGATCACCTAGTCCAACGCCCCTGCTAAAGGCGGATTGCCTAGAGCACATTACTCAGGACTGCGTGCAGGGGGTCTTGAAAATCTCCAGAGAAGGGGACTCCACGACCTCCCTGGGCAGCCTGTGCCAGTGCTCTGTCACCCTCACTGTAAGGAAGTTTTTTCTAGTGTTTGAATGGAACTTCCTATGTTCCAACTTGTGCCCGTTGCCCCTCGTCCTGTCACTGGGGACCACTGAAAAAAGTCTGGCTCCATCCTCCTTCAACCCACCCTTTAGATACTTAGAAGCAATAATAAGGTCTCCCCTCAGCCTCCTCTTCTCCAGGCTAAAGAGTCCCAGCTCTCTCAGCCTTTCCTCATAAGGGAGATGCTCCAGTCCCTCAGTAATCTTTGTTGCCCTACGGTGGACTCTCTCCAGTAGTTCCCTGTCTCTCTTGAACTGGGGAGCCCAGAACTGGACACAGTATTCCAGTTGTGGCCTCACCAGTGCAGAGTAAAGGGGGAGAATGACCTCCCTTGACCTACTGGCCACAGTCTTCCCTATGCAGCCCAGGATTCCATTGGCCTTCCTGGCGACAAGGGCACATTGCTGGCTCATGGATAATTTACTATCTACCAGGACCCCCAGATCCTTCTCCTCAGAACTGCTTTCCAGCAGGTCCACCCCTAACCTATATTGGTGCCCAGAATCTACAAAGAGTTTGTGTACTATGCATATATGATACAATTAAAGGAACTCACCCCACTTTTGTGATAAATCCAACGAGCCTTTACACTGCTATCCACATCCGTGATTATGCATGTAACTTCAAACTCTTCCCCTTCTTTGAGAAGCTCGTAGCTTTTGGATAAGGTGATGACGGGAAGAGTTTTATGAACTGGAAAACAATTTAAAAGTGCATTACTTTTCATTAGCTTCAGAGCTTCCAAGGGGGGATAAAAATCAACAGTCATTAACTTTCCAATAAAATTTCAAGCCTCTGAGAGGTATTCAAATTTCTTTAACATATTACACAGTTGTTCCTTTACAACAAGCACATTTCTGCTTCAATCTCCCTTCAAATTACACTTAAAGTTAGATAATACTTGTTAGAGCGTAGCAACTTGCATGAAGAAACTTGAATGATGTTGAACCGTCAATGAGACGATTCATTCCATGCTTGCGATTAAAATGTTGCACTCTAGAACTGAAAACACTGTGAGAATTGGCCACTGAAGAACCACAGCCTAGCATTACCTGCAACTTTCAATTACAAATTACAACAGCTGACATGAAGTACTGCCTGACAGGTCCCTGAAAAGCCCCTGATGGACAACCTAGGAAGGACAGGTACAGCTCAAGGACTTCAGCACATCCGCCCCTGAAAGCACCACGAGCTCTGCTCATGATGAGGGTTCACAGAAGTGGCTGAAGCCAAGACCATGGACAAAGTCTGTCACCCAAGAGGCAGGTGGTTACAAGCAGCTGTGGGTAGCTGTACCCCCGTTCTACTTCGGGGTGTCTTTTGTCAACAGTCAGGTGTATTTGAGGATTATGTGTCTCTTATCTCTGCAAAGCTCTTCAGCTCTTCCTCTGTTCACTCTCGAGTTTGTTTTTCCGTTTTCTTCATCCTTTCTTCAAATTTTCCTCATTTATGAGACTCCACTGAACTTCCCACTAGAGCTTTTATGCAGGAAGACTCACTTTTAATCCGTGAATGCAACACATATCAGATAAGGCCTTTCAGACTCTCTTCCTGCCTCTGACACAGGCTTTGTGGTTGTCTTAGGTAAATTATACGAAACTTAGGAAAACTCCACGCTTTTCAGCCATTCATACTTTAACAATAATGTTTTCCTCATGTTCTACAGAAGAGAACAAAGGAACATGTTTGCTCTCTTCAGATATAAAGGCTCACATAAAAATCCCCCCCGGCATTCAGCAATACCCAAGAGACAGAAGGAAGCCGGTGCAGAAAGCGTGCTGTGTTCTCACCCGCCAGCAATGTCTACAGACAACCAAAAAAACAAAAAGCCGTAAGGCCATAAAGCCCCTCATTGTTTGGAGAAGGGCTGGACATAAACACTCCCTATCCTTAAAACACTCCCTATGCGCTATGTAGCGGAGCTGGTGGACGTCTGAGTACGCCTGCACAGCTCCCCGTTTCATGGATGCTCCTTCTGTCGTTCTGCACCACAAGGTCAAGCCCGGGGGTCTGAGTGCCATGGTTACGATTACAAAAACAATACCCACCAAAAGGTCTCCAACACACTTAAGCCTTCAGCCAAGGGGAAAGGGGGAGTTTTACCTGGTGAACTCGACAGGGATTGAACGCTACAGCACAGTAACTACAACACTGAGGGTGATAACGCTGCTTTGCTGCTGATGGCTTCCAGCAGATGCTTCCACTTACTGCACTTTTCCACAGATGGAGACGTGGGCAGAGCGCCCACGTCTCGCCGGCCACTTATGGCTGCCCACCATCAGTGGACCACTGGAGATGGATGTCAGGTCAAGACCCTCCCATCTGAAGTCACTGCTCTATCAAGCAAGTACAGACTTTTATCCCTTAAAAAAATGAAATAGTCCAACACCACAACTTGCATTCTCCTATGTCAGAGAGGTATCAGTTATGTCAACCAACAGCTTGCTTTCTTTGGCCATCACTGAAAAAACAGTTGAAAAAACCCTTGTTACAGAACAAACACCAGAGACAGCAAGAATGGACCTGATTTTTTCATCATAGGAGAATGCCAGAGATGCCTGTACTGATTAAACTTTTGCTCTCTTCTCATTAATTGAAATTTATTATTCATTAAAATTCACTATATCAGAGTTTCCAAATCACCAGGAAAAAGACTTCTTCAATTTGCCACATCAAAATGCAGACTTGAGACATCTCCCGCTGCCCACCCCCTGCCCCACCACCGAGGAGCACGGCACCGGGCAGGCCACACCACAGGGGCCACCGATGCACAACCCAGGGATGCGCAGGGACAGGGGGTGCTCCCTCCTTCTCTCCCTCTCTCCCTCCCTGCACAGGCCGACCCGCAGCCTCTGCGTGGCACACACGCCATGGCAGGGACACGCTCCCAGCCACAGCGAGGGCCGACTTCGTTCAAAACACCCCAGAGCTGCGTGGAGAGCAAACCTCGTTTACTTGCCCCTGAGGGAACGCCGAGCCACACCGGGCAGGCTGAACCGCTCCCTCCGCTTCTCTCCTGGGGATTTATACAGCAGATTAACGACACGTGGCGTAACTGCAGGCTCCAAAATGCCCAGCCTGTAGTGCCCTGCGCAGCCAGGCATTGGGCTCCTCCTCCTTCCCAAACCCACTTAACCACCCGATAAGGGCACACGATGGTCAAAGGCAGGGCATCATCAACAGGGTAGCAGAGCATCTGGCTGCTCGGCCACAACGCACTCCTCATCATGATCTGAGCACACAGTTGCTGTTGTGACCATCCTCACTCATGGAGATGGAGACAAACAAGGGCTCTCTGCTGCCCTGAGCTCTGCCTCTCCGCTGAATACATCTTCTTCAATGCCATCAATCAGTTCCTCCTGCTGTCACTTGTGGGCAACAGACGTGTGAGTCAGTCACCCAAATCTCCACCTTGCCTGCACAAACCTGTCCAAACCTCAGGGCACTGTTTTGTCCTCAGAATTTAACGGCACAACCCACATTTCTTAGAATGGTGAAAAAACACCTGGAAATCACCAGGAACAGAAAACAAAAGCAATCATGGCCAAACCTGCTCAGCACTGCCACAAGCCAAATGTCATGACATCAACTTGTGACCCTACACAACCTGCCCAGAACAAGCTTTCCAAGCCCACCACCTTCTTCTGGACTGCCTGCAGCAGTCACAGGCACCCCAGAGCAATCCCCTGGTGCACAAACACATCTGACTTTGAAGAGGAGAAGACCCCAAAAGCCTCCAGAGGAGACCACCTCCTCCAGCCTCCCTGTGACAAGGTCAGGACACAAGGTGAGACTTCACAGCACTTCCTATCAGTTCCTGGGAGATAAAGAGGAAGAATCAGGTGCTCTATGAGAAGGTGAAAATCCTGTGTTACCTGGCCTCACATTCAGGAAAATGTGCTCTGATATTTTCTCAACTCCGTTGTGCTTGGCCAAGCACTGGTAGCAGCCCTTAAACGACCTCTGTACATTCTTTATAATGATGCCTTTCTGGGGATTGGGAATAAATGTCATATTTTTGGGGAGAGGTTTGCCATCACATTTTCTCAGCGTGAAATTTGAAACATCTGGATCTGTTAGTGGGCACACCAGCAGGATGTCACTGTCTTCTTTTCCATAGATCAGAGAATCAACAAGGAAGAGCACGTTTGGATCTGTGAAGAAACACAAAGACCTGTCAGAGAAGCTGACATTGAACAGGGAACTTCTGATGACCCTAATTCTGCAACTGGGCCCTTACATTAAAGAAAGTTTTACATTCAGCCAGTAAAACTGTGTATTACCCAATCCATGTTTACAATGAGATATTAAATTTTCTCTTAAAAGAGCAGCACAACAGAAGATGTGCAGTAGCATTCAATACCAGACACACTAAAGAATCGTATGCACTAAAAATAATCCTACTGCTTTTTTATTTGGAGATGGAGATTTTTTTGGCCTTGTTTAGCTCCAGAAACTCCACCCTCCACCCCCAACAACAGTAAACAGATTTTCACAGACCATTAAACGTAATTTGCTTTTAGCTCGTGGCAGGGCTGTAAGGTTTCATGCCCACAGGAGGATTCTGAAGAAATTTATGAGCAAATGGAAGCTGAAAAGCACCTAAATTATGGTTTTCACTTCTGTAAAATACATAATCTAAATGAACACACATTGCTACCAGAGGAAGCACCAAACAACTTCTCTCTCACACGCACCTCCCTGAAAGCGGGGGTTATTTTTAGCTTCCTTAGAAAAAAATGGGCATACAAACGACGTATCTGATTGAAAAATTGTCATGTAATCTTTCACAAGGTAACTTTTCTTAAAGCATTTCATCTCGGCCAACCACAACACACAAACATACAGTACTTCAAACATTTTAACAACCAAAGTTAGCCAACCATGATAGCTGATGACCTTGAAATGCTAAGAACCTCAACATTAATAGCGACCCCAAAAAATAAAGGATGATGTGGTGAAAAACTCCGTAGAAGCTTATTTGAGTTCCCATCTGCCCTCCCTACAGAGTAGCCTGAATTAGAAATGTCGAAACAGAGGGAGAAATTTTCTTTCTTTTTTTCCAAACTGGCTTCGTACAACTTGAATTATTAGCAATAAACAAACCATGACTTAACACGAAAGACAGAGAATTTGGTTAAGGTGATGGACAATGTGCATTTGAGTTAAGACAAGAAGTACTAGGCTGAAAATGAAACGTGGGACATTTACATAGGCAATTAGGAAATGCTAAGTTGAAGGTTGCTCATCACTGAACAGAGAAATTACTGACTGGTTTCTAGCTTAGAGAGAGGGTGTAGTTTTAACCTCACTTGATACTGCTGCCCATGAAGCCCCCACAAACTACAAGCTTTGAAGCATCAGTCTAGAGCTAGGGGATGGAGACTACTAACAAATGAAAAAGTAAAGCACATCTGAACAGAGCCAAAGTGTGATGTTTTGCACACGGAGATACTTAAAAGAAATGCTATGTGCTATGAATAGCTGTCACTCCTGAGTTGGAAGAACATGGACTAGAAGAGCTCACCTAAAATGTCCCTGCTGACAGACTTAACTGATTGGTTTCCTCTCAGTCCACTTTTTCTCCAATACGGACAGAGCCAGGATTCCTTCACTATACAGAAATTATAGTTCCCCAGGAAAAAATAGAGACAGTTGAAAGCACAAGAAAAGAACAAAGACCTGTTTCATCAACTGCTGAAATTGCAGGGAAGGCCTTGCTGGGGTGAGCAGAATTGCTAAGATGCTCCCCTTCCCATTTTTCATCCTTGTCTCGAAGGCAGATGTCACGGACAGAAGATATGAAAGGATTTGCCATAGGGAATACAGGCACAAAAAAGGTCATATCCTTCCCTTCACGGCTTTCCACCCCAGGTGCAACTCAGGTAGCACTTGCTTTCTGGGCATACCTCAGGTTTCCAACACAAGATGTGGTGGTGCTTATCATTGCTCGTGTCTGAAAAGACCTGAGATCAAAGTCAAGAGATTTTCCTCTCTTATGTAGGTGTCTGAACTAGCTTGATCTTCACTAAACTTAGTTGTATAGGGACACAATTGGCTTCTATAGACAAAATACAGGCACTTTCTGCCAAAGCAGAAAGGTGAAAGAGGTAAGCACCTACAGTCTGTCAACACTGTGTCATCCTCCGTCACAGAATCATAGAAAATTCACTGTTAGCAGATCCAGATGGACATAAGAGATAAACAGCTGCCGCCATTTCATGTGCTGCTTGGGACTGCACAGAATCAAGGTTCTCCTTCCAGTGAGTTACTCTTGGTCCTGTTCTCTATTCATTCCCAGCTTTACAAGGAGAAAGCATATAGGGTGCTTGTGACAACCCCACAAGCAGCTGAGCTTGTGGTAGCATCCTCAAGCCGTTGTAAGACGTCATTGAGCCACAGCTACAAAGGCTACCCCATTGCAAAATGGTGGCCAACCTCACAAACATATTTATTTTACTGCCAAGAACTTGTCAAAGTGAAGCTCGCACATTTTTCACGCAATTAATACAAAGAAATTAACAATATGTTGCATGAAGCCACACAACTCCTCTGATGTTTTGGTAATCATGTTCAGTGGGAGCGTTGCCTCCTGAGGTGAAGGAGTCACCCCCTCCATGGAAGGCTCAAACATCTCTCTCTATGATCACAGCTGTCTGGGATAATTACCATGACCTTCAGGAAAACAGTCATGGTAGATAAATTCAACAATGTTTTTCACCTATAGGTAAAATACATGACAGATTTCCTTTAGTCATAGACTCAGAGAAACACAGAAGGTCAAGAAAACTCATCCATGGTAGCTGCATGGATATTTGGACAACTCAGGAGCGGTTAAAGAAGCATTCTTTAAATTGTGTGGCCGCTATGTCATATATCCTCCCTTGGGAAAACACTCTTCGCTGTGCTGTGCTGGTATCTTCCTGTCTTGGAAAACAACCTTGCAGTAATTCTTAAAGGACTGGCAGGGTTCAGAGGAGGCTCTTTGAGGCAACCCCTGTTGGACAACGGATGCTGTTTCTACGGAAGTGGATGCTGTAGGACCTTTTTCCAGCAACAGGGAAAAAAGACCACCAGAGCTATGTGAAGGAGAAGCAAAATAACTATCTAGCTTGGAAAGGAAAAGGGAATGCCAGGCATGGTAAACTGTCAGCTTGAGCCACAGATCAGGAGCCAAAAAAGAGGAGAAGAATCTGAAGAAAACACTGGACAAAGAAGAAATAATAAAGGATTGGGAAAATGTGTCAGAGCAGAGGCACTTCTTTCCCATCTAAGACATTTCTGATCAGTCACAAGGTAGATCAGGAGCTGGAGGCAGAGGAATCATTGCTGCCTGCTGGCTTAAGCCTGAGAGCGCGGCCTCGAAAAGCCAAATCCTTTAGCTAACTGCCTCAATAAATCAGTTGGCTTGGGGCCAAACCTTACATGACTCCATATTGATGGATGGCATGGAATTAAAAAGACATTTTTACATACTGCTTGCTTCCTCACAGTACAACTGACTCACACAACCGATTCAGGTCACTTGGCTAGCTTCTAGGAAGACAGCTCAGGTATATTTCACCACAGAACAACTGAGATGTAAAGAGAAACTCATCCAGAACTTTGCTCTGGTGACAAAGGCCATTGCAAGCAAAGCTGGGAGTGAGTTTTCTTTCTACTTGACAGGGAAGATTTCTTCTATCGGACTGTGTTCTCCTTCTGTACCTCAAATTTATTCCCACCTCCAGCATTGACTGTCCTATTCTTTTGGGAGTGGGAAGGGGAGGGAAAGCATTGATATTTACCTTTTACAAAAACATAAAAAGAGGTGACAATACTCCCTTTGCTTTTGCATATGTATCTGCCTGTGTCTCTGACTGTTGCATTCTTGGTGTACCACTCTTTCTCACTGGAAGTCCTTGCTTTTGCCGATGGGTCTGAGTTCTGGAAATTCCAAGTCACAGGTCCATCCTCGTTGCACCTCAGCCTTAATTCCTCCCCTTTATTCACAACCAGTGAAAATTCTTCATGGGGCAGTGAACCACCTGGAAAAAAGAAAGCATGAAATACAATGTCTGTCAATACAACACTCTTCCTTTTTTTCTGCAGGAAAATTGTTATTTATAGTTGTATATGTGCAGTCAATATTTTGGGAGTTATTTCTTAAAAGTAGTAAGCTACAATGGCACTGTGCAATTCTACAGACACCTTTTGGCTTGTAAGACCTTCAGCACACAGAACAAATAACCATCACAGATGGAAACTGGCCTTTAAAAAACAATTTGAAACTAGTTTCAGATGCACCAGTTTCTGCAATGGTTTGGCTTTTGAATGGGAACAGACCCAAGCTATTTAAAAATTAAATTCAAGAACATATGAGCCTGATTCTACATGGCAGCACTTTTAATCATTCTTTGTCATTTACTCAGTATGTTGCCAAGAACTAAAGTTTCCTTGCTCAACAGTTATCTTTTTTTAACTGCTCTCTCATGTATTCAGGAGCTCCACTCACACTCTTAGATTAGAAGTGTCCAGTTTAATGAAGGCATGCTTTCCATACTTGCTTATTTATTATAATTAGATATAATTGCATGTCCAGAGAAGTGCAACAAAACTGGTGAGGGGTCTGGGGGATAAGTCTTATGAGGAACGACTGAGGGAACTGGGGCTGTTTAGCCTGGAGAAGAGGAGGCTGAGGGGAGACTTTATCACTCTCTACAACTACCTGAAAGGAGGGTGTAGAGAGATGGGACTGACCTCTTCTCCCTAGTGACAAGTGATAGGACGAGAGTAAATGGGTTCAAGTTAAGCCAGGCAAGGTTTAGGTTGGATAGTAGGAAAAATTTTTTCACTGAAAGGGTTATCCAACATTGGAATAGGCTGCCCAGGGAGGTGGTGGAGTCGCCATCCCTGGAGGTGTTTAAAAAAAGGGTAGAGGTGGTACTTGGGGATATGGTTTAGAAGTGGTTTTGTCAGGTTAGGTTAATGGTTGGACTTGATCTTAAAGGTCCCTTCCAACCTCAACGATTCTATGATTCTATGATTTCTTTAGTTGAAGAGCAAATCCAGCACTTCTTACTTCCAAAAAAATGTCATGCAAAATATTCCTCAAGCTTCCATCCCAACACTACCAAATTATTTTCACTGAGGTACCAATCTCCTAGTCACCAAAGCTGCGCTACATGGCCACTTAGATTCTCTTTCACTGAACATCCCATAACACAACTATTAAAAAAGTTGTCAGAAAATAAATCTGTGTAAAATCAGCAGCCACAATTCACAGTTCCCAAGTACTTCCCAATTTATACTGCGTACTCAGAGAAAGGAGCACGTTGAACGTGCTTCTCTGGCTCCCCTAAGATAAGTCAAGTAGGGGGTTGCTGAGTTAGCATACTCCTGATGTGAAAGTCTTAGTGAACCTACAAAATGGCGTTCACAGCTGAAAACGCAGGTAAATTCTTACTACTATGGACCTACCTTGAACATTAGAAGAACATAAGCAAATATGGAAAGTGGTCTTGCAGGAACAAACCCTTCCCCTTTCAGAGTAGCTCTTTATTCCTACAAGTAATCCTTAGCTTACACTAAGTGTTATGTTAGCTAACATCCTCCTCCTGTGAAGCACAGTTGTACAAGATTGTACAACATCCATATGTAGGAGTAGAGTCATGCCACTGAAAATACTACTTGCATTCAAAAAAACCCCACACTCTGCGGCTCCTTTCAGAGGCTGAATTTCCCTGCCCACACGGATAACAACAGACGTTCAAGCAAAACAATCGGATAATTAGTTGGGGTGAGGTTGGATGCTCCAGACTTAATTCACTCATCTCACAGCTTTAGTTGTTCTTAAGGTATCTACCAGATTAAGACCAGGTCAGGTAACTGCTCCTCTTCCTGACAAATCCACCACGGAGCAGGAAGCAAAGGAGGGTCAGGCCACCTGCAGGGTCTAATTACTCGGTTTGTGGCCTGGGTTTTGGAGGGAGCCCTCGTTCTCTCCCCATCTCCCTCGGATTCAAATGTATTTATCAGTGCTAAACCCAACAGGCAGTCATTTTTCCAGCGCCACCACAAATTTTCCGCATGAGGTCCACTAACCCCGCATAGACGCTTCCGTCACTGAACACATAAACAACCATCCTAGAAATATTAATTGCCAGAAAAAGGCAGGAAAAAAAAAAAAAGAGCACTTTTAATTTCAAATCTGCTACCTCAAAGTGCGGGTGTGAGCCTGAGCCGTGACACAGCAGCTCAACCAAGGAGAGCGCAAGTCTAAGGTCTCAGGAGCCCAGGTCCCAGCCAGCAGTGGCTCTGCGGGTAGGAGAGCTGGAAAATTTGGAGAGCCCGGGACAGAGAGTGCCTGACAGCAGCATAACGAGAGGCAAGGAGACCTCTGATTTGCAAACCCCTCAGATCAGAGCAAGCAGCCTTCAGCACCTGAGAAGGTAGAGGGCAAAGACCTCTGAGAAGGTCTCAGGAAAGATCACACAGGACCTTCATGGGGTTGTCTTTGGAGGACTTCTCTGCTGCTTCCCAATGGGATGCTTCAAGCGACAAATGACATGAACTACACAAGACAGCAAACGTGTGATGCTGTATACCCACTATGGTCCTCAGAGGAGTCTGGGAAGGCTGGGAAAGGAGATGGGGACATCCTTCCCTGAATCACTCCCTAGCTGCAGCCAGCACGGTCTCAGCCTGGGCCCTGCCAGGGAAAACGCATGCGTGGCCGGGCTGGGATGTCCCCTGCTGCCCACCCCCTGCCCCACCACCGAGAAGCACGGCGCCAGGCAGGCCACACCACAGGGGCCACCGGTGCACAACCCAGGGGTGCACAGGGACAGGGGGTGCTCCCTCCTTCTCTCCCTCTCTCCCTCCCTGCACAGGCCGACCCGCAGCCTCTGCGTGGCACACACGCCATGGCAGGGACACGCTCCCAGCCGCAGCGAGGGCCGACTTCGTTCAAAACACCCCAGAGCTGCGTGGAGAGCAAGCCTCGTTTACTTGCCCCTGAGGGAACGCTGAGCCACACCGGACGGGCTGAACCGCTCCCTCCACTTCTCTCCTGGGGATTTATACAGCAGATTAACGACACATGGCATAACCGCAGGCTCCAAAATGCCCAGCCTGTAGTGCCCTGCGCAGCCAGGCATTGGGCTCCTCCTCCTTCCCAAACCCACTTAACCACCCAACCCCAGGGCACAAGGGCATGTGAAGGTCAAAGGCAGGGTGTCATCAACAGGGACAGATTGGCAGAGGCAGCTCATAGATTAATGTCATAACCGACCAACGCGTTGGGCCCAGATCTGCCCAAGCGTGCAATATGGCTGCCATGCGTGCAACTGCTGACGGGGGGCTGCAGCAACGAACACCTCCCCTGCTGGAGGCTGGCTCTTTAGTCCCACACAGAACCGTCGCCCCACGGCCCGCTGATGCACAGCATGGCATCCCACAGCCGGGCGGGATGTGTAAGAGCCATGCCTGAACTGGGGGTGGGGCGGACATTTCTCAAAACCCAACACCACTTGCATGCAAAAACACACTCTGCGGCTCCTTTCAGAGGCTGAATTTCCCTGCCCACACGGATAACAACAGACGTTCAAGCAAAACAATCGGATAATTAGTTGGGGTGAGGTTGGATGCTCCAGACTTAATTCACTCATCTCACAGCTTTAGTTGTTCTTAAGGTATCTACCAGATTAAGACCAGGTCAGGTAACTGCTCCTCTTCCTGACAAATCCACCACGGAGCAGGAAGCAAAGGAGGGTCAGGCCACCTGCAGGGTCTAATTACTCGGTTTGTGGCCTGGGTTTTGGAGGGAGCCCTCGTTCTCTCCCCATCTCCCTCGGATTCAAATGTATTTATCAGTGCTAAACCCAACAGGCAGTCCACCAGCACCTGTTTTCTCAGCACCACCACAAATTTTCCACATGAGGTCCACTAATCCTCTACAAAACTCACATGACTGAACATATAAACAAGCATTCTAGAAATAATAATTGCCAGAAAGATTAAGGAAGACATAATTTCATATTTTTATGCCACTTCTGTGACTTTCACCTACTCCTTCCCCTAGCACTCATCATACCCATTCAGGTTAGGAGTTCAAAATTTTGTAACACGTATTATCAGGACTACCTAGCAAGTTGCTGGAAAGTTTTAAAAAACAGTAAACAACACAGCAGAACATGACTCCATCCAGAGGCACAAGACATACGTTACGTACCAGAGGCGGGGAAAGAAAGACGTAGAGGGAACAAGCACACTGTGTCACTCCACAGCAAAAGCCACGATACTCCAGTTGAAACCATCGTTCATATTTTGAGACAATCTTGCTATGGTTCCTTTAAACAGCCTACAAATTCTCAGCAAAATGAGTTTATAAATCGAGTTAATGCCTTGTGCAAAGGATTCCCAGCATCTGAAGTTTTTTTTCTGTTGCCTTTTGAAAACAACATGTCTTCAAAAGTATGGCAGTGTAAGAACAGGTTGCAAATGCAAGAGCTATTATCAGATGTGCTTAGTGTTAAGCACCTAAATATTGCCTGTCTTTAAAAAATAAGAATTGAAATGGTGCTTAGAAAGATGGGAATGACTCTGCACCTCCTTTTTGGAGGAATAATTAAGTAACAGAAATCTGAGAGTTTAACCAACAACTTGTAATCCAGTGTACTAATCCCCACAGCATGTGCCCATCTGCTGTCTCTCGATCGTTTCTCAGACTCTTAAGGCCTCACGTCCAAGACTGCCCCATTTGTACCACACCTGAGGTGTGGCACATCTTGCACTCCACTCTTACGTACTCCAGAAACACACATCATGAGCATAACTGTGACAGTAACACTAATAATAAATTGGGAATCAGTTGTTTTGGCAGGATGTATACCAGGGATAGCAAGAGATCTCCAAGTGCCGATCCCCAAGGATTATGGAGTCTGGTCTCTCCTCCCAGGGCTCCATGTCCATCCCAGGCAGGACCATGACCTTACCAGTCACCAGTGGGATCGTAAACTCTCTGAGCAACAACCCATGGCTATGTCTTCACTGAAGATTTCCAGGTGCAGGTGCGGATCCTTACTCTGTTATGTGACCCACAGCTGGGCATGCCTCCACCCTCTCTCTACCTCTTTACACCTTGGAAAAGGAGATGGAACACTACCTTATCACTCAGCTGAGCGTCACCACCTTCGTGAAGCCCACCTGACCACAGGGACCCCACAGGACAAAGGGAATAGACGAAACTCATCCTCTGCCCTTATGGCTCCTGCGGGATAGTGGGGGCAGATGATCCCACTGTTGATCAAGGGCTCTGGATCCCACTGCGAAACATCCAACACTCTCCATACACTGCATAGCCAGAGTACCACAATGGGGTTCTGGATGACCCTCTAGAATTGCTATCAAGGACAACTAGCAGGTAATTATTTATGCTAAAAAAATATGTTGATAACGGCAAATACTTAATAATTAACAATAAATTTTAAAAAATAAGTTTAGAGAGAGAGAGAATAAATTTGAAAGCTCAGAGTTGGACAGCCCGAGACTCATTTTCGATGTTCTAAATTTGTGTCCCACAGCTGAGAAGAGCCACTTCCACTACCCTAGCTTTTCCTTGTAATACAACAAATCTAAGTTAAAAACTACCGTGCTGGGATTGCTTGTGAACAAGGCTGTATAACTGAAAAAAGAAGCAGAATATATGAATATATTACAAGCAGCTTCCTAAGACCTAAAAATGAAGGGAGGTGGAGGAAAGAGGGGGAGTACAGCAGTTGTGACTTCTGCATGCAGAAGGAACATCTGGAAAACCAGGCTGGAGGAATTAGAAAACGCAACAGCTCTAGATAATACTGATAGGAAATGCAGGTCAAATTGCAGGGATATGATTAAGGACAGCAGAATGTTCCTGTAACAATTAAGGGATGTGCACACAAAAAAAAAAGCGTTGGCTAAGGAGTGCACCATCCTGGAGAAAAAAAAATGGTTTATGTGGGAGCTTTTTCAGCCCCAGCCACAACACTGCTGTAGCACGGAAAAGCACATCAGGTGCAAGTCCACATCCCGCTCACAAGCAACTGGAGACCATCTCCAGCTGCCAAGCAAACAAAGGATGTGGGACTGCCATGGAATAAGATGAAGAGTCGAGCGGTGTGGATTTTATTTCCAGCTCTGCCACAGATTTCCTGCACAACCTGAGGCCAACAGGTTAGTCCCTCTGTGGCCGTTTCCTCTTTCAACTCTTATCTAAACATTAAAAGGAACAAGAAGTTTGTGGCAGCTCTATAGCACAACAGATTGCTTTCAGAGAAAAAAAAAAAAAACAAAACAAAACAAAAAAAACCCAAACCCCTGTGCCTTATCCCACCCCCTTCCACATTAAACTTATCTCAAGCATCTCCCAAGACACAGTACGGCCACAACCTGCTCACACCCAGTACCAGCCTTTCTGCCAAGCCCAAGGGACCAGCAGTGCCCTGCCAGCAGGTTCGCTGCCACCCAACAGGAGCAAATCCCTCTCCCTGCCTCTCCCAGGGCTGGGACATGCTGTAAGGGCACGGCAGGCTCTGCTGAGCTTCTGCCTCTTCCCTTTGTGGTTGTCCATAACCTTCAGCAGCAGTCCCCCTGTAAGCTGTACAAACACCGCACAACGAAAACAATGACCTGACCATGACCTGATCCTGACTATGATTTCTAAACCAGCTAACGTTTTCCTATGACAAACACGCCGAGGAGCTAAACTTCAAGGAACAAAACGTCCGCAACTCGCGTGTAAGATTGTGGTGATTGCATACAATTAGAGAGACTTTCTTTTCAGTGTCTACTCATTCTGGGCACTGGGCTCATTTCAAGGGCTATCACACAGACCTTACCGCATTTTTCAGTTTCTCCTCTACAACAACATAAGAGAGCAGAAACAAGAGATACGCCTTATCAGTTAAAGTAATGGCACTGTTAGAGATGCAGTGGTCTGGGGATATCAGCAAGACATGGCTTGCAGGGAGGTAATATCCTCTTTCAGCATACCCAGCACTGCTGGAAAAATGAACATGTTTTGAGACACAGAAGCCTCCCGCAGGTCTGAAAGAAAAGCAGAAGCAAAAACGGCTCTTTTACACAAGTGCAGAAGCCCTAGCCAGATGCCTGCCCGGTCCTCCTTACAGTATTAGTTGGTCTAATGGAAGAGTATCGCCTTTCCAACTCTGTCTCTCATTTGTTACAGTCGCTATGACACTTGACATACGCTACGATGGGGATGAATTTAAGACCTTTTCAATTGTATTTCTTTAGCCCTACCATTTCATGCCCCAGGGAAACCAATAAAAGTGTCAAACACGCATGTTAATCACACTGAAACAACTTTAATTTACTCTGATGTACAAAATCTCCCAGATTTTTCAAAGGAGAGGTGCTATCATATGCTTACTTGTTTTGTTCCACTTCACTAAACAGACACTCTCCCTTATGCTAGATGAAAAGTTTAGCAATGGCAAATGTCAATTTTAAATGATTTGATCTGAAAGCTACATCGGCTCCCGTTTCGGCTAGGCTGCGGGGGAAGAGAAGGCTAGCAATGTAGCCTCTTACTTTGCAAAAGAAACCATCCACACCAACACCCATGCTAGTGTTTTCCTCAAAGACACACACCAAAAAAGACCAAAGACCTGCTTGTCCCCTGCAAGCGTCATGGACTCTCGGCATATACGAATGCCATGAATCCTTGCTGATAGACATGCTGACCGGCTCCTCTGTCCCGGCTTCATCTTGGAGACTGAAAAATAACTTAACTCTCACCAGGCACGTATTACAGGGTCTGGACTGATTAGGCTTCCCCGCAGAACCATGTCCGGAGAACCATGTTTCTATCCCATCTAACAGAGTCAGTGCCATCTGCTGACCAACAGGCTCTTCAACGCCGTGTTTCCCAAGCAGAAACACAGAGCTCCTGCACATGACTCTGAAGTTTTGGATCCTCAGAGGCCGTAGGTTACTAAGCAGAACACCAGGGGAGAGGATTAATGGGGGTTTTGACATTTATCCAGCTGCATGAGGGCAACCACTGTCTTCTCACACCCCCCTCTCGTAGACCCTTCGCCCTGATGGGGAAGGGGGCAGAGGAAGGGCGCTGTGGAGGGCAGAAGGCCGGAGCTCGCCAGCACGGCACGGGTATCCCCCAACACAAAGAGCGAGTGTGGAGCCAGCCAGCTCATTCCCACCCATGGCAAACCCCAGGGAGGAAGTGGAAGGCAGCTGGAACAAAGGTTGTCTTTATCATCTTGGGCAGGCATGAGTGTGGGGAGCCACAGAGGCAGCTGGACCTTGGCCGCGGCTGTGAGACCATCCCCCTTTTGCAGTGGCACCTCACGGGAAGCTTTCAGCTCCACAGTTTGGGATTGCTCCTACACGGACCCACCTCACTAAGCCCCTCGCACCCTGGAAGGACACTCTACAGGACAAGTACAAGGCACTCGGTGCTTAACCCTTGCAGGGAAAGCAGCTCAGGCAACTGAGGAGACACCCAGCTACCCCTGAAGAGAGGCTGTGCACCCCTCCGAAGGAGATGTGGTTAACCAGAAGCAGCCAGCATCAGAGGCAGGTGGCAAGAGGACAAATCCAGCCAGCTCTCTGGCCCCCGTGCTTCCCGCTCTCTGAGCGACGTTCATGGGATCTTCAGGCAGGACAAGCCCGAGCACCCGGGCTGATCCCCTGCTTGTGGGTGGAAGCCAGCAGGTGCTGCCGCAGAGGGTCTCGCCACAGCAATTAGCAATGCAGCTAATCGTACTTTGCTCCCTTCTTTTGGAAGCAGGCTTAGCAGAGCAGATGCTGCACAGGACCTCCAAAAGAAACATGAGGGACCTGCGCTACATACGTGAATGCCACATTCCCTGTAGGCAGGGGGCTGGGGGAAGGAACCCCACCTGCCAGAGACACAGACCCACCTTTCTCTGCCCCCCACCGCCGTGTTTTCCCTTGCCAGGGTGGGAGGAAACTCCAGCCACGCAAAGTGGCCACTTGTCCTGCCGACCGAGCAGCTTGCCCGTGCTGGCTGGCACGCCTGACTCCACTAACCGAGGCGCTTGTCAAAGGTGGCCATGTAGCTGGTCAAACACCGTGCTTCTTTCCCTGTCTGGGTATCAAACCTTTCCGAATCCTTTTTCTGGGAAGTCATGGCTTTGGGGCTTTTTCTGCCATTTTGGGGTTTGTTTTTGAAGGAGCACTGTGTGCACTACGGCAGTCCAGTCACTCATCTTGAAGGCCTAGGAGCAACATCCTAGTCTAGGTGATTAATTCATTTTATTACGGCACGTTGACGCACTATGGTCTCATACCTAAATTCCCCACCACGAAGGAATCTACAGGCAATGTGCTAATGAATAAAATCAAACCCAAAGCATGACTGACCTATCAGGGTTTTCTTTTTTTTTTAAACTAGAATAGTCTAAGCTTAAAATAACTACTTATTCAAAGAAAAATACATAGGACACATAAATATATACATACGTACACACACATAAGAAGGATTTGCAAAACAAGAGCAACTGTTTGCCACAACACTTGTCACTGTTGAGATTTACACATTTACTGATCTTTACTCCTACTGAATTATTGCCTTCTTCCCTCTAATTTCCAAAATGACTTATTAACCAGCTGTTAGTTTTATCAGCTGTTACGACACATAAACAAACAAATTATAAAGTAAGTATGGAGAACTATTAAAAGGAATGAAAAAGCACACATGCATAGTGTATTCAAATTCAGCTGTCATTCATCCACTCTATTCCTTTAATGGCTTTTTCTTCTCGCTTCTCTTTGCTGACATTTACATTAAAAGGTGCAGTATCTTTCAACTTCCATTTTGAACGAACGTTCCTTGTAATGAGCAACACGGGCTTGAAAGCATGTTTTCTGAAATGCAGTGAAAAGGTAGTTTTAACGAAGAGAAATGAGAAAACTGGAGAGAAGTGAATCGTTTTGCAATCTGAATTACTGCCTATTTGGAAAAGGCTCAACTGAGGAAGGAGATGTAAGACTTTTGGCAATGCGAATTCTAATTATTTCAAGTCTTGGCAGTAATTTTATCAAATAGTAGCAATTTCATTAAAAGGTGCACTGGTAATCATCTACATAAGGCCTCCAGAGGGGAAAATATACCAATAATTGCATAATTATGTTATCATTGCTCTTATGATGGACCACATTAAATACCACAAAGAGGAGCACTGCTTTTTACTTTCTCTAGATATTTAGTTCAGTACTTTTTCCTAGAAGATTACAGCAATAAACAAGACCTTCAGATTAATAAATACGTTCACCAAATTTTGCAGAAAAGACACAGCTATCTTTTATGTCCATATTACTTTGTATTCTCTTTTCCTTCACTGAAAGAACTGACAGATTCATGAGAAAAATGCTGGGTTTAGTAGTAAGATAGCTAAAGTATTTATACAGCTCTTTTACTGAAATACAAGTCATTGCATCACATGTCATGCATCCACATGGCCACACACAGATCCATTTAAGATGAAGGTTTTGGAGTATTTCCATATTTGTCCATATAAATTATCTTTACCTACTCAGTGATGTTTAATAAGCCTGCAATAAGTTAGATTTCCTTTGTCTAACTAGTGCACAAATTTTGCTGCTTATTAGGATGCTGTTAGAAAATTCTTGTAAAAGCGATGTCTTACAGGCAATACCAAATCTAATAAACGCATTTTTAATTTTAATTAGAGCAGTATCTTTGCACATGCCCTCTGAAACTGTGACCAGGACAACCTGTGGAGGATTCATCGGCAGGTTCTTCAGAACCTCCCAGGGTGAACAAATCTCACCTCAGGTAATCACACTAACACCCAGCAAGATCTGTCACCGATGTTGTCTTGGAAGTATCTCAAACACAGAGACTTAGATATTTTTCTGACAATCCAGTTTCATTTCCCCAGTCATCTTCTGGCAAGGAGATACATAACTCCGCCATTTAACTTAATGTCCAATGTCAGCAGAAGCCCTGCTTAAATATTTTGCTTGCAAATAGTTTACTAATAAGCCCTACCATAAATTGCACATATATAGGTAGCTGCTGATTGAAAAAGGGGTCCTCCTTCCTACCCCAGGAGAGATGCACAAAGGGCATCACGCCATGAGCACCGTCTGAGTACCTGCCTAAGCGGGAAACCCATTTCAGCATCGCTTCTGATGGCACCTAGTTTATGGGAGGAGAACAGCAATACAGGGTTTACTTCTGCTCCTTCCATTTGGCGTCCTTTATTGTGCTGCATCCCTCAAATCCTAGGTATGATGGTATTAGCATTACTGCAAAGTCAGCAATTTTATGTAGAATACCTGGAAGTCAGACGTGCTATGGAATAGGAAACTTCCAACAGCTTGTGTTACAATGAACACTTCTGGGAGGAAGCTTTTATTTTGTTGAAGATAACGTAATTTCTTTTCAAAGTTAAAAAGTTATGCTCATCCAGGCCTAGAAAGCACTTCCATGCCGTATAAAATAGCAAACAAAGAGTCAGGCAGCAAAAGTGAAGGGAAGAATCTGGCAGTCACAGAGCAGCAGAAAATGAATGCCTCAGTACTAGGTCCTAGTGCAGAAGAGCAGCTAAGGCATGTGAACAGAACCACTTCAGGTAAAAAAACCCTATTAAATGGCATATTTAATTTAATGCTACATTAAAAGTAAAAACGTAGCATTTTTATAATGTGCTTTTTCATTTTAAAAAGTAAAAACATTCAACAGTGATTCTGAAAACACACCAGCATGAATTTAAACTTCCAACTCCTCTGATCGTTAAAAAAAATGAAAGGCAAAAGAATTAATCAAGCCGTAAATTTGCTGCCAACATTTTAAAGATAATCAAACTACTGAAGTCAGAGAAGTCAGCCACTGAGCACCTCTAGGCAGGTTGCGCTTCAGCAATAAACCAGCCTTTGGCATCTGGAGCTTCCGAGCAGGTGCACAGAAAATATTTTCTGTATTTCAGTTCATTCAGTACAACTCAATTAAGCAACCAGTCCATTCAAAGAGGAGCTACTGATCAGGAGTTGAAAAAAACCATGCACGTTTCCTTCCATGGCCATTCTAAGAATAAAAAGAGGATGAGATGGACTAGTTCTAAAATTTTTACAGCACAGTGATTAGAAACCACCATTTTTGACTACAGATAGGCCTTTCAGACATTAATTCTTTATTTCAAAACATTTCTCAATGAGTTCTTCTTCTGAATTGGCTGGCTTCTGTGTGGTGCTATTTATCTAACGGAAGAACATTGCAGAATTCGCGTTTCCTTCATTGTAATCGATGCAAATCATCAGTAAAAAATCAATTATCTAATACAAGAAATGTCAACACTTTCTATTTTCATACTAAAACATACACACGAAGAATCAGAGTAAGTGTATATATAACAAGCTACATAATTGCTTAAATACAGGCACAGTGATTAATCAAAGTAAGTATAACATTAAGTGTAAAGGCTATATTTAATTAAAACTCTATCTCAATGGTAATAAAGGAGGTTAAACCTTTCTTTACAAAATGATTAAGTACAAATGCAAAACAGTTAAAATGAGGCTTACTGTTAGCTGATTTAAATCATGATTAAAATCAGATTTACAATGCTTTGAATCAAATTGAAGTACGCAGTACACGGGGAGGTAACTATTTTGTTAAACCTGGGAGTGCTACATTTCTTATCTGGAGTCCGACGTCAATTTTACACATCGTATCTGGAGGAAACGCAAACAAGTTGGAGAAGGCTGAGAAGAACAAGAGGAGGGGGAGTTAAGAAAGACGCACCAAAAGAAAAAGCTGAAAAAGGTTTATCATAGAGAACAGAAGTCAAAGATGTTATATGAATTGTCAATGTGTAAAATGTTATTAGAAAGAGGATGGTGATCAGCAGTTCACTATATCCACGACAGCAGGGGAGAAAAAAAAAGGATGGAATTAAGCGACCAGCATGGGAGATTAGGTTAGGAATCAGGAGAAGCTTTTGACCTTTAACGACTAGTTACGTGCTAGAAAAAACGGGTGGCAGACTCTGCCCCACGAGTCTGCCGTACAGCAGGTTAGACAAAAGTCCACCTGGGGAGATCTGCTCCGTCTGACCGAGGGAGAGCAGGGGACAGACCAGATGACCTCTGCAGGTCACCTCCAGCCTTACTCTTAAGAGTTCTCCGGGAGCTTCCTACGGCTTGCCGAGCCCCTGAGAAATCCAGCTGCGGGAGGGCAGGTGAACGCGTGAGAAAGTCAGATTTCATTCAGCAAAGAATGAAGTTTCCAGTCCTGAGGGCTGCAGACAAAACCTTCAACACGTGACGTCGGTGCAGCCATTAACTCCTGAACAAAAAACAGATTAAGAGAGCCGAGTGCACATTTTTAATCTCATGATACCCTTCAGCAGGAACCTCGTTAATTCTGACCAGCCTAGGTATGTGAATACCTAAAACACTTCTATTACGCAGCGCATTGGGACCTTTCTCCTCCGCTGAAACGTGCAGGCTCTCAGTGACAGGTTATAGCCCACAAGGTTGATTACTTTTCCCAGTGTGGCTTTTGCACAAAACTTTTCTTTAAAAGGAGTCCACCCCATGCCACGAGGAGCACGTTCATCCAGCATGAGCGGAGGAGCACTACTCAGTTTAAGACAATTACTGATGGGAAAAGAAAGGAGAATGTAGGACTAACCTGGCATGTGCCAGGCTTCCAAAGAACCTGGAAGAGATGCATCCCTCTGACTTTCAAATTTCCCTGCCACAGTTTTCATCTCTTATTAACTTAAATCAGCCCATGCATCCTCTTTATCACTTAGATTTACAACCGTCAGTGCCTAGTAGACCAGCAAATTCTTCTCCGTATCAGATATTTAACGATTATGTTACATGATTACAGACTCAGCTGTCAGGTGACATTTAAAATCATAGACATTTAACGCTGCCAGCCCCCCCAGTGGCAAAACCCCCTATAGCTGATAATTTTACTAAACGACGCCTCTTTTTAGTGACAATTTTGAGGAATGATCCGTACGGAGCAGTGCAGGAGTTGCATAGCATGGTAGCAACACTAGAAACTTTTCTGTCGTTTACATGCCTGTAAGAGATAATATAAAGATCATATAACCAAGAGCTTTACACGGTGCACAAAAAAATTCTGTTGCGACACAAAAAAAGATCACTAAATATCCATTTAAAGGAATACCTGAAAACCTATGTTTTCAGAATAAATCAATATAATCCCCGAGTGTAAATCTGCTGAGAAATTAACATTTACTATGCTTTCTAATTGGCATACCCTAGAACACAGGCGTCGTGTTCTCCCTTCCAACACAGATGTTTACACTCCCCTTACGCTTTTATCACTAACGGCAGCAATCTTGGCCGCTGGACAAACAATACAATTCGGTTGCCATTAGGTTTGGCAACCAGCCAAGGAGGCTACTCACACGCGTAAAATTACGTTCATTTATGACTGTTTGCAGGGCTAAAGTGGGTCCTTTCGGAAGAAGCCCTTCTAGTTTCCTAAAAGTCACTGAAAAAGCCAAGCACAGTCCTTCCGCAGTAAAATAATATAGAGGAGTAATAACTCTCTTTTATTATTTTATTAATAATTCTATTATTATAAATTCTATTATAATAAATTCTATTTATTATATAAATCTCTTTTATGTCAAGTCCTAGTAATTTGTCTGTGCATTCACTTTAGATTTTTCATAATAAATGTCCTAAAGATGTAACACACTGGAACCTGGATCATCCCTTTCATTAGATACCTTTAGCATCAGCTCTCCCTTTTTGCCTAAGGCTACAGCGAACACCTTAAGCTCTATAAAGACTGAAGACACTCATCATCTGAAGGACAGAAACAACTGCAAGTTGTTTCTTGTGCAGGGGAATAGTCAGAAATTACAAAAAGGCAAAGTTTTATGCTTAAAGTGAGAGGGTACTTACAGTAAATGCAATGCATTAGGATATTAGACCTCATTTCCTCCAGCCATTCTCTCAACAGCTGAAAGAGACTTAAGGAAATGAGTCAAAATCCTGGAAGATGTTTGTACTAGATGAAAAAGAAAACAACATCTGTAAAATCATGTGTCACATACATAGAGCAGGACAATGTGCAACGCTTGATCTCTGCAATGGCATTCATTTTCAGGGGCAGAGAGAAAAAGCTGAGAAGTGGCTTAACCTTGAGCAATTACTGCCTCTCTTCTACAAGACTGATATGAGATTAGATGGGTTGTCATGCATTGTAGATAAACATATATGTTGTTGAAACCCTTTGATGCTGTACGGTTCTTGATTCATCCAGAATTTGTTGTTCCTTACCTTCAGATGACACCAGAGTGTTTACTGAAAGTTCAGGCTAGAAAGCAGCTTTCCTTCAAACTACAAATGCGTAATATTTGATATTTAGTTTGACAGCTCCAGATATGCCTTAAAAATCTTTCAAATAGTTTGCACTAACAACGAATTATAGTTCAGACGGAAAACCAAAGAATATAGATGTATCATTAGAGTCTCTCACAACAGACCAGAGAGAGAAAAGGACAAGTTTCACTACGAGAAACTCCTACCAGACTGGAACATGACTCAGATGTTCCTCCTAAGATCTGTCTTAGCTCGTGTTCGCATGTGCTAAAGACATATCCTTTCTCATTCCACCTGTGTCCTGGTGCAACATGTCCCTTCTGGAGGTGACTCAGGATCCTTTGATCAACCCAAGCACCTGCAAAGCCACGTTACTGTTCGGACAATCAACGATGGGTTTCTGGGAGGGCTGAGGCGAGGCGGAAAGCCCACCGAGACCCAGCATAACCCAGCGGTCCTACAGCTGCAGTCATCTGTTGACCAGAGGCTTTCCCTTGCAAAATGAGCACATGGAAATGCCTCCAGCCTCTGTGAATGGTACTTAAAACGGGATGCAAATGGGAGTCTCACTTCTTGCCAAATTTGTCACATTCTTTATTATAAAGCCTGAAGAAAAATCACTTACGCGCTCGCTGGGAGAGGGTTCCCAGTTGTAACGGAAGGAAAAAGAGTGGAGGATTGAGCAATCTTTGACATTTCCATTCTGCTCCTGGCAGTGGCCTTGGGCCACGTTTCTGCGCAGGAGAACCTGCACTGCCACAGGGGAGGGAGGAAAAGGAGAGGGAGAGAGCAGAGATGGAGAGATGGGAACGGGGGTGTAGGGAGGGCAGGGTACTCGGATGGTTTGAGGGGGTCAAAGCAGTGACTGAGTGACAGCAATCAGAATCCTCATCAAGTTCAATTTGCCTCCTTCAAGCCTCCTCCCTCCCGGCTGACAGGTAGCGGGAAACATCATGAAAACAGACATTCTTCCCTCTGGGCACAGGGAGAGCTTCCTATTACTCTGCAGCT
>VZSZ01005162.1:40409-116770 GCA_013398815.1 Ibidorhyncha struthersii | reverse complement strand
CCCTCCTCCTCAGGCAGCGCTTCTGCCGCGCTGGGCGCCTGCACAGCCCTGAGGATGACTTGGGCGTCTTGGTGGATGAGAAGCTCAACATGGGCCGGCAGCGTGTGCTCGCAGCCCAAAAAGCCAACCGCATCCTGGGCTGCACCACAAGCAGCGTGGCCAGCAGGGCCAGGGAGGGGATTCTGCCCCTCTACTCCAGTCTTGTGAGACCCCACCTGGAGTGCCACATCCAGCTCCGGAGCCCCCAACACGGGCCTGTTGGAGCGGGTCCAGAGGAGGGCCACCAAGAGGATCAAAGGGCTGGAGCACCTCTCCTCTGAGGACAGGCTGAGAGAGTTGGGGTTGTTCAGCCTGGAGAAGAGGAGGCTCCGGGGAGACCTTATTGCGGCCTTCCAGTACCGAAAGGGAGCCTGCAAGAAAGCTGGAGAGGGAATTTTTACAAGGGCATGTAGTGATAGGACAAGGGATAAGGGTTTCAAACTGGAAGAGGGCAGATTTAGATTAGATATTAGGAAGAAATTCTTTACTGTGTTTTAGCAGAACAAATTGCCCAGAGAAGCTGTGGCTGCCCCATCCCTGGAGGTGTCCCAGGCCAGGCTGGATGGGGCTTGGAGCAACCTGGGCTGGTGGGAGGTGTCCCTGCCCATGGCAGGGGGGGTGGAACTACATGATCTTTAAGGTCCCTTCCAATCCAAACCACTGTATGATTCTGTGATGCTATGATAAGTGCCGTGAGGAGGGGTCGGGGGTGTGGGGCTGGGTAAGACCAGGGGGCTGGAAACAGAGGGAGCATCCCTCAAGGGGCAGGTACAGAACCAGTTGTTGGGCTCTAAAATCCTCACTTGCAGCTCCTGGAGGTGTCACAGCAGATTGCACCTGCACCACAGGTAACACTTCTGCACTGGCTCAACCACTGATATCTCAAACTGCGCCCACTCTGGGCTGTCACCTATTAAAGGTCAGTCAGAGCAGCAGAAGTGAGACTTAAAAGTATGTCCTGTGACACAAAAGGAAGGATTGAAAGAACTGCCTGGTTTGGTATGGAAAAGAGAAACTGACAGGGAGCTTAAACATGGAAAAGGTTCTTACAAAGAGGATTGTGAGCAATTGTTTTTCATGTCCCTCAAGGGCAAGATAAAAAGTAATCCATTTAGTTTTCATCAAAAAAAAGAAATAGCTTAAATGTTAGGAAAGCACTTGCAAAGAGTAAGGAGAATTTAGTCTACAAATGCATTGCAGAGTAGAGGTTGTGGAATCCCACAGAGGGAGATTTTTAAGCACCGATGAGACGATTGACAAGGAGGATCTGGGAGCACTTGCTTCTGTAGCTACAGAGCCGGAGTGGAGCTGCTCTTCAGGCAGAAATAATACAAACTACAGAAATGTCTGTCTTTAACACCGCTTTGTCAGTCAGTGTCACACACTGCTGAGGTGACAGAAAAGCATACAGGTGACCCAGGCAGAGGAGACATCCATGCGTTCACCCGCTGCAGCTCTGCCCAGGTACCCCCAGGCAGCACCCTAGCAGGCAGCTGGGGGAAGGACACGCAGACTGTCAGAAAACCCCTACCAACACTTCTGGGTGTACAGAAGGATGTAGGGGACACATGGCAAAACCTTCACCCGTGGAAAAGCATAAACGTAGACTTCTTGAAACGTGCCGCTACAGATCAGAAAAGTTATTGAAGGTAAATTATTCCTTTTTTTTTTCATCTTCTTTTCTTTTGCAGTACTGTCAGATTTTTTTCCCAAGGTTAATAGCACTGTCCCATATGGTCCAGCATGAGATGAAAGTCTTGTCTTATATGTTTAAAATGGTTCTTTCCATTTCTTTACTCTCTTTCATCTCTGACAGCCAGTCTCTTTTGATGGGTGAATCCTTCCTCTGCTGCAAAACGGAATACATTTTTGTTAGCACACCAACAATTTCAAAATCAAACATCGTTTGTAAATCATATTACTCACTAGGTGCTAGCCTCATCAAATTAATTCTAGGTAGAGGGAAAAAATAGCTGAAATGCTTAAATTTTTAGTGCACTCCAGATTTTCCAGGTGTGCTTGGGTATCATTTTTGCAGGAGAAAAAAAAAAAGAGAGTTGGAAATCTTTTCTATAAGTGCTTGGAGTATTCACAGTTTAATTTCTTGAAGATGCAAAGGCAGCGCACAATATACTGGGAGAGGTTTCCACTGAAACAGTATCAAGGAACATGTGATGTTGTTATTGTGACAGGTTTCTCCCTGTTCTTCTTGATTAGTGCTCTTTCAGTTAGTGGCCTGCCTTGATGTCCTGCGCATCCCTGATCACATGAAGCCAAACTCTGCATGGCCCCGCATCATGTGCCTTATTTCCACGAGCATTAGCTGAATGTTAGCTCAAAATCGGAGCGGCAACAATATTCTCCGTGTACTTTGCCTGGCTATAAATAGCTACAGTAAGTGGGAAACAAAGGTGAATTGGCTTTAACCTTGCCACTTCATTTATTTTTAATAATCATAATGATAAATGCAGTTGCCTTTTCCACCTCTGTCCGATGTATTGCGCTGGATGCTAGAAGTTCTCTCATCCACGTTCCGTTTGCATTATAGAAGAAAAAGAAAGTTTCTTGAGCAGTGGAGGATGCTCTTTGGTCTTTTTTCTACCTTTGTCCAAAATAGGTGAGCTTAAGCTGAAAAGGGTCTTCTCTGCGTTTGCAGACAGCCTCATGTGTTCCTCTTTTCAGTCGTCACTGCAGTAACTGTGGCAGTATGTTAGGACAGGTAATGCCACCTCTCCTCATCGTCTGCTGGAACCAACTTGCAGTAGGTTGANACAAAAGAAAGAGACATCGATAGACTTTGGGGGACAATGAATGCATATTTGGAGATAAGAATGCTAAGCTTGGAGAAAAATATAGAACTCTGTATTTGGAAAGTTCACTTCAGTTTGAAATCCTTGAAGTGATTTAACACTTATGGACGAGCTCCTTTGAATAGTCAATTCAAAAAATTGCTTTTACACATCCATGGGACTGCTTACTGGAGCAAACACTGAATAGATCGATAATATCGGTAAGATTAAGCTAATGTCATTGAACAACTGGTGCCCTAATGAAGGACTTGCGTTATTTCTGTATCTGAAATTAGCTAGTTTGTTGGCTTCAAGCAGTTTATTTGTCAGTGCTATGAAAACCTTTTTATTCTAAATCTTTACAGCATAAGTAATGCAAGAGATCTATTTTATCTATGGCACGACATATCTAATAAGAAGAGGGGAAAATACCCTTCCGATACAGCTAATCAATGCCAGCTAGAATCCCTCCTGATAAACCCTGTGATAACGATTTCTTCTATAACGTTATACCTTCCTTTTTCTAAATTGCAGATTGATAGATCTTAGTCTGGGGCATCGCTGTTCCATAGAAACTGGCAGCCCCGACCAGCCAGCCAGCTCCAGAATTAACTCCTCTGTGATTCCTGAAGGCTCTGAGAAATTATGAGAGTTTGAAACGTGTATCGATTTACCGATGTTGTTGTAAAAGCAATCTAATCATTGGCATAAAAGTTTGTTGAGCTTTCTAAAAGTGAAAAGCAGTTAAATTTCTGCCTTCTGCGTTCATCTAAACCAGCATTTCTGAAGCGTGGCTGTCAGGAATGTCATATGACCACTGTGCAAAAATATGTACTCAGCACTCTGCTGTATCTTAATTTTAATCGACAAAACCGTAGCTGTAAATTTTCAAAGCCTCTTGTTTATTAATAAAAAAAAAATAATGTGTGAAATCTGCTGGTCTAAACTGTTGGTACAGGAAAGTATAACCCAGCCAGACCTGTTTTCTAGAAGCCTTGAGATTTCGGGGCATCCCGTTGCATTTAGTTTTATCAATTTCCAGCCTTCTACAGCCTCACGCTGACACGCGAGGGTGGGTGAGTGGAGAAAACTGGTGGTATTTCATAGGCAGATGTCTTAAGACTTCATCTGTAGATGGTAGGATTGTAATGTTTTCCATGCAGTTTAACTGCAGAGACTTCCACTGTTTTTAGCAGGGATGGCACTAAAATTAATGCAGATGAAGTGGACACCTTCATCTCATTCCCCCCTGGAATACGAGCCTTCAAATTGAATCCGTTCAGTCTTACTAAAGTGGGAGGTATCTCTTATTCCCTTTTAATCCAATTTTGTGAAATACTCACTAAATCCCATTGTGCTCATGATCTTAAATCAGCATTGCTATCCTGCTTAATTAAAGAGTTTTCCAGCATCGAATGTCAAGAGCCGAGATATAATCGTTATTGAAGCTTGAAATATATGCTGTTTTTAAAGACATCTCTTATTATCACATGCATAGCACACTATTGTAAAAACTGTCTTATCAGTATAGGCTTAAGTGGAAAATAAAGGCTCTAATCTCCTCGATAGCATTTTTTGTTAGTTTATAGCCTGCAATCTTACTAAGAAAAGAGATTTGTCTTTATGAACTGCCAAGTACGGTTCTTGCCTTTATCGCTTGCTGCCTTTCTCGCAAAGGCCACCATTGAGAGCTGACTCCAGCAGCAACTTAGGTCTTTTCAAGTGTTGTTTTTTCTTATTTCATTTTGTTGCTGTTTTTTTGGTGTGTTTTTTTTTTTTAATGAGTTGGACATATCAATGTAATTGTGGAGAAACAGCTGATTTGGATTCCTCAAAAGCCAAATGAAAGCCTCATTTCCTAGCTCGCTGCCCTTCCCATCCTTCCCTGGCTTTCCCATGCGTGGCAGCTTTGGGCTGCAGACCTGGAGAGCCTCATCCTTGCCCTCTCTGCCTGCTCCCAACAGGATATTAATGCCTCAGTTGCTGAAAACATACCCAGGCTCTCCATCTCGTGATGAGAACTAACTTTGCTTTGCTGTTCATAAAGAGCCCTTCTGTGTTTTCTCACAGCGCTTTGCCATATCTGAAATCTAAATAAATGGCCAGAGAAGGGTTTTGTCATGCGTTTTTCTTCTGAGGTGATTAAAGCCACATGAGATCCAGTTGACTCCTTTGGCATTTTTGTTAAACTGCACCATTTTGCCTATGAATTTGGGGGTCAAATAAGAACAAAGCTAAAAGAAAAGCAAAAGACCTCCCCTCGACTGAGACAGTACGTATCCAGAGTGTGATGTGGAGAACAGGGTGCTTGTGGTGTCTGTGTTCCCTGAGTAGATAATTTGAAAAGCTTGTTTGTTTTATCACTTCTGTTTGTCGCATCACCTCTCAAAGTATCTTGCTTCAACCTATTTTAATTTATCATTATTTAGTTGCATAAGAATTTGCTTGGATCCTTTTTAGCCACGCAAGGCATCTTCATCGCTCTCTAGGTCCCATTTTGTTTACATCTTTGTGTAGTCTGCAGAAATGCGTCCGTTCCCCTTTATTCGGTTTCAAAACTCGTTACTAACCTGGGTCATACTTTTTGGGTGAGTGGCCTCTCTTGACTCCTCCTGGCAGTGCTTCTCTCACATGTCTGGCCCGGAGCACTCAGCCTTTGTCAGGGGAGCATCATATGAGCCTCCTGCTCTCTCCTGGTCCCATCCTCAGTGCCTGCTCTGCTCATCTCCTTGTAGAGAGCGAGGCAGATTTGTCACAACCCTGCCACCTCGTCTGGAACAAGGATATCAGTGTCCGGCCTTAAAACCAACTGTTATTTATTAGACTCAAAGCGTTTCAGAGAAGGCGGTTCTTAAAATAGTAAACAGGCTGCACATGTGACCCATTTACTATTTTTCATAGAAAAAACAAGACGTCTGGTTTCCCTAGCTGCTGCTCCGCAAAGCTTGTCTCAGTTTCTGCTCGGTTTTGTTCAATTCCCAGGACGGCCATGGGCAACTGCACTTCTTAGAGACCAAGGCACTTTTTAATTAGCGTCTCCGTCTTTGAGCAGGTAACTCCCAGCTTTGGTAAAGCAAGGCTTGCAGCTGGCTGCAGACAGATAGGGTACCCACTGAGCTGACAGCTTCTCCATCGCCTCTCACTTTTGCCCCTGCAGCTTTTTGAGCAACCCCTACCAAATTAAAGGGCTGTAGACTTTGTTGCCCTTCTGTATGGGGTAGGTAACCCTTACCAAGGCAATGCTGCAGTGTCTTAGGGGACCGCACAGCAGGTATGGACGTATTTATGTTTTCATTACAATCTGTCTTCACAGTTCTTGGTAAGCAAAAGTCTCTAAGAGAATATTTTCCTATCATCAGTCTTAGTCCATTTTCGTACAGCTATCTTGTACTGCCAGAGGCCTTTGGGGCTTTTTATTTTTCCAGCTATGTATATTTGCGAATGCAGTGTATATTATAATCCCCGAGCCCAGAGTGCTGATAGACGGCAGGAAAAACATACACACCACTGAGGGAGTAAAGGGCAGTCAAAGGCGCCTCCCCATTAGGAAGGTCATGTCCATCACATTTATCATCCAATCCTCTGTTTTTTTCACCTGCAGAAGGTTTTTTTCAGTCTTTTCCATAACAGTTTTCAAACTGAGATGGTGCAGTCACCTTTGGAAATTTCCATCTGTAGTGTAGGTGAGCTTTTGCAGACACTTCCAACCACCTCCCCAATGGATGCTGGCTGCCCGGTGTTCTGGAAAGGCATGGAATTGCCCCTTGATGAATTTGCATTTTGATGACTTAGTTCGTCCAGGCTGGATAACCAACTAGAAAGAAAAAATCAGTTCGTGAAGATGCCCGGGAATAAAAATGGTATTTGCCCCTGTGAGACAGGTGTTGTAAAGCCCACTGATATTAATGAAACCATCTAGCTTTAGAAGGCTTGTGAGTTTGGACCCTAAGAGGCAATATTCTGTTAAATGAGATGGGTACTTCTCCTTTTTTCTCCTCCTGTTTTGAGTTTAAGCATATTTAGTGGGGCCATATCAGTTTAGTATGCTCAAATTCAGTCAAATGAGTTTTAGGATATGTTTTCTGGGATCCTTTTCCTATTTTATTTCTGTTCTTTTAAGGAGTTGATATGGAAATGATGCATTACCCAAGTGTGCAATGGTTATCTAGATGTTTCTGCACATTTTTCTGTACATATCTGTCTGATAGGCGACATAAACAACTGCATTAGTGTAAAAAATATGTTCTAAAGACCATATCTGCTTCTGCCCTGACATAGTCAGCTGAATCCTTCTTGTGTGTTGTTTCTCCTCCCGAATTAGATAGCACTGCTGGCAAACCCCTAATCCCAGCTGCCGACCCTGCATAAGGCCAGGCTCTGGCTTGTGTGCAGCTTCCCGCGCTCAGAGGACTCTGCTGTTAGGAGGTGACCCCCAGCAGCCGCACCAAGGTGCCTTCTCAGAGCTCACCAGCTCTTTGCGCCCGCACTGGAAGAGCCCTGCCTTCAATTCGGCCTGGCGTAAACCTTACAGACATTTATATCCTCCCTTCCCTGCCCCGGATTCCTTAATGAACTGCCTATAGAGCCGTCCCCCGCTGATAGGCAGCCGCCTTCGGGCAGGGAGCTGTTGTCACCTGGCAGCATGCGGGACCCGTTTGGGAGGGGAAAGCGTCCAACTAAAACTGAGATTTGGAATTCTTTGGGGTTCACGTAAGAGATACGGAGCGTCCCTTCGCCATCTGCTCCTCGTTGGAAATAATGCAAATGTAAATGTCAGTTCTGCAGCTTACGAACCCGTCGCCCCTCCAGGCACACGGCCGTTCTTGCCGAGGGGGTGCGAGTCCGCCGGGACACGGCTTTCACAGCCGAGAGCGTGGTTTCTGTGTCTGCCCCCATCCCGAACTACTCCTGTGTCATTCAGGCCTGCGTTTGTCACATCGGTTTGCAAGACGCTGCCTGTGAAACGGGCTTAGGAAGGTCCCGACCCTTCTCTTCTTAATTCTGTCCCCTGCTGTGGCACTTTAACTTGCCAGCTCTTTGTTTTGCTGCCACAGCTATTTTGAGGAACCGCAGAAAAGGTTATTTTTCACCCCTAATCTAGTCCGTGATCTGGTTTACCGTGTGGCTTCGCAAACAGGTCTACTGCCAAACCGAGGGAGGAAGAGCGATGAGAACGAGCAGTGAGAGGGAGCTTGCACTGGCTTGCTGCCAAAGCCGGCACCTCGCAAAAGCAAAGCCTTTTAGTCGACAGGAGCCGGCCTTTAAAAGTAAATGCCATGATGCCTGCGTCGGATGCCAGGTGTGAAGGTGCTTGCGGGTGGTTTCCCCGCTGTAGATGGACACCTAAATGGCCGGGGCGGTTTAAACAATGCAAGGCAGCGGCCGGCTCCTCCTGAGGAGGGGATCTCTTGGTTGTCGCGGGGCTGTTTCCCCCGCCTCACCTCAGCTGGCCAACTGCTCTGCGCCCAGTCCGGGCTGCCGCCGCCTTTATTTATCCGTATATTAAATGTTATACAAGATGTCGGTTATAGGTGCAATCTGTTACATGCACGATCTCCGTGGTGTCACCAGCCCTCTCCGTACAGCCCACATATGGCCCATTGTTACCACAGATGTCAGCCCGGGAGCAGCTCGCTTATCTCGTTACACCTCAGAGGGCCGGCGGCTCTCCCCTCCCAGCTTTTGCTCCAGTCCACGTTGTCAGAAGCGGATCATTCGTTTGGGGCTTCGGGGATGAAATTAGTATAGCGATTAGGATGTGGCTGTGGCAAACGTCCGCTCATTAGTCTGTGACAACGTGCACTGGATTTATGACAGTGAGAAGGAGTCACACTAACACGGTAGGGTAGCTCCTTTCAAAGGCAAATTTAACAGGTGCTGTTTGCGGAATCTGAGTCAGAGTCTCAACCTGGGGTTAAATCTTGGGTCAATATTATCTGTAGAACCTCGATGACATGTTAATAATTCTCACTGCACAGCCACTGTACAGCCGATAAGCAGAAATATTCAGAAAATGTTGTAAATAGTATTTAGAATTCTTCTTTCATCTTCTTTCACAGATGATTTCTCAGTTTCTCTAACACAATCATATGATGAAGCATGTGTCATTTTGACCCTTGAAAGCCTGGAAGAACATTAGCATCTCAAGTTCCTTTCCCAACACTTCAGAAATCCTTCTGCAAACAAACACTGGAGATATCCAGAACTAGCAACACATCACAGCCCGTGGGTTAATGTTTGGCTGAGACTATCAGCCACTGATAAAGTAGAAAACTGCAGCCTGTGTTCAAAGTGGTAAGAGGGTCCTGGATCAGCACTTCGAATGTCCATTCATTTTGTATTCATGTCATAGTGTTGTGTGGTCAGGTACAGTGGATAAAAAGTGATCGATTGACAGCTCATTGAGTTTTGTTTTTCTTAGTTCTTTAATGAAATGAGCCAGCTGAGGCTGAGATTCACCTGGCTCTCAGCCAGCTGACGAGGTGCTGTCTGTATCCAGCGCAGAAATGCAGACACCTCCGGAGCGGTAGTCACCCAACCTGAAGCAGGTGGGGTGAATCAATCATCCTCTGGAGATGTCTTTCCCCTCCTCAGAGGGAATCTAGACAACTACGTGAAAGCTGCATATGCTGTTTAGTCTCAAAGGTTAACAGTCGTTTCCTTTAGATGCCTGAAAAACAGTAAGGTGGAGGAATATGATCATGAGGAGTTTCCTCTGTAAATAAATCCAAAGCAGTACTAACAAAATATTTAGACATGGAGACTTTTTCAGAAGCACAGATCTGTCTAGGTCTTGCATCACTACCAGCTACATCTTGTATGGCTTCACCCTTTTCAGCTGTGAATGGCACAGCCTTAAACACTTCTGCAGGTCTCCGTGCTCAGTGGGGAAAAAAAGGACCCTGCAGCTGCCATATGGCACTGGGATTTGGGATCCCCCTTGCACTGCCCCACTAGAGAACTTCAGTGAAGTTTCGCTGTGCCACAGTGTCTCCGGCTATGAAGCGCACTGACCTCCTTTGCAAAATGCTCTGTGCTCTGTGGCTAATGAGGGCACCGTAAGAGCTAGGCATTAGCCTCCCAAAGCAGTTACTGAGCATCTCCAGTGCGTGCCGCGTTCATTTCCAGTATGCCTCTGGGCCTCGTTAGGTGGCTGGTATGTATTCCTCCCTGAAGCTCCACTCCTTTCTTTGCATCAAAACCAACATAGCACAAAGGCTGCAGGTCGCAGACGCCCTCCCACTCAGTTTCCTACCAACACCTTGCCTGAACGGTCATCCTTCCATTAACGGTCACGTGGAGTGAAGAGTAATTCCTGATGGAGTCAGCAAGCCCAGCAAACTGTATTGGTGGGTGAATTCCTCTACTGGTGCACACTGCCATGCTTAACCCTCCAGCAGCGGCAGTAGGTACCAGAGCCTTCTGCGTCCCTGCATTACTGTGGTGCCCCAACACCATGTATGATCAAACTGGTTGTGCTGCTGTGACTTGTGCTCGGCCCTCTCCCCTCCGTTGTGCTAGGCAAAGGTGTGCGTGGCCACCTGCTGGATCCAGGCAGGGAACTAGCCCAGCTGAAGCGTTGCTAGCCACAATACAAAAAAGGGAGGTGGAGAACACGGTTGCTTAAAGAACACCACTGTCAACGAAGTGCATGGTGGACTGCAGCCCGTGCAGTTGTTTTCTAGGTCTTCATTGTTTCCTAGAACTGACAACTTCTGGCCCCTGCCTCTGATAAAGTTTCCAGTTCCTTCAACCAGACGATGGTTCCACATAGATTTTTTTTAATTTCCTTCTACCAAAGATGTTTCAGATAATCTGCAGCTCCTCTTTCACAGACATAGCAAAGGAGACACAGGGAATGCTCTTCTCAGCTCACCTGCACTGAATCTCCGACTGCCAGCAGGTGCAGAGCATCCTCAAGCAGGATTCATTTTGAGGCAGGAGAAGGGGAGGGGGTGGAGATGGCTCCCCAGGCAGTCAAAAATATAGGGGATTACCAGCGGCGGCAAGGGTCGGGTCTCAGGAAGCTCTGCACAACGGACAGGCAGCATTATGTGTTTCAAAAAAAAGGGATTTCCTCCTGGCACTGGCTCTTGAGTGTGCTCCAACGTACGCCCAGAGCTCTCGCATCTGTGTCGGCTCACCACTGGGCTGGGAGCAGAACTTTGGGGCTGCTCGTGCCTTGTCGGCATGATCCCCTCTGCAGGGGGTATTACTGGAAAGCTATTACCCTGGGCTGTACGGCTTATTGATGCTGATGTCACTACATTAAATAGCATCATCGGAAGTAAACCTGTCTTGGAAGGACCATGGAAACCAACCGTTTGTGCACAAATTGCTGGTAGACATTAGTACGTTCTCAGGTATGACATTTCTGAAAAGGCTCAAGCTGTATCTTACATTTTCCACAGGCAACTTTAATTCATATTCATTCATAGCCTTCTTGCACTGTTTGATTGACTGCAGCTGGATAAAAAGGAAAATGTTTGCTAACTCCTTTTTTAGCCAAGTATGCAGCGGTATCTCGATTTTGACAGCAAGCATATCTTTAGAGGGCATCTTTTTGTTAAGCAAATTATTATAGATTTTGCCCAATCTATAAAAGAGCAGTTTCACTGTTCTTCTGATTCGCTTTTACTTTTATGATAATCTCAACATTTATAAGACAAGATATTGTTTAGATGTTCAAAATAGAATCATATTTTTGGACCGTGACATCAGTTTTTATGCCATTTCACTCTATTTTGAGCTACAATTAAAAGTTCTTTTTTAAACAAACTGTGTCTAATTTCTGTGCTAAATCAAACCAGGCGGCAGGGAATGTTTTTACTTTTAACTAGAATGTCATTAGAGTCAAGACATGCAAGTACAATGCGGAATTGTAAGACATCTCTGGAAAAAAAAAAATGACTGCAAAGTCTTTGTCTACGCTAGAAGTGGGGTTTTTTTTTGATAGAGAAATGCCATCAAACCCTCATGAAGAACCACTGCTTGCACCAAAATAAAGTGATTTCCCACTAGAGCTTGTTCCAGTCTTCTGAAGAGAAGCAGCAATACCAAGAACAATTTTGCCAGCCCAGCAGCACTCGCGAGCACAACTGTGTTGCCGAGAGCTGTGTATTATTGACTCCTCCTTGACATAATTATTCGAGCAAAAATTTTGGATCCAGCTTATGCTGTGATGAGGAGCTTAAACCAAAAGAATTAGCACAGAAGTGACATTCAATTCTACACGTGGAAACAGCATGCAGAAAATGTGCAACAAGTATTTTTTTCCTTGTAGAATATTAAGTTTCTAAACAGATCAGTGTTTCAGTTATTTTTACAAAACTACGTGCTGGGCCTAAATTCCTTTACAGTGTGCCTTTAAAGCACCACGCATTGCATATATATATGTGCTATATATATGTTATATATAATTTTGCTACTTCTTCAGACAAAACATTGTTCTCTGAGAATACAGCCCGTGGCAAAATACAAAGTTTTGAAAAGCAA
This sequence comes from Ibidorhyncha struthersii, assembly GCA_013398815.1. NCBI lineage: Eukaryota > Metazoa > Chordata > Aves > Charadriiformes > Charadriidae > Ibidorhyncha > Ibidorhyncha struthersii. Next base: position 104,447 of record VZSZ01005162.1, on the reverse strand, counting down.
CTTGCTTTCTGGGTTTGCTAGGCAAAGAAACAGCGTATGACCCGTGTCTCTTGCTGTAACTGGCGCTGCAGTTTTTACGCTCAGCTGGCACAGAAAGGTTAAACTGCATTTAGCCAAAATCCTCCAAAAAGTGGTGCGGATTTCTCAGCCGTAGATGACCCAGGTCAAAAATTCAGCCCCTGTGGAAGTGTTGTCTTCAGCGTGATGCTTAGGCCTCAGGGCCCCCCCAAAAAAGTTGAGAGTTGAATTTCTCCCCCAGATGGTATTAAAGACCTGGAACATTCATTACCTCTGACCCAGGGGAAGGGTCTGGGACTTCGGTGTCTCTGGCACTAGTCAGTGTTGATTAAAACCTGGATCTGAGCTCCGTGAGAGGCACATGACTGCGCTTGGTTAGCTGTAGGAAGAGTCAAATATTCAAAGCCTAAAACGGTGATCTTAGATCTCAGCCTTTAATAGTAGCCATGACTCACGGGGAGGCTCACAGGGTCATTCAGCTCTCTCTTGCGTTACTCTGGGTCTCCGCAGCTCCTGCTGAAGGAAGGTGTCTCTTCCCGGGCTGTGCTCCATGGTGGGGCGAGACCCGAACTCAGTCTTGCACGTTACTGCTGGCCAGGACCTCTCCTCCGCCTGCTGCCTCACTTTATTGTGATTTTTCTCATTTCCAGCCTCTCCTTTCTCATCCCTAGCCTTCCACCCACCTCACCAGCCCCTTCTCCTCTCGCTGCCTCACTGACAGTTAAAACTTTCACAGGCTAAAGGTGGTGAGGACTTTTCCCAGGTTATTTCCTCTCCTGGTGAATATGAACAAGTCCGCAGGCATTCGGGGCAGGATTCTGCTGTGAGCTGAATGTGAGAGACTGCACCACGTCCTCACTTGGGTGTACATCCAAGTAGGAGAAAGTAAATCCCTCTATTCCCATCTGTCTGGCAAATCTGCATCTCTGCTAACCCTAGCAAATGTCTCCGAGACACACATGAATCGCCTTCTTTGTTTGACCTGTTTCCTATCTATTAAGCAGAGGGGACTTCCCCCAGTTTCTTTTTGGTCTCTTTCATCTTTTTTTTTTTTTGGCTTCTATACTCCATTATAAATAAGAATTTCCTAATTATTTCTGATCTAACCCTTTAAAAGTTTCATGTGATGGTGACACAGTAAGGAAATGAAAGCAGGAAGATATATTTGTGAATTGATCTGGTCACCCTCAGGCTTTGAAGTGGGAAAATTTTAGGTCTAGGCAATTCATTTCTGATGTAAATGTTTCAGTCGTATATCTGGAGCCCCCATTAGCGAAGGGGCAATCTGTCATAGGCTCTCCCTATATGAGATGCTTTGTGCCCTCGTTCTGTGAAAAAAGAGTTGTAAACACAGGAGGTGACTATTAAGTTGAGGGACTGAAAACACCACTAAGAATGTTCATTAACAGCAAGAGAATTACTTTTTTTGTTTGTTTGTTTAACATAAAAGGGAAGCAGAGACATTTGGGTTTATTGATATGTGCAAGATAAAAAAAACCCAGCTATTAAGTCTTCAGATAAATATGTTTCCTTGCAACACAAGATGTGTAATTCCATGGAAACAAACGCACAGACATAAACTGCAAGATGCTTGGGGGCATTTTTAACTTATCAGCATAGGGAAAAGGGAAAGGAAGTATAAATATCACAGAAGCTATAACCAAAATTAAGAGAGCATGCATTATGTTTAAATCTTACGGATAATGTGATAAAGATTAGGTTGCACACTAATAACACCCAGCACACGTTTTAAAGCAGTGACACACAAATTGGATGAAAAGAACAAAAAATAATTTCGTGACATAATATGAATTACGGTCATATTAATATAGATTGGTATCTGGTGCAATTCCTGCTCTCATTCTTAGGAGGCTGTTAATTAAGAAGCTATGATACTAGTCCCATTTTTCTAAATTGGAAACAAAACCCAAGGCCGCAGTTGTGTGTGAGAAGGATTTAACCTCTGCAAAATCCCACTGGGCACATTAGGCAGACAAAGTTTACTAAAACTGATGTCAGATTATAGAAATAACGATTCTAGCAGACACTCTTCTTGCTGATGCACTTTGGCAGCATTGTTTCATTGTTAGTATTATAGGACAGGGTTGCGGGAGCTTCCCCATGGGAATCCCGCTGCAATCTCAAATATTAGCATAAACAGCTGAGTTTCTGCCAGGTTTGGTGACCCTGCAAAGAGCTGCTGCGAGCTCCCTCCAGCTTGGAAAGCAGCGTTGTCCTGTAAATGACTTGCTGATGGTTTGTCCTGGCCTTTCATACCCCTGGTGCAAGGTTGGAATAAAGGAAGCTAATAATTACATCTATTCCTCCAGATGCGATAGTGGAGCCTGTGGGCAGGCGTATTGCTTGGATCTCATTTGCTCAAATTGATTTAAATTTTATGGGATCTCTTTAATGAGTAGGATCAGTGGCTGCTGCCAGGAGCATAGGTGCATACATGGAAAAGTGGCAGTAATTGTGCGTGTGAACCATGCGGGGTCTTTCCCCACCTTTTTTTTTTTTTTAACCCCTGCACCAGAAAGGTCATGTTTCGAATGACTTTCCATAATTCCTAGATAGAAACTAGTGAGAAGAGGCTCTTTCCAAAAGCCTTTCTGAGAGCACAGGTAGATCCGTGTGATGCTCTGGCCCTCTGAGTCTTGACAGTAAGGCAGCAAGCCCCGAGTCCAGCATTTGTTCCAACAGAGGACCTGAGAAAAGCTTGGTTAGCTTCCAAATTCCTACATTTTCCTGCCTATTAATCTAGTTGTACCTCTGGGGCAGCTTGATTCAGCAGCACGTATTTCCTGCAGAAATTTTTGTAAAGGAACTTGAAGTTACCTTTCTCCTCCACTTGTCTGGAAAAGGCACTGAACTTGATTCAGACATGTCCGGCATCATAACGTGCTGGGGAAGATCCTCCGGGCACTCGCAGCTTCTTCAGGCACTGTCTCTTGTGTTTGGATTCAGATATGCTTTAATTTATTGACTTTCCCTCTGCATATGTTTGTGTGTCTCCAGCAGACCGAGTTTTGGAGGAAAACTTTCTAACATGGTTGTGCAGAATGCTTTTTGCAGGCATCTCTAAAATAGTAAAGAGTTTCAATCAAAGGGAAGAGATTATGAAGGAAAAGGTGGGAGAAAAGTTAAATTGCTGTAAAGTTCAAAATGTTTCTAGCAATTACTAGCAGTTTTCCAACGCATCTAAGTGTTGCAGTATGAATTATGTCTTCAAGCAGTTCTTGAGCCTTCACAATACAGATTTTCAGATATGTTTGTTTGTGACTGAGGCTTACTGCATAATGCAAATAATGTAGCAATACAGCAAGCGTGAAGCATGACATAAAAAATATGATTAATGTCAAGCTCACAGATCCTGTGTCTGCGTGATGCGTCCTCAAAGCGCCCTTCGCCTCTGAGTTACACATTTGAAATCAGGAAAACATAGCCTAATTTTCATTATCTTTGGATGCTCAGCAGTGTTTAATAAGAATGAAACTTGCACATGCATTTTCTCATAAAGATCAAATCTCGCTTGGAAACTTGATATCTTTTCTTCGATGGCTCTTGATTCTTTTGGTAAATTAGCAACTGAAGAAAACATGCTAGTGGTAATTTGAATTAAAAACAGCAACGACGTTTGATACAGTGCCTTACAAAGTCTTACTCTCAAAATTAATTCAGAATAGTTTGGCCATAAAAATTGCTATGCAAATTGAAAGCTGCAAGGCTCAAGCATAACAAAACTGGACATCTAAAATGTTTTCACAACCAAAAAGCCTTTCCTCCTCCATGGGAAAAACTTTCCAAAACACAGTAATTCTCTGTTTGTGGAGATGTGGTCCTGACACGAGAACTCAAGACTTTTTAGAAAAGTTTATAGACTCTGTAACTGTTCTAGGCATGCAATCACAGTGTGATTTCCTATGCTGATGAATTCAACCAAATCAATGTTGCCTGACCCCTTGGGAGTTCTAGATTTGCCAGGATTATGTTATTTGGAACACCTTTAGGTCTCTGACAGACACACAGCTTATTCTCAGTCATTTTTCTCTGCAGTTTCAAAATTCCCTACATCAGATTCCTCTACTTGACCCTGTGTAAATTGAATGGAATTATTGTTGATACCATTTATGATTAGTATAAATAAATAAATACATTTTATGCACAGGGTGCCAAGTTTTTAGATGTGTTCTTCTCTGTTCCTGTCTGGATGCCTGAAGAGGAGCCCCAGTTTTGAAAGGAAGAGCCTTCCCAGCAACCTCCTTTGAAGTATGTTAAAGATACTTTAGACATGCAGGTATTATTCATCAGTATTATGTCACTGGACTGCTGAGCATTTTCTGCATCTCCAGAGCCTGTGGCAATAAGGCTTAGATGTTCTTCCAGTAGCAATTATACCTTCAGATATATATATCTTTGTAGTTAAATACACTTTAGTATGAACATATATCAGATATGTATTTTCAGGTGTAGTTGTTTGGACAGTGATACATTGCAGTGCAGTAATCATGACTTCAGCAAATAAAAGAGATATCCCTCACCTTTGAAATGTCTGCAGAATTACTCAGTCCCCTCTGCAATGTAAATAAACGAGGCGAGAAGTTACATGGACAGTCAACACTCCAGCCTGGTACAGGGTACAACGGGACAGATCTTCCCAGTGCCAGGTAAAGGGCAGGTAACTTCTGACGGAGTTGCAATGATTGATGTTAACTGCTGGCAATTACAGAGGCTTTACCTAGAGGAAAAGGCTGACTGCTTTGTATGAAAAGGTGAGAAAACAAACATTGTGTTCCTTAACAAATGTCCTCCCAGAAAAAAGAGAGGAAGGGAAGCTGTCAAGAGGGCCATACCTTTGCCCTTGCATTGTAAGGCCCAGAGACCAAAGGGATCAACTCTTCCTGAAATTGGGGACTGACTTTTTGACCTCCAGAAGCAGTTCAGTGTTTTAAGCTCCTCCAAGGGCCTGTCATTCAGATACAGGACAAGTTTGGTGGGGGTGGGCATGGAGCTGCATCGGTCCCTCTGCCCACCTGGAGACCTCACTGTGAGCCAACTCATGCTGCTCAGATTAGGGATGATGCTCAAGAATGTCTCAGGGATTAGAGGTGTCTCAGGAAATGGGAGTTTGCTGTGACTGAGGGATTTTTTAATGTGGACAGGCATTTATTAGTACCCCTGTATGAAGTTTGTTCAGCAATGAGATCTCTCATGGATAAGAGCCAACTGTGAGAAAAGTTACCAATAAGCTTTATCCCTGTTTTTATGGAGTCTGAGACTTGTTCGAATCAAGATCCCACAAACATGCAGCCCTGGGTGCTTCCTATTCCAACTATCTTTGATACAAGGCTTGGAGGAAAGCTTTGAAGATGGATTTTCCATGGCTCTAGCATTTATTAGAAGGGACTTGTTACACAGATGCCCTTGGATGAAGATCTGTGGTCTTGGCAGCTTGGTGAGGGCACAGTCACGCATTAGCTGTGTCTGCACCCAGAGCATTTAGCCATCTGCTAGACTCTCAGATGAACTAATTTGCTCTGGTGAAGTCCTGGCTATGCCTCTGGGGCTCAGCAACCTCCGTGGCTACAAGTGGGCGGCTCATGGACAGAACCAGCATGCGCGGTGGGAGCGTGGCTGGAGGAGCAGCTTGCTTCTATGAGACATGGTAAGGCAAAATCATAAGCTGCTTCTTCCCACCCCCCTTTCCCATCTTCAGTGATGTTAATTTTTAGGTCTCTCTTCAAACACCTTCAGTCACGCTCCACTGATTTCAGTTGGTGGTCTTCAGCTCTCTTCTATATTTAGAGGTCTATACAGCCTCTTTGATGTGATGTGTGGTTGAATGACTTGCAAATGTGGACAAGGAATGGATTACTGCTTTGTCGCAGGTGGCAAGTATTATTTGATGGGGTAAAGTTCTCTAGCCAGGGTAGGGCCAACAACTTATTCACGGGAAATGCTCAGTAATACTCGCTGTCACCAGAAATGAGTTGTCAGACCCAGAAATTTACCCACTGGTGATCAGCAACATCTAAATCAAGTTCTGTACTGAAAACCTTTCCATCTGATACTTTAACTGTCATTTTCAAGCCCTGAATGAGCACTTGACTGTGCTGGCTCTGCCTGAGTGTATTTCATTGCCCAGGATACACTTGAGGATACTGCCTGAAAGAGACTCATCTCTCCCATCCCAGCCAATGTTTCAGCCATTGTGGGGGTCTCCCTCTGACCCAGAATTTCTGTCCTGGCCCTAAACTATCTTCCTGCCCCATGTGTTTCCATGAAATTTTTCCATGTTTATGAATCTGCATTTTCTCATGAGAAACTGCTTCATCAAAACATTCCCTATCAGCTGCAGTTTTGTTTCACTTCAAAGACAAATGCTATGGCAAGACCTGCATGCTGGGAAATTTTTGAGTCAGATGTCTTGTCCTGAATGTTAAAAGGAGCCCTTTTTTCCATTTTGTACACAACACATAATGTCCAGCGTTAAGTATTTGAGGTAAACCACATTAAACTAGAATAGCATCAACAGTATGTAACGTTTAGCGCTGCCTGAACTGTGACCCAAAGCTGTCAATTTTTTTTTCTCATCGTAGACTGTGGTGTCTCCAAAGTGTTGACTGTCTAGAGTAGTGTTTAAACCCATGTGCTTACTAAACTCCCTTTATTTGCTTGCAAATCAAACAGTGTGTGTGTTGGCTGTCCGCATGCTGGATTGCTAGTGTGTTTGTCTGAGTAGGGGCAGTACAGAAGATGTCTGGCTCAGTCTAGAAACCTGGATAAGGTTCTTGTTCTGGACATGTGCTGACCCCCATGTCATGTTGCAAACAGGGACTTGGCCACTCTGACTGGAGAGGCAAAGACAGCCATGTGCAAGGTTACCCATGTCCTCACCATGATCTGGAGGAAAATATATCTGCCGAGGCAAGTGGGAAGAGAAGGTGGAAGCACAACACCATCAAAAAGGGAATATAACAGTGAGGTACTCTCTCCAGGTCAAGAAATTTGAAATTTTTCAGCTATGTCTGCTTGAAGTCACAGCTTTGCTGGTAGATGGCTGGAGACTGTCCCAGAGGAGACAGTCTCTGGGTCACAGACCTTTGTGTCAGGGGCATTGGGGACATAACATGGCTTATCTTCATGGAAACTACTACCAGGATAGTTATATTAACACTCTGACAAAAGTCAAGTGAGCTCTCCTCTTCCAGAGCAAGTTCATTATCCATGCTGAGATAAGGATTAGTGTCCCTCACCATCACAGTTCACATCTTACTGCCACAGATAAAAATACCTCTGGCTTCTCCAAGCAGCTGTCCAAGGATCCCTTCAGCTTCAGACACACATCCATTCCACATTCACGGGACTTTCTTTCAGCTCTGACAACAAGAGGCTTATTTATTTACAAAAATGAAAGACAAGCTAGATTTTGAGATGTATGTATATGTTGTAGATCAGTATAACAGCCTGGTCTAAGCTCTCAGAAACAGTGCTCAGCGCTCAGCCTTTTATCTCGAAACCAGGCTACCTCGGATAAAACATTTTGGTCCAGTGTGTGTGCAAATTTGTGCTACTTTAAATCTGGTGATATCGCAGCTCTCTGGGCGGACTGTCTTTCCAAGCATGGAGATAGAAGATGTTAAACAGCAGCTACAAAGATTAAACATTTTAAATCAGCAGGTCTGGATAACCTGCACCTGTGATTTTTAAGACAGCTAGCTGAAGAGAACCGAGGAGCAGAAATGGTGATTTTCAGCATACTGGAAAACTTCCAGCAGTTCCCAGAAGACTGGAAGAAAGTCAATGGCATGTCAGTATTTTAAAAACCTGTAGCAGGAAGCTCAGATATTACAAGTGTATCAGAACTATTTGGAAGCGAAACAAAATGTTGAATTGTGAGTATGGAACTTGATTTTAAGGGTAGAAACAAAACTGTTTCAAATCAAAATTGGTTTATGGAAAACAAATCTTGTGAAACTAAAATAATATCCTTTTGTAATGAGACTGACCATTGCTGGAAACAAGTTATTAAAGTAAAGGAAGAAGACACGGTACTATTATTTTTGCAGAAACCCTAAAGCATCAGAAATTTCATGTTTAGACTGAGACTGAAAAAGATAAAGAAATATTTAAATTGCTTAGCCAAAACCTTATAGAAATAGCTCCTGGGTTCCAAAATGACTAAACACTTCTGACAAAACCTTCTCTCCTTTGCTATCAATTTTGAAACACAGGAAAAGGTAAGATCCATATTGCTCACCCATATAAATGGATTTTTGCATAAATGAGGCAAAAACTAATGATAGCAGGATAGTGATGGCTTTGATTGCTGCTGAGCAGCTCAAGTTATGCAAATATACAAATACTGTTTCAACAAATGAGTAAAGGGCAGTGGCAGGTAAGTTCACTAATAAGCCTTTGTTTGGGATGTTCTTTCTCATATATTCTCTCTTAAATAGTCAGACTGTGGCATTATGCACCAAAATAAATAAAAGTTAGTCATCTGCTGCACATCAGCAGTATGCACCAGATGTTTGAAAGCTGTGAATACATTTAAAATGCCATTTTACAGTGTCTGATTATTAAACAGGCTGAAAATTTTGGGCTCCATGCAGGAAGCTGCAACGACTGTCTTATCTATGAAGGATTCATTTAATTTGTGGCAGAATGGCTGCATTTTCCTGCTGCCAGAGAAAATGGTGGAAATTAGCAGAGTCACACTCTTACTGAAGAGGATGGGAGCAAGCCTGTGTGGGTACATTCATAGAGATGTCGGGTTTACGTTGATCCAAACTCGCCGGGCCTATAAATTGAGAAAAGTGAATGAATCCTTGTTAAAACCCTGTGTAGACATTCCCATGTGGAATGAAATTGGTCTTATTGCATTTTGATTTAATTCACTGGTGGGTGTAGCAATCGCTCCTCAGTCTCAGCTGAGAATTTGCACTAGCTGATACCGGTGTTTTCCATTGTGGATGACCCCAAGAAATACAGCCACAGTCCAAGGAACACAAAGGATAGGTAATCACACTGTTAAAAGTTCCTTGGCTGAGAGTTGCCACCATGAAGGTGAGAGATGTGGAGTTTATTTCACTTTTCACTGGTCTGGAAAGCCCGGGTTTAGGGTGGTCGCATCTCCAATTCTCCAGCCGCTGCCTGCCACCACCTAACACCAGCCAAAGGATCCACGTCTGAGATCTACAAAGGTACTTGGGCACCCGTCTCCTATTGACTTCCCATGGGTGTCGCTAGATACTGGAGATGGAGCCAAACCACGCTTCACTGAGGATCACTCCTTACCTACGTTAAGGAAGGGGGTCACTAACATAGCTGTACTGTAACAGCCAGGACAGATGTACTAGTGAACACTAGTAACAGAGTCACAGCTTGTTTTGGAAGAAAAAGAACTTTTGTCAGGATAGCTTAAATGAATAAAATGGCCTATACTTCCCACCGGACTCTTCTGGTGGTCCCATCATTCCTGCGTTGAGGTGCACCCCATGGCAGCTTGGGGTGCAGCAGCACTAGTGATTCTGTTCAGATCAGGAGGGTGCTTTTGAACTGCACGTCCCAGTTTAGCATGCTTTGTGAAGCAGTGTTGAAAAGCACAATCTGGGTTCTTCTAGGATCAACCTAAACCAGATAGTGAAAATCAGGATCACGCCCATGAGGTCCTACCATACAAAAGGGGGAATGGACCAGACCGGAGCTAGTCTGAAGTAAAAAATCCATAAAGTCGTATATCATGAACATCGGGTCCTCTGCACCAGAACTGATTTGCTTTGCAGTTCACCCTTAAGTGCGCTGCGCTGCTGCTGCTGCTGCAGATATTGTCCATGACCCCACACCAGCTTGGTGTGTTCGCCGTGTCTAAATGTCTTTGTGTAAAACAGAATTGCCTTTTCCATCTTCCAGCTGCAACTGAAAGAGCTGCATACCCACAGAAACTATTCTGTATGGAGAAAAAAAAAAACACCTTCTATTTGGGACAAAAAAAAAAAAAGTCTTCAAATAAATTTTGAAATAAAATGAAGGAGATACAGAGATACAGAAGACAGCAACAAAACACCATAAAGCATTCCTCAGAGAGGTCTTGAGCCCTAGCCCACGGAGTGTTTTCTGCAGTAGGTTTGCCTATTCCTCTCCAAAACCCTCAGTGTCTCTGAATAAAGGGAAAGATTTTCTGATGTGCCTGAGGAAAGGGGTAAGCAAATGACAAGCATAACATCCAAATCTTTTTCATCGGGAAAACGGCATTTTACATAGGATTTTTTTTGCAAAAGTGGCTTCTTCAAAAAATGCCAACATTTTTTGGAAGGCTTGAAGTTGGATAAAACTCACAAGATTTTCATTTTTCAGAAGTTTTCAGGCTATGATTGGTTTAGGGCTTAAAATCTGGGGGAAATTTTAACCAAAAAAAAAACTAGCGTGATTTTCTTTTTTGCTTATGCATAAATCTTACTGGGAACAGGATCCATGTTAAAAGAAAACACAGAAGGTCTTCTCTAAAGTGCTACAGTTTACTACAACTGCCACAAAGTAAATTTATGGAAATTTCTTAAGAGCAAAAGAGGAATGTGTGAATTTAGATCCAGAGGTGAAACAGAAATGGAGGAGGATGTTGGCAATTTTTATTACACTTGTAAAGTAAAAAAGGAGTGATTTTTAATTCACATTTTTTACGTACCTAGTTTTTAAATAAAATATTCATTGAAAAACAGAGAGAAAATATGATGCTCTTCCAGTGTGATAGAGGTAACTAAAATCTAGATGCATAAATGCTGAAGCAGATGTAGAAATACTATACTATTTAGACAAAGCTAATTGGTGGAAACCTGTGAAAATATTCAAGTGAAGCTTGCTCTCACCTGCATGTTATTAGTTAATAGATACGTAATGGAAATTCAGATAAGAAGGCAGCACTAAAAATCCAAAGCTGTCGTTTCTGACACTGCTGTCTACCTTTTTAGCAGCCAGGATTTTGCACATGGACTGTTCCCTTGGCAGACACAGAAATCCTTTTTGTTATATTTTCTCTCTCGCCTGCTCGCTGCTTCCTGTCTGCATGTGATGACGAGATGTCATTTCAACACACAGCGTTGAGACGTCTGACAACAGCCACTACACCGTCCCAGCTTGAGCTGCTTTCACTGCCAGGACCGGGACACCGTGAATATGAAAACATCCAACCCGCTGTCTAACACAGAAAAATATTAGTCCAGATGCTGCAGGTGTGGGAAAGTCGGCTGCCAGCTGACGTTGTCCACGCAGCTGCGGTGATGCCACCAAGCACGTAGGTCCCAAGGTCTTCCCAGCTGTGACACCGTGTGAAAAAATCAGAGAGGGTTCTGGTACCACCTGTAATGCCTCAGAGGGCTGGGATGGTCTGGCGCGGAAAGCAAGGTTTCTCTTACTGTTCAGACCACAAAGGTAATGACTTCCACTAGATTCCTTGTCCTGTGTCCATGCAAGTCGGTGGCAAAATGCTCCACGGTAGGATGCTCTTGACAGTCTTGTATTGCGGGCAAAAAGTCTCCTTTTACAAAAAATTGTCCTGACTAGTACTGCTTAATTAATTTTTATTGCTTCATTAACCCATGGTATTTATTTGGAGTACACTGAATTGTCTAGTGTTATTTTTCTCTTAACCTTAATATTGACCGGGGCCTGCTACTGCAGTATCCATAGCGCTCATACCTCAAAATGTCAGCAGCCCCCAGCAGGGAGGGTCTGTGGCAGGATGCGTACGTGCAGGGCTGTGAGATGGTGCCCGCTGCGATGGGAAGCAAGACGGAGGCAATACACAAAATGACAGAATCACAGAACGGTCAGGGTTGAAAGGGACCTCTGGAGATCATCCAGTCCCACCCCCTGCCAGAGCAGGGTCACCTACAGCAGGTTGCACAGGACGGCGTCCAGGCAGGTTTGGAATGTCTCCAGTGTGGGACACTCCACCACCTCTCTGGGCAGCCTGTGCCACTGCTCTGCCACCCTCACAGTAAAGAAGTTCCTCCTCATGTTTAGATGGAACTTCCTATGCTGAAGTTGCAGCTCCAGAGGAGTGGCAGGGGCCACGAACTTGGGTTTGTGGGAGGTAGATTGTGCAGTGAAAGGATGGGGGGCTGTGGAAGGAGCAGGTTGTCCCCGGGAAGGGAAAAGAGGGGTTAGAAATTCTTGCAGCCACCTCCTTGCCTGCGTGCCGTGCTGCCTGACTGCCACCAGCGCTACAGCTTGCTGTAGCCACCAGTGGTGACACCTTGGCAAAATAAATCTGTCCACAGGTGATGAAAGCAAGCCACCTCCATTTTGACAGTAACTTGTAGTGGAACCTCAGGAGAGCCCAAGGATGGAGCCTGTCTCCCACTGAACACCAGGGCTTGGAAAGAAACCTGAGCGGTCATTTAGACTGCCCCACTCTCCTAAGACACTTTCGGTTTTCCCTGGACGATTCATCAGAGAAGTTTGTCCACTCACATTGCTGGGGATCCCTTGCCTCCTTTAGCAATGTCTTCCAACGGAAGAACAGTTTTCCTATTGCCTAATGTAAATCACTCTAAAGCCCCTAAATCTCTTGCCCTGTCCACCCGGCATGAGAGGAATAGTTTGCTCTGTCCTCCTTCCAGCTACTTCTTACATATCTGAAGGCTGTTATTATGTCTCCCTTCCATCTTCGCTTATTGAGGCAACCATGACAATAGCAATGTTCTTTAAGGTTTGTAATCAATGGACACGGAAAGAAAAATCAATCCGATTGATTGATTCACGAGGGAAGCAAATTCTTTGGCCTAGTTTGCAGCAATGAGATTTCCTGACCGACCAGAGTATTGCTCTGTGTGCGGGGGGACGGGGAGGCGGGAATAGCTCTGTGCTGTGGAAATTGGGAGGGCATGTGACACTGGTGCAAAAATATCTCTTTACCTGTGGGGGACTCTTTATGGTTCTTTTCTGTGGCAACTGAAGAAACAATTTTCAGAGGGACTTAGCCATTAGGTTTAAAAAGAAAGACAAACCCAACCTCAGAAAGGACTTAACAGTGCGCCATCATCTTCAAAAGTCTTTCCCCCCATGCAGTTATCAGGGACTCTGGCATGGAGCCGTGAGTCCCGCTCATGCAGGACAGTGCGTGAAGGAAAGATATGGCAATGGCGTGTTTCAAAAGATCAGATTCCCCTGAACGAAGCCAGCAAAGCAGACTCAGTGTCGCTCAGGCCAAGCTTCTGGCAGAGTCGAGGTCCTCTGTATTTCACACATCGTGTCCTGCCTGCACAGGCTCTTGCATGGTCACCCCCAAAATCTCAGAGGCAATTTTTCAATGTGAACAAAGAAAAAACAGCACGATAATAATAAAATAATTACGATAATAATAAAATAATTACGTAGTTTTAGTTCACACACTCATCATCTGATGCTTAAAATAAAAGGAAGAAGGTCAGACTGTAACAAAAGAGACAGTGATAAGTGCCATGAAGGGCTACAGTATAATTAGTGTTAGGCTGTATTTGATTCAATAGTCTTATTGTAATGTCATCGATCAATAAAACATTTGGAGATTTTATACAAATTAAAAGCTTCAAAGTCTCACTTCAGTATTGGTTTTATTTTTTAAGTCAGTCAGTCATTGATGAAGACAGCATATGCTGCCATGCTCATCAATTCATTATTCCATGCAAATACCAGCAAATAAATTTAAATATGATTAATTGAATTATGTTAATACTAACACAGATGCATGCACTCCCATTAACTTGAAACAGGGTATAATCAAGTAATTAAAAACTAGCCCCTGGATACTGGGAGATTTTTAAAGAACACAAAGACAGGAAAATTCTGGGGACTGAGTGATGACTGTACAGCTCACGAGCGCAACAGATCCATTAACAAAACAACCAGCTTTTCAACTTACTGTTGGCTATAACCAATGTGTCCCTCAACTGTAATGGAAGATAAGAACACGACAGTTATTAATTTCAATGACTCATTAAATAATAGAGAACAAGTACATATAGCTTTATCTCATCTCTATAACCACCATAATCAATGTTCCCACAACTTGAAGGAACACTCTGTTGTCATTGACTGTCAAAATAAGCTACAGCTGAGAACTGGCTAGGTTTCTGATTAAAATAATCTGGCAAACCGAAGCAAATTAACGCTGCAGTGAAAATGAAGCAGTCACTTCAATGGGTAAAAGTGGCTTATTATGTGCAAGGCTCTAGTCAGCACTTACATAATGCTCTGCAGAGCAGTGCAAGGAGAAGGGTCACAGTCTGGCACCTTCCTGATGCTTTGAGGAATTGCAGGGCATGGGCGCTCTTTTGGGTTTTCCACACATACATATACGCACACAAATAATCCGAGAAATACTCACTGAATATGTTTCAAAATTACTTTCGCTGGGTGCTATAACATTGTTTTCATGGGTTTCACTGAAAAATACTAATAGCCCATAACGCAACAAATTCTATTTGTGAAGCTTATGGCCCACTGAAGCAACATGTTTGTACGACTTGTCACAACAATAGCCTAATTTGCTTCTTTTAGGAAGGAAAACATGCAAAATATTTTATTTTCCCTATGACAATTAACACTGCACAATGAAGAAGAAATGTATCCCTATAACGAGGGCTCTAAGCAGCTGTGACAGATTTGTGCTCAGCTTCACCTTTGACAAGTTTTTCCTTAATCTTGCTGTATCTGTAAAACTTTGGTAATGCTACTTTCTACCACGCTTTGTCTCGTGTTTGGACTGTAGCTCTTCAAGGCAAGAGCTGTCTCTTTTTATGTGCAGTACTGCCAACTTAAGATGTTTTTCACATGTCTCATGATATTTGATGTTTTCCCCAGCTCTTGTCATTATGTGAGAATTTCAGCCTTCATTTAAAAAAGAAAAGTTCCAGTCCTAATGGATGTAGATAAAAGCTCAAATATGGGCCATGCATATGCTGTAAGCCTCAAAGAGTAGAAAAAAAGAGAGGATAACAAATAATAGGACCCCTATGTTTTTATAGCTACTGGTAGATCAGTGAGCGTTTGTCCATTTTTGGTTGATTATTTATGAACACTCAGCTTTGGGGTTGCTTCCTCAGTGCGTACAGCACAGAAAACAAGGCTGTTCTCACCGTCTGGGGCTGACGGAGCGATCGGAGAAGTCCCCATGGTGGGACTTCGGTCCTGCCTTTGGACACGCGAGTATGGACCCCTCCTCCTGGGGCTTTGGCTGCTGGAGTCAGTTCGGCTCCTCGCACCTCCATAGCACTTGGGAAAAGGCAATGCTTGTACTGTATAACCTAGTGCACCATTAGGAAAAAGCTCACGTCACTGCTTTGCTGGTACGGGGGACTCAGCCGTAGAATCCTCTCAACACCTCTTTTTTTTCCTTAAAGCAATTCTTTTTCTTTCTGGGTGCGGATTATTTTTTGAGGGGTAAGATTTGGCATGATGCGCACTGTCTGCAAGCACCTACTGCTGCTGCTGGTCTGCCCCTGACAACTAAGTGGTGTTCAGCTGATAGGAGAGCTGTTTGCTCACCACGTCTCCTCTGAGGTGCAGCGGTTACGTCAAGACTCCCTTGCAATTTTATTCCTGCAAGGGCAGCGCCTCCCTGCTGATCCATGGCCTTGCTTTCAGGTGGTGCCATCCTACCTGCAGAAAAATAGCCACTCCCCTTTCTACACTTACAGATTCAAGAGGCATTTCTCCAGCAATACTGTGTTTTGAAGAAAAACACTCCTGAAACATCATGGAAATCCAGGGGGAAAGGAAAATGAGGGAGGAAGGAAAGGAAACAACGTTCTCGCTCAAAGACAAATATCTTTCATTACCTGCCGCGTCCATAAGAAATGAAAGAGAGGAAAAAATACCATTTTTTTTTTCCCCCTTAAGCTCCACTTTATTCACAGCAATAGCTTCTTTTTCCCTGTGACAAAAGGATGTAGCTATATGTACCATTTGGACCCTCATTCAGCTGTAGCTAGTGTTTTTCAGTATGGATTTCTCTTGTGGTGGGTTACCTTTCCCGTTATGCCTCAATAACGTTGTTTTGGGCAGGAGATGCATATTCTTTTCCATTGCTACTCCCTGTACAGAAGGGAAACCCCGCGCAGATGCAATACCTGCGATAGCTGGGGGTTTGGCCTGCAGGGTAAGAGCTGACTGTGGTCTGCTGAAGAGCATAACTGTGATTTTTCCTGCAGGAAAGTAACTTGATCTTTTCCTGCAAGTTTTATGGTAGATCTGCACCGACAGCACAACTGAGGAATATGCTTCTGTGACTCCAGTGCGGTGCTTCTCCATGCAGGGCTCAAGCCAGCAACCGATTATGGAAATAATGATTTTAACCTTGGTTTCCCTATCTGAAATTACACTTAATTTGCTGTTTTAAAGAAACATGAGATCCTTTGAAAGAATGCACATGATATCTTATAAGCAAAATGCTGCTGATATTTTTTTTATTTTAAGCAACATAAACTCCTTTTTACCTTTCCCATATTGTCTGTTTCTTTGCTGCAGTGTAAATTTACACTACTGTCTGGATAAAAGACAGGAAAGTGTCTTGGGCACAATGCACTAATAAATTAGATCATGGTACCTGATGGCTTGTAGCACATCTGTCCCTTTGCAGGAGAAGCAGAAACAGTGGAAAGATGCTGCACAAGTCTTATGGTCTTATTGTTCACAAGGTAAATAGTGCAGGAGATTATCTGTCTGTTGAACAGCAATAACTGTTCCGGGTTTCCTGCACTGTCAATGAGCTGCAGGCACCAGAGTTAGCTCATCTCATATATCTTTATATCTACAATACAGATGTGTCCCTCCTGGCTACCAATTAAGGAACGCCTAAGAGCTGATAGGGAAAACCAGGTATTTTTAGAGAGTAATTAATCATAAACACTGTAGATATCTGCTTTAGGGTTAAATGAATCATATACCCAAAGTGCTTCTTTTCTTCCAACAAACATGCTTAACAACCAACTCAGATACAGGTGTTTTCTCTGTAGCCATCTACATCTGATCACATAAAGTCCACACTAGTGGACTTATTTCTGATCTGGGAAGTACTTTAGACCCCACAGATGGGTCTTTCCATCCATGAGCTCCTGTCCTGGTTTGAGGTAAAACTGGTCCCCCACGTCCCCAGTGGCCGATTTGGCCTAAACCACGATAGCTCCTTTCAAAATGGCCTTCCTGTCAAGCTCACTGTCTTCCCTAAAACTCATGCTTGGTGTTGCTTCAGGTGGAAGGCATTATCGTTTCCATTTTGTCATTGCTGTCTTTATAATGGCTGGGTAAATAAGACATTATAAAAAACAGATAGCAGCTATTCCTTTGAGGTTTGCACTTTGGACTGTGGCTGTGGCCTGCTGAGGTTATCAGTTACTGTGATTTACAGTGAAGAAACTTAAGCCAATCTACCTTCTTCATTTACATGTCGCAGCCTTCACCATATGTGCTGTTAACTCCAAGTTACCAACTTGGTTTTGTATTGGTACGTCAGCTAGGTTCTGACTTTCCCTCGACTTCCACTAGGATTGGACTAGACTCCTGAGGCTCGCTCTAAATAACGTTCCTAGAAGCAATACTGGACATTTTCCAAAGTATTAACGGTCCCCTTATTTTTTAAGAACCCAAATGCCTTGTGTTGTAAGAACGTGGTAGCAGAACTGGAGGAGCAAGGAAGGATGATAACAGGAAATCTTCTCAAACATATTTGAACTACCAGGTATCTATCACTTGCAGCTCCATGGGCACTGCCTTGGGATTTCAACAGGCATGGCATGCAGCCTCTGCGTGCGCAGGGTTTTTAAACAATGTCAACACTGGCAAAGTAAATGAGGCACTTGGCCAGTCTTTGTGAACATTATATCAGGCAGCGCAGGATTTAGAGATAGCTGTACAGGCAACCTCCTCATTGCTCAAGAGCGTATTCCTATTTCTTAGTCTAGTGACACCTTTCATGCCCAAAGTCCCAGACTTCCTCAGTGGCAGCTTGAGTGCCCGCACAACTTCTGAAACAACCAGTAGAGCCTGATACTACAATGTATTGAGTTCTTCATGGTCTTATGTCAGTTCCTTTCTAGGTACCTGTGGCTCAGTAGTAGCATTTTGAGTAAAGGGACTGTGGTTCTTCCCCTGAGTTTGCAATTTTGCCCTGTGAAAGTTAAATGAAGCATGACTGACCTCTATGGTTTTTCCATAACAGACCTTTTTCAGTCAGAATAACAAACCTCCTCTTTGAGTTACATTAAGACCCAAAGCCACAAACACAGGCCAGGGGTAAGACTACTCGATAGATGGTCTGGAGGTTTTCACTGGGGGAGGATGCATGCAAGTGCAGGCGGTGGGTATTATTCTGGTGGAGCTACATGCCTAGCACAGCAGGAGCTGAAGTAATCAAGGAAGAGTTGCAAAGAAGCCCCACCGGTAGCACTTGCTGTGCAGCCCCAGGAGAAGTGTTGGGAGCGACCTCTGCACCAGCTGGAAGGAGGACTGGAGCAGCCAACACAGAAACTTTCTTTTGGTGTGTGGTCCCCCCCCATATGGGTCCAGGAAATGGGAACGGCATGCTCTTTATGAGAGGTACGGGCACAACAAGGAAATGCCATATTCCGTGGTCAGCTTCTCCTTAGGCTGGTTTCAACTTTCAAGACCCAGATTACTGGCAGGTGGCTTTTATGAAAGGAGCTAACTCAATGATTGCACGCTGCATGCTTATACCTCATGTCATCCCTCATGAAATGGCTGGGCACCCAAAACCAAAATTGTCAGGGTGAAGAGACTGAGAAAAATAAAGTCCTGGGTATTTAGGCACTCAGAGGATGAATGTGGTCAATCGGTGTGATGCAGCCAGAAAAATGCAGATGTAATTGTGGAGTGCATCAGCTCAGTATTTCTTGTAGTTGGAGACGTGCTCATGCTGTTATACAAGCCACTGTTACAGTCCAATTCACACTACTCTGTACAAGTCCCTACTCAAAAAATGTGAATTCCAGGTGAGAAAAGGGCCAAGAAAGGTCACTAAAAAGAAGAGAGAGGTGAAGCATTCATCCAACAAGAACAGAGTAAAAGTGTGGGTGGCTTAGACTAGAAAATGGAGTTACAATAGCTCTGTATATATCTGTTAAATGGCTTATCACCAGGTAGTCATTAAAGAATTAAGAATTGTTTAAGTAAGACAGCAACATTGGCACAAGGACAAATGAGAGGAAAGTGACAATGAATAATTTTGAGTGGGAATTAAAAAAATGAATTCTGATCCTCAGATGGCCTACACCATATTTCCAGTTGGAGTAGGGAAGCAAGATGTCTAAGGTTTTTAAGATGGGCTTGTTGTGACTAAGTGACAGTAGACAGCTTCCTAGTGTATCCTGTATTTGCCTTTTAAAAGAACCAGGCAAAAAAGAAAGTTCAGCATTTTGTCGACAAGGTCTTTGTCAATGACAGAAAAAATAACCTAAAAGAGGAGCCATTCATATTTAGAGCCTTGAGACAGGGACACCCTTCTTTACCTAGACCCCAAACACTTTGTGTTGGCTCAAAGACCATAGAACAACAATTTGAAGCCAGACAGACAATTACTTTCTGGCTTCTCATAGATACTCTTTGCCATTTGTAAAATTCGCAGTAAACAATCTAAAACAATTAATTGATGGCAGGAGCACCCAGGTACATGAAGGGTTGTGCTGTCTTCAGTAATCTTACTCCCTGGATAAAATCCTGGCTTCAGTGATGTCAAGGTGAGTACCACCCTTGATTTCAAGCTTTTTTTTCAGTGTTCTGACACTCACACATTCATGCTTGCTGTTAGTCACCACACCTCAGAGACAGAAGCAGAACTTGGTAGGATCATTGAGGCATATTTATGCCCTAAAAAACAGAAAACATGCCAAACCAAAAATGTTGGCATTAGAATGGAGCTCAAGGATTTTTTTTCGGCCTTAAAAAAAAATTCTCCATCTATCCACAACACTGTAAATGTAATTGCCCTGTGACATACTAAAATGCTCAGTGAGCAATGCTTGTTCTCAGAGGTGTTTTTTTTTTTACTTTGTAGTTCTTCAGTCTTCATTTTTGCCACTTCTTCTTCAAATGTTCTGCTTGGGGTTTGTTTACATTTTTTATCTTCCCCCCTCCCCCATTCCTTTCACCCAGCTGGAAAGATGAAATATAAAGAAAAGCACCTGGCAATTCAGATGAGTTTGAATAGCTTAATGTCCTTCCTAGTTTTAAATTCTTTAGGGTTTAGCCGCCTCCTTAAAAGACATTTCTGATTCACTTACCTGAGATTATGCAAATTGCTGCTGAACTCAGAGCAGCAAGGTTTATTTCCCTGAATAAAATTAGCAGACACTTACTAATAAGACATATTTACATTTGCACAGCACATTTTATCTCGCTGGATCCCAAAACACTGCTGAAATGTAGCAGAACTTTGAAACTGAGAAACATTCTTGAGGAGTTAATTCTTCTCCCATTCTCACTAATTTAGCCCACTGACATTTGTGGAACTGTTCCTACTTCATACCAGTGAAAATCAGAGGTGATCCAACCCATAATTTCTTCCAGTCATTTAACAAAGTTGATTAATTCGTCCCGGATCATTTATTACCTGATTGCAAAAGCTTTCTGCATGTTTTCTCCAATTGCTTTCCTCCATATATTCACAAAAACATACAACCAAAAAGGGATCCAAAATGGACTTTTTTCAAAGCCATCGTTATTTTGCATGTAGCTGGCAGAACATAACTGCCCATCCTGGACCTGGTTTGCAGCCCACCTAGAGTGTGTCTTTCAAAAGCCTGTATTTCCTACTGTCTCTTAAGATTTTGAATGTCTATGTGCATTCCTGAAAAGGAAGCAGTTTTCCTCTTTTCCCGTTATTTATCCTTTAACAATAGTTGGGGCTCTTATAATCCCGCCCCTTGTCTGGTGAATAGGCTTGTAGCAGTCTGTGTGTATTTAAAATTATTAACAAGAACTACTTTTCTGGTCAGCCTCTCCATTTATTCCTCACTTTCATGAGCGCAGGCTCATCTGAACCTGTCCTCATCCTATCCTGACAGCTGGTATCCCTGTTTGTTTTTTTCCACACTTCAAACTGACCTATACTGAGATTTATGATGTACACACACCTACATCTACTGGTTATATATTTGGTCCCATATTATGATATGTACTTTATGTACATATGTACATGCTTATGATACAGTAAGCTTTTAACGTAATTCAAATTCACACTCAAAAGAAAGTCAACGGAGATATCAGAAGCTGTTGGGCACTCCCCAACGGAGATAAATACTTCCATCAGACTCCGAGAAGAAAACACTGCATCTTGAATAACTATCACCATCTCATGGTAAGATCTTCTTTTTGTTTTCTAACACTTCATTTCATTACCAGACCAAGTGAAAACACAG
Organism: Ibidorhyncha struthersii; assembly: GCA_013398815.1. NCBI lineage: Eukaryota > Metazoa > Chordata > Aves > Charadriiformes > Charadriidae > Ibidorhyncha > Ibidorhyncha struthersii. Next base: position 83,016 of record VZSZ01005162.1, on the reverse strand, counting down.
AAAATTTTCAAGTATTTGTCTTTTCTTAAATGTAACATTATCCTGTAACCTGGAAATAAATAGTAATGCTATCATGATACCTAGAAAATTAGTCAAATTTTAAACCTCTTTTTCAGAGATTTCAGAGAAAAGGCTAAAATCTCTTGTGACAAATTTTCAGGTACAAAGACTGAAGACGGATTGTTGATACACCTGCCTGGTTTCATTATGGTGCTTCTCGCAGTTGTCCCTGCATTTGCCTGAATTTGTGCACTAGGCTCAAAAAAATTGGCAGACAACAAAGCTTTCTGATAAAGATGTAGACCTTGAGCCCCAGCCAAGTGTCAGCAGGGGCCTTTTTATGGACTCTGGTAGGAATTGGATCATGCCTCCCCGGCATGAAAACATAATGTATCACCCGGCAAACGTGGAGCTCGGCTATTAGAAGCCCCAAACGGAAAAATCACGGAACGGGCTTTGTTCTGTGCATTGAATAATAGTTCTGGATGTGCGGCCTTTGTTATTAATGTGTTGACAAGAGACACCTAATTAGATTAGGAGGGCTTTAAGTAAGGCAGTAGTAATTGGCTGGGAGAGCCCCGTGCAGAGCGGCCGGCGGTGAGGAAAGGCAGCTTCCCCTACAGTTACCAAGACTACAAAGAGCTTTGGCGGCTGGAATGGAAGAAGCAAAAACCAAAGTACGGAGTTTAGTACTGAGGTGGGAATCACAATCAGCTGGGGTAAAGGAGGCTGTATTCAGGCATTTGGGGACGCTCTCCTTCGGCACGCACAGTAAGGCCATCCCAGTGACATTGGGGCCATGTGGGACGGATGGTGGGCATGGAGCAGAAGAAGACCACAAGCCTGGTGCCACTGGACGGGGAGGGAGAAGAAAGGAGAGCACGTCAGAACAGTTTAAAGCACTATTTGCCATAAACGCCCTTCATGTTCGGTCATGAAATGAGGCAGCAGATACGAGACAAGAAACTAGAAATGCTAATGCCATTTATAAAGCATGAGAAAAATAAATACATTGCTATTCGATTGCAGCTAAACATCAGCTCACACACGTCTAATTAATTAACATGGCAGTTAATTAACAGGACAGTTTTGATCTGCCGTAGCAAAGCTTTGAAATATAGTGGCTCACTAAGTCATTTATTTCAGTCAAAACTAAAAGCAAATATCTTTTTATTGGCGCATTTGCAGAGCTCCATATTACCCTAATGGCATCAGCGTGGCATCCCAGTCATCTGAATCCAGTCAGAATTAATCTGAGATTACAAAAGGTAAATAAAGGTTGATCTAGGTCAGGGAGCACAAAAACAGCCATGAGACGCCCCCAGATAAGCTGGGTCCCTAGTGAAGTGCAACTGGTCTCTTGCAGCCTCTTGTTCAGTGGTTTGGGTTAGTTCCTTCTCAGAAAGCAGAGCAAGACTGAACAAATTAATAACTAGGACAAGAAGACCTTGAATTAGGGTTTTTTTTTTCTCCCTCAGCACTGCATCACCTAACTTGGGCTTCTGTATTTTAAAGGAAACATCACTAGCGTAACTGAAATCCTTGGCTAGTCCAAGTTCCCACGACCCTGCACGATAATGCTAGGATGGCTAGAAAAGTATGTGAGGGACTCTTGCTGCTGATTGCAGCCCCAGGACAAGTGTCTACAGCCACCGCTAAAGTGGCCCTTCAGTGGTGAATTTCCTGCTCTAGACATGGTGTCGGGTAAACCTGGTCTCCTACCGACCTGGGGACTGGGACCCAGAGAAGAGGAGGAGAAGCACATCACCATGGGAACCCTGAGGCATCATAATTTAGAGACAGTTCCAGGGCAGGCCACAAAAAAGTGTTTTAAAAATACCTCTGCCCTTTCAAGGGTTTTGTGTCGCACCCGCCAGCAGCAGAGAGCGGAAGCTCACCTTACATTTTAATCAGTCTTTCCCTCACTTAATTTTAATCTGACCCTGAGTAATGCCCCCTAAGAAGATTCATTTAGAAGCAGATTACAGTATCTAATTTGCTAATGATGAGACATCATCCTCAGAATCACAATCTTCCGTCGGGACTTAGTAGGTGCATCAGGAAATACGATAAAAACGTCCTGCCCACCTCGGCATTGTCTTACAGCCGGAGCGCTCGTCCCCAGCCCTGGCTCCAGTCCTACCTCGGGTAGGAAGGGTCATGCCTTACTGTACTGGACCATAGGAAATAAGCAGGAAAAGCCTGGATACGGGTATGTTTGGGTCGGAGGCCTGTGGGGAGGAAAAAGATGATTCATTGCTCCAAGACCAGTGGGTTCAGGTCAGCACGCAAGTATGGGTTGGCCCATGCAACTGGGAAATGTGTTGTGAAGAGTCACTGGTTTCCTATGTACAGCTGAGAGATCAAACGCTTCCAGTTTACAGGCAGAGGGAAGGACAGCGGGTTTTTCATGGGATTTTGTGGTTAAGTGTACGGGCAGGGTTTTCTGGGAAAAACAACAAGGAATCACAGGACACCCCTGGGGACTGAAACACAGGGGAGACTGGACCACTTGCAATGGGGCAAAGAAGGAAAGGAAAGGGCTACAGGGAGATCCTCATGTTTTGCTTAGGAAAGGTGCTTAGGTAATAGAGATGACAGAAAATGTAGAGCATCCTCTGTATTCTCTGGTTATAAAATTTCTTGTGATTACAACCTGATTCAGCTTAAATTCAGTGGAAGACTTAAAAGTTTTTCAATTTCTAAAGGGTACTTTTGTGTAATGAAACGAATTCTAACAACTGAAGAAAAGAAGACATGAATGGAAAGAAATGCATTTGAGCTAAAGGTGCCATAGTATCTCCAACTTTTATCCCAAGCAAAAGAAAATCTTTCAGGAAGGGCTCCAGACTAAGCAAACTGAGTCAGCATCTCAGAAGTCATATTAAGAGTGGCAGAGAGCTCAGAAGTATTGCAAAAGGATTTGATCAGCAAAGAAATCTGTGCTCAATAAAAGGAGCACTGCCAAAAGTCAAGCTGAGTCAGACCTGCCAAGTATATTAAAAGACACAGCAAAAGGTTCTCCAGCTGCAGGAAAGAAAGAGGAACAAGAAAAGAAGAAAACTGTAACAGTAAAGCAAAAGATCAAGAACCAGATTCCCCAAATTGCCTGGTCCACACCCTGTGCGCCCAACACACACACAAAGACAGAAGATTTTTGGGGTGTGCAAGTGGCCTTCCCATCGCATGGCAGACCCAGCCCGTGGGCCACCCAACCTGCCCTGGCTCCCTGCTCGTCATCGTTGTCATCCCCCCGGCAACACGCAAGCGAGGAGGGCACACAGCTTTAAGCAAAGGCTGAAAATCTGAATGGGGGAACTCCTACAGTCAAATATAAATGCTCAAACAAAAAAACTCCATTTCCTGGGTGCCACTGTAGTCCATAGTTCCCAAGGTTGGGGAAAGGGTTTGGAAGGGCAACGTGGGCTGTAAATTGAGAAACATGAGAAGAGCTGCCCCTCACACCTCCTCTCCAGGCTTTTGCTGGTCTGGCACCAAGCGGGCAGGACCTCCCTGCAGGAGCAGACACCTTCTCTACCTCCATCCCCCTGGCCTCTCTCCTCCCTCTCTCCTCCTCTGAAACACCTCCCACCCCAGCAGTGCTCCCTCCAGGATGGACTCCCAGGTGTTCCTGCCTTGCACCCACTCCAGTATAGGGACAGGGCACAGAGGGGTAGGAGAAGGGGTTTTGCAGACTCCTCTTGATCGTAGGCGTCTGTAGAAGAGAAAGACACAAACGCAGCAGTCCTGCAAGGATACATGGCATGGTGTCCTTGCTAGTGGCTACCTGCCCTGCAGCCCAAGGCGATCAAGGACAGAGTTTTCTGTGGGATGACTGGAATAAACCCATTTCTTGTGAAGTGTAGGGGAAAGCCCAGCTCTGAAGAGGGCAGTGCTCCAGGGACTGGTATGTTCCTTACATGCCATGGGTGACAAAACTGTCATCTGCATCTCTTCTGCATGGCAGGGAAGTCAGGGTGGGATGTGGAGTAAAGGGTTGGGTATGCAGGGTTGTCCAGGGAAGGAGGAGAAGTGGAGATCTGGGGCTAGATAAGGATGCCAGAGAGATACCTTCATGGCAATATTGGTCTTTTTTTTTTTTTTTGAATCTGCATTAATGAAGAAGTCAAGAATCTCCTGTTGCTTCCAGTCTGGCAAGGCAGCGGTGGAGCCTTTGAACGCAGCAGAGCCATCCTACTGGTGTTTGCTGTGCACTTAATCCGTGTTGTGTTGCTGGCCATCTAGCCTGAGGGCTGGGCATCGTAACACACAAACACCGCACTGGACACAACAGGCTGGCTCTCCAGCCTGCCCCGTCACTCCATAACCAACATGAATTTTTTGACTTACAGTGTGCTTACGTGCTGTTTACCCCAGATAGCAATACAGCAGACTAGGTGTCACAGGAACTCTCAAGGATTTACTTGCCTCCTAGAGGATCTCATGTAGCTGGGACCAATGATGCACAAGTGTTTGAATACATTTGTAACACAGTTTCTCATTTTGCTTCCTTCTCATGCATCAAAACCCCTTTCGGAACCAAAGTGGCACAAAGCAAATGGGAACAATCAGAGGATTCACATCAAACTGTGCTATTGCTCCAGACCAATTTGCTAAGGCAGGCACGGCCAGTGGAGATGCTAAAAGAGGTGAGGAAAGCTGATCCTTTGCAGAGGGAGGTTCTCCGACAGCTTCCGACAGCAGCTGAGTCGATGGGGAAGAGAAAAGTTTTGGTTTTAAGATGGAACTTCATACATTTCTGAATGTAATTGCATGATTGCAAGAAAACTAATGAAATGATTTTTAACCATTCCGTTCAAGTAAATAACCTTCCTACGGAGAAAAGGTGTGGCATAGGTGTCTACGGAAATTATCACGTGGCCTGGAACTGTACTGCACATAGAAAAGAAAACCTGGCTGCCCGATATGAAAGTAGGTAGGACAGTTTCTAAGATGTGAGGAAATACGTTGTCTGTGGAATTTAACAGGAGATTAACAAATATGGTTTGGCTATCAAATATCCATAAGTACCATTAAAAAGGACTTGCAAAAATCTCAGTTTTTGCTTTAACTATGTGTATAAAACTACAAATATTATACAGTACAATTTTGCTAAGTAACACAGATTGTGCATGGGCAATAACCAATTACCTAAACTGAAGAAGAAAGAGAAAAGGAAAATAAAACTTATTTTAGCTATCCATTTGCAAATAAAACTGGCATTTCATATAATAAACTCCAAGACTGCACTACTGAAAGAAGGCATCTAAAAATATCACACTTACATTTCACCAAAATAATAAATGTGGGTTGATATGGTATCTTTCATACTCAGGAAATTCCGCATGGGTTCGCATGATGACACATGGATGCCTGATCAGTTGGTCTGTAGCAAATTTAGCTACAACACATTCACCTCTACTCACGGAGGTATTTCAGTTTTACTATCTAAGGGAAAAAATACAAAGTTGGGCAGCATATCAGATTTAGAAATCTGTCTGCACATTTGTTTGCCTGAAGAAAGTCATGAGCTCTCCAATATTAATTTTTGTGACTTCCTTTTGGAGGGAGAAGGATGTTATGGAACAGGGTTTGAATAAACTGGAACTGGGCTTTAGGAAACAGGATAAGCCAGGTGAGTTGGGGCAAGAAGAGAAATTCCCCTCTACTGTCATTAAATGAGACTAGCAGGAACTGAACCAAATTTACATGCAATCGGTGGTAGATGATAGCCATCTGCTTTAAGGGAAGGACATTCAAAAGGAAGCGCTGAAGAATTTCCAGGAAGACACAAGCACAACATTACATACTTATATTCAAATGACTCTCTGAGTTCACAGAACAGCATATAAGGTGCAACGAAGAACTGGTCTAACCCACCAGAAATATCCAAGTATCCAGTGGCTCTTTCTCAAATAATCATAGAGTAACAAGTGTCAGTTGTGATCATCTAGTTTGGTGTCTTGCAGAACCTACCAGACCAAACTACCAGACCTTTTAAAGTCAGTTCTTGTTTGAACTAGAGCATCCCTTTCAGAAAAGAGGTACTTTTGTTTGAAAAAAACCCTTATGATTGGATTCACCAGATCCTCTGACAAGGTTTTCTAGTGGTTAATCACTTGCACCTTTAAAAGTTTGCACTTTTCAAGACTTACCAAGCTGACCATTGATTTCCTGCCACTGGATCTTATTATGTATTTATCTACCAGTTTGAAGCCTGCTGATGAACATCAAAAGCCACATTCAGATTTTGCAAGTGCCACATTTCCCAGTGGCCACGTACAAATTCCCAGAAGTTGCCCTGGTTCACAGCAAAGTCCCAACAAGTTTCTGCAGAGCCTCTCCTACCTTCTTTTGCCTCATAAGTAAGGGTTTAAGTGACCCATAAACCACATCAAGGACCAGAGCAGTGAGTCAACCACTGGGGCAGAGAGGCAGCATCTTCAATCCCCACCCTGTTTGGATGCCCCACGTCTCCCACACTAACCACAAGCAAAGGGTGGCTGGAGCAAGCTTTGCTTGGCCTCTTCCATCGAAAGGACTGTGATTTGACCCCGAGGGATGTGCAGCCCTGTGGTGAGCGTACAACCCCCGGCGAGGAAGCTGGCTCAGGTCCTAACCTCAAGGATGCAGTAAGTGCAGTTCCCGCAACTGCTCAGGGGTGCCCATGCCAAACCTTGCAGCTGCAACTATCGTTTTACATATACTGTGACACCGAAGCAAGCACTGGGAGGTGGTTTAGCTCCTGGGTCCTCTTGGCAGTAACCCTGGAGGGCCCCGGCAATCACTGAAATACACGACCAAGTGAAAAATTGCTAAGGCAAAAGGAAGGTACCAAACACCGTGTAGATTTAAAGAGCTCAGTTCCTCTTTAAGCTCCTAAAGGGGAGTCTGATAAAAGCCACAAGGAAACATATCTCCAGCACTGCCATTTCTTAAAAGCAAGAAGCAGCATGAACTTGCCCAGGATCAATCTGCGGTGTGTCTGTCTGCCGCTCGCTAATGCACACTTACGGGTGGTGTAAATGGCCCTGACACCCTGCGAAGCCTCCAGCCCTCCCATGTCCCAGCCGGGCTAATGCCAGGCAGAAGAGATGGTGCTTCCTTGCAAGGGTCTGGAGGACCGCTCCAGGGCTGCCATCGCAGTCTAAGAGCACAACGGGCTGTGGAAACAGTTTGGACCCTTGTTCCTGGTCTCGGGAAAAGCCTGGGATTTGCTCAGTCATTACAACACTGAGCATTGGGAATCTTCAGTCTCTGTATGGGTTTAGCTACCTGTTAATTCAATATTAAATTTGCCACAGGAAATGTGCTTCTGGAGCAAACACTGTGTGCCTTGCACCAAGCCAACAGCAGAGCATTGTAAAGAAAACATAAATCTAACTAAAAGTCTTTTCTCAACATGTGGCATAAAGTCTTCCCTCACACGTGCAACAAAAATTGTTAGAGCAATTTACCCAGGAACAGAGGCGGGGCTGACGCTGGCAGGGACAGTGCAAGACGTGCAGGAATGGTAGGGGAGATGGGGGAGAAGGGGAGATACAGGGATCCTGTGGCCATTAGACCATATTGTCCTCCTGGACGCAGAATTGAATATTTTCCTGCCTCAGAGGTGTACAGATGGCAGAAGATACAGGTCTTCCTTCACCTTAATGTAAAAACAGAAAGAGGATAGAGGATTTGCTATGGACCTGAAAAGGTCCCAACCCCACTGGTAAGAGTCAAGACAGAGTCACATCATGGAATTAATTTTTTTCTGTGGTTTGTCTGGAATTTTTTTGAGTGAAAATAGGAAATGGCTTTTTTTCTTTCAAATACCACATTACAAAAAAGTGAAGAAATTAGGAAATGGGAAAATTAAGGGTTCCTGTCCAGCCTTCATTTGACTCTCTTTATGCACATACTTTATATCTTGGTCTTCTACAACACTTCCTTTTCACCCCATGGGACCCATTTCATTCATTGAAGATGCTGGAAAGACGTATCATGAAGGAGACAGTGGTTTACAGGCAAAAAGGACAGGCTCATAGTTGAGGCAGTTCAATGTTGCCCTAGAGGATGGGGGACTGAGTCTACAAAGGATTCAAGCCTTGTGCCCACTAGCCTTGTCCATCCCCCCTGGACCTGATGTTTGCGGCACCTCAGGGTTCACTCAGAGCCTTACCAAACGTCCCAGTGCCCCGTGCCGGCGGCAATGGGGACAACACAGGGGTATCCATCCCAGGCAGCATCTCCTGTTTCACTGGGAGAAGGCACTTTGGCTTCTGCCTCTCTGCTGATTCACTGCTGCTGCCGTGCCACTGCACCCCACCATCTCCGGTTTCCCTGAGACTCACCCTACTCATTAAGTATAATACACATTTTGGACCTAAGGCTAGGCTTTTAGGACTAATCATTTTAATATGAGAAACAGAGATTCCAGGATCAAATCAGAGGTAAAACACAGTACTGTTCTGCACTTAAAAACACTCTCTCTGTGCCATTTCAGTGTGTGTCTCCACAAAGTCCTCTAACGTGCCCAGGCTGCGGAGACGGGAAGTGAGCGTTCCCACAGCCATCCATCTCCTGTCCTCCCCTCTCCCTGCCCACCTCCTCTCCCCTGAATCATTTATCTCCATCCTAGCTCTTATATTGCACTATTTTGTCTTCCCGCTCCTAATTTGCTTATGCTGCAAATGTAAACTTAATGACTTGAACTTTATCATCCCCTTTTAATAGTACCCCTCTCTAGGATAAGGTGACATAACATACCTTTTGAAACCTTTATGCTACACACAGCATACAGATGTGAAACATATTAATCGGACAAGCCTTCTGTCGCTCCAGGAACTGCAGTGTATTCTCAGCGAGACCCATATGGACAAACACAGGTGCAGCATTGAGGTGTTCTGTCCACACTGCCTGTCCCTGTTTCCAGTTTAAAGATTTTTACATCACAGCTACCCCAGTAAACTGGGAATTGAGGCAACTTTTTTTAGGGAGAGGCGCTGTAAAGTTACATTCGTTAGTATTCATTAATAATTTTCCACGAGGAAATTAGTAATTTCATATTTGCTGCAGAGTCTGGAAGGTACACAGTAATTAAAAGATGGAAAGGTTTGAATAAGTATCTACCTTTTGAAGACTGAATGCGATGTGGGTTTTGTAGGAAAAATTATCTGATATCTGAAGGACTGTGTCAAGATGCGTACTTGCAAGAAGAGATGTTAAGACTGCCTGAAGCGCCTTCTTTCAGTCATTTTCTGTTCTGTATTTGATTACACAACTTTACCGTTCCTGTAACTTAGAAGTAGCGTTGAATGGATTCTAAAACACTTATTTCCAAGAAGGGAACATTTAGAGAGATTCAGGTGCCTAAATATAAGAAGAGCTGTCTAATGTCATTTGAGATGCTCTGAGAAGCCCGTCTGGCTTGCAGCTGCCGCTCCAGCAGGGCACAAATCCTGCCATAAATCCTGTGTCAAAGCTGCCAACACATTTAGATGACTCCAGCAACTGCCGTCATCTCCAAAGGCATTATGTTTAGGTACCTGAATTTCCCCATTTAAATTACATTTGAATACTGAAAACAGAGAGTCATCAGATAAACTCAGATATAACTTCAGCCAGGATTTCCTAGCCACAGTGCACGATTACTCTCGTTTCTCTATTTCAGTCATTCCTGCTTAGTTTTGAGTTTATTGCCTCTCAGGGTCTCCGGGCAATTTTGGCGAAATGGCTGACAAATCAGAAGCGGCTGCAGGAGTGTCGTCTGAGGAAATGCTTGTCTGCATTCAGAAACCGGCAGACGTGGCATTTCCACTCAGCCCACTAATCCCCACGTAACTAGGGTTAAAGTTAGAAGCCTGCAAGCGCTGCCTCTTCTCACCCTGTTTTGCTGGTTTATGCTGGTTTGGGGATTGGGGTTCTGCCAGCAACTTGTCCCTGAAGGAGGCGTGACTTGCATTGACAGAGAAGGGAAAAATGTTTCTGCAGTCTTAGGGCAGGCATGGGAACAGGCAGAAGAGACGACAGGACTATGGCAAGGTTACGCAGGTATCCCTGATACTATTTATTCCCATCAGGCGAATCTGGTCTCTGATGCTCTTTAACAGGCTGAGTTGTACTGTTCAAAGAAACCTAATGCGGCTACCGCAAGCTTAAAAGCTCACAAAATATATGTTGTCAGAAGATTAAGGTCTCCTAATGATTTTTCTTAAGCTTGCATGTGTTCTGCAATCTCTATTTTAAGGTTACTTTCTGATTGCAGAAATAACCTTTGGCATGCCTTCTTCTGCTAACACGTGAGACTTTGCAGATAGAAACTATGCTAAACAGTTTTCCCACCTAATTTCAATGGAGTTAAGTACCTAGACTTCTTTCCGCATTTGGCCACCAAACCCTCTTTATGTTAGAAAACGTTTCATAATTTTTTATAAGAGCAGAACATCTTTGCTGTGTGTCAGCTTATGTTCAGAAAAGAGCTTTTCTATCAGTCCACGTCATATTATTTTGAGAATCGGAATAAACTGTACTAGGAAAAGGACTGTTTTAATGTGGGTTTATATCTCCAGTAGACATTTCAGCACTACTTCTAAGTTGGGGTGTGAGGTTTTTATCTTCCTACCTGACATGCATGCAGGTAACAGCTTGTAAGTGCAGCTTAGACCAAAGAAGGTGAACTTCACTGGGCTCGATAAAATGTAAATACCATCAGTAGCAACAGGCATGTGACAAATGTTTTCACCGCTGGTAGACATCAGGAAGCTGGTGAGACCGGCTGAGCTATTCCAGATGCTTTCCTGAAGACGTGGTCAAGCTACTCTGAGTATCGGTACCTTGTGAAAATCAGTTTTACTTAAGGTGTCTCTGTGTGGATACTCCAATGGAAAGACACCCCACGCTTCCAACCACTTTGCGAAATATGGGTCAAAAATATCTTAGAGCAAGAAATACCTGTTTTAAAAATGTGTTGTCTATAAATACGCTTACATGCTCTGAGTAACAATGATGTTTTCTTCCTCCCGTGTCCGGGGTGCCTTTTAGACCATGGGATCTGAGTAGGGTTGATCTTTTGTTGTATTTTTTTGTGCGGAGTGACCTTTAAGTTTAGGTGTTGTTATTACACCCCAACATAAAGCGAACTGCAGACAAGAATAGCAGTGTAAACACAACAGACAAGCCTTCTGTGTAGGAACTGTGATGTCCCCTTCCCTGTCTCAAAAGCACGTCACATACCCCAGCACACATAGGCACCAAATCTGAAAAAAAAAATAAAAAAAATGCTCAGTTCCAAACTAGTTCCATTAAAAAAATTTATTTGTGGTTGCCATGGTAATTACACACTTAACGAGGCAGTTATAGTCTGGAAAGTTATGCTGTGGATGAAAAAGGCAGCGTCCCAAGGTCACAGAATGTGGTCCCCAAAGACATACGTGCGGAGATTTAATTCCTTTTTGAGCCTTTGTTCTGTGATATGTTTTTACGTTAGCTGTATAAGCTCACCATTAAGAATATCAAACCTTGTTATCTCTCTTTCTTTTGCCTCTCATTGTAGGCTTGCTGCTGGAGCTGAGTAATTTGGGGAAGGACTTGGGAGCCCCATCGGCCTCTTTCCTATTCCGGACGATGAGGGGACGGCAGGACAAGCAGCTCCGCTCCTCTGTCTGCCCTCACAGGACCTCCTGTGACTTCTAAGAAACCTTGCTCTGCTGCATGAAACTTAGGTTGTTCTGAGAAATGATATAAAAAGATAATTTTTTCTATCTGTGCATCAGATTATAGTGTTATTTGTACATCCATTATCTGATGTGTTTTCCCCTGTTGCTCTGTGTGGGTCTTTCACACAACAAAAAAGGGAGCGGAAAAGAGACTTTAAAAAAAGGAAAATATAGAGCCTCGTAATTTAACAGAGGGGTTCAAAAGGAGGCGAGAAAACAACAAGCTTAAAAACTGTTTGTTTTAATCTGTCTGCTGCTTTCATGACACAGGTCTTTAAATAACTGTAGGCTCAGTGATTTTTGTTCCAAGACATGAGCCCGGATTTGGTGACTCCCTGTAAACAAGGCAGAAACCATTGCACCTGGTTCAAGCGGAGCCATCTTTCTCCTCATGTGATCACGAACCTTATGAGTCCTAACCTCAATATTTCCAGTATTTCGCCATAGTTTTTCTTATCACACCTGTAGCTCCTTTCTTTCAAGTACCGGATTTCAAAGATCACAGCTATGTTTTCGTAAGAAAAGCTTGAAACCCGTAGCCATGACCACATGGCAAAATGCAGCCCTGTTAACAGTAAGCGACCTCTCTTCTGAGCCTCCACATGAGAGGCAGCAAAAAGTGGCAGAGATATTTCAGGGGCCAAATCTGTCCACATACCACCCTTTTTATGTTAGTCATCCCTCACTGAAGGAGAACTCGAATTTTGCTTTTTTATAACTGCTCTCCAAGTGTGTTTCCTGTCTCATAATTCTGCTTTACCTACACCATAAGCTCCTGGGAGCAAGGATCACATCATATCATATGCTTGCACAGCATCCAGCTTGAGGGCTAACACAGTATTGCTATGGTAAAGAAAAAGTTCGGAATTTAGAGGAAAAGCTCACTGAAATAGATATGGAAGGGGAGGGGAGCAGAACAGCCTCTTTTTATACTGAGGACATCGGGAAGCAAAGCTTACAGTATCTGTATTTGACCTTTAAGAATAAAAAGAAGAAAAAAAAAATCTGAGCTTGTTTGCATGAAGAATCAGTGCTGATCTAGAGCAAACTCCCTGTTAGAAACCAAGGATTTGACCTCAGTCTGACACACAGCGGAGAAATTTGCAACACTAACAGTCATTTGACTCTTATAACACACCACGCTGTGTTCATACAATCAGCCCAGATAAGAGGAAAGTCTCCCCGTCTTGTTTCTTCCCTTTAATTCATTCCTTTCATCTTATTTTTTTGCAAACCTCTCCGGCATATCCCACACTACATGTGCTTCTACCTCTAATGAAATGGGAGATGGAGCTGCAAGAAACCGGGATTGACCTGAAGATGCTGTTTCTCTTACACTCGTTTAGTCTTTCTAGGACTGAATATTCTTATGGCAACGTACTCTTTAATCTGCATTAATTTCTTCAGTTACACGGTAACGGCTGATGCATTGTAGTAATCACTGACAAATAGACTTGGTTGGAGTAGGCAAATTGGATTTGTAGCAGAAGGAAAAAAAAAATCGCAAATGCAGGGAAAACAAAAGCCTAATTCCTGTGTACGCATTGACAGGATGAACCTGAGCTCACATCAAAAGCATTTCTCTGAATAAGCCATTTTCACAAGAACAGAGAGCTTAAGACAGCTGCGAAATGCTTCCAGAATGAAAAATTCCAGAATGCCAAAGGTTTGTTAAATGGAAAATAAAACTTGTCTGCCCAACTGGTCCTTCATCAGCTCTCCAAGTACAGAACAAGTACAGAACCGTACTTCTTGAACTGCTGCTCTCTGACCATCTCAGGTCCTTTCCTTCAGACAGTTTACCATACTAAAGAGGAGGAAAATTGTGAGCTAACTGAAATGGACTGTACGGAAATGTAAAACAAACATCATCTCTGTTGTACTTGTCATTGCAGATGTTTCTCTTCACTTGACTATTGCAACTGGTTTTGAAAAAGTACCTCTATAATTGATGTATTATTTTTCATACAAACAAGGCATAGAATGTCCTTAAAGCCTCAGGAATAAGGCCTCCAGATCCCATCGGACTGACCTAAAATCATGAAGCATGCTTAAAATAACACATTTTGGATTCTTTTTATTTGCCTTTTAGATCTGATCTGATCTGATCTTCTAGGTGAAATCACTTCATGTTTTACATTTTAAAAAAGCTGGAAATGTTATAGAATCTTTATTCCAAGAATGTAAGTTTTAAGAAATGCATCAAAAATCATGAAACTTGAAATTAAAACATGAGACTTGGCAGCAGTGGTGAGCAGTAATTCACTCTTCCAAGCACTTCCTCACCCTTTCAAATAGAAATTGCTAATCGTGAGAAAAAAATTCATAAACGCAAATTTGTAAAGCACAGATCAAGCCAGCAACATATAATTAGTTCTTCTCTTTTTTTTTTTTTTTTTCACATTTAAACCAAATGTAACATTAATTTCACTCGTCTATCTCCCGTTTCCCAGCACTGGTCTGAAAACACATGTAGAGAACAAGCCCAACTTAGCACCAGGATGCCCTTGTCTTGTCCAAATCCGTGTAAGTAATCTTCAGCAGCAGCAGATCACCTAGCTGTTTGCATACAAATTGATCCAAGTCGATTGACTTCCTTTTCTGTAGTTCTCTCCCATGTATTATGCAAAATTCAGCAGGCAGATATTACAATCAGCACATTAGTCACCGAGCAGACACCTCCAATTTCCTCGTAGCCTTCCAAAGTCACATTCTGCTGCCTCTGTTCTGAACCTCGAGTATTTCCTGGAGTCGGCATCTCAGTGTGGGTATAATGACCCGGGACAAAACGCTACGATACCACAACAGACGACTTCTGCTGATCCCCAGGTGCATGGGTGTTCATGTGGACCCTTTGCGATCTGCGACAGAGGAGAAATTGCAGGAGCCCTGCAAAGTTTGGAAGGACGCACGTCCTCTCATGGCGAGTGCAATCCAGCCTTGCTAATGAAATTCAGCCTTGCGTTAGAAAGTCTGAACTACGCCGAGTAGTATCACTTTCTTGCCGTGTACTCCTAGACTTGCCGGCAATGTGAAAACTCAGGGTCTACCCACAGTTTTCACTGAAGAGTCTCATTCTGACAGAGCTTAGGAGTGGTGGTAGCTGAAGCTCCAGTGCTTTTGCTACTGCCCAATGGCAGCACAGCGCTAAGCGGTGACTTGTTGCTGCAATAATTTCCTACAGTAGCCGGGAGAATGGCAGGCTGGGGCAAGGAGGGTATGACGCCGCGAAGTCAGGGGTTGAGCCCTCTCGAAATCTGTCTCTGTCTCTTCTTGCCTCCTGGCATCAGCCGCTGATCCTTCTCACGGGCATGGCAGAAAATTTCACCCCATCAGCTGGTTCTGGTACCCACCTAGGGGAAGTCAGTCGTCAGAGCTACAGCCAGAGTTTTTGTCTGTCAGATGTGAAATATCATCCAGTGGTTGCTCCTCCTTCTTGCCTGAATTCGGCTGCTCTTTCCTTTATGGAGGTACTCTCCAGATGTTACGGGAATGCTATTTCCCGTGCCTCAAAGATGCTTTTCCTCATCTCCAACTCTGAGCCTTCCTGCCAAGGAGAGAAGAAG
Source organism: Ibidorhyncha struthersii (assembly GCA_013398815.1). Classification (NCBI taxonomy): domain Eukaryota; kingdom Metazoa; phylum Chordata; class Aves; order Charadriiformes; family Charadriidae; genus Ibidorhyncha; species Ibidorhyncha struthersii. Next base: position 67,751 of record VZSZ01005162.1, on the reverse strand, counting down.
AGCAGAGCACTCCCCTCCTTTCTGCCTAGAGAAACATCCTGGGAAATGGTGCCATATGCCAGAATTTGAAGGATTTGCCTGGAGGATCCTGGGAGTGTGACTAAGCCCCTCAGGGTGTCTAGAAACACCTTGGTTTTCTTTTAAATGTTGCAAAAGCTGCTGTACTTTGAGAGCTGTGCTCGGGGCGCGAAGGTAGCCTGAGGTTGGGGTGGGTTCCCTCCTCCCGCATCGATGCTGTCCCTTCGCCTCGGGGGGCTGACGGGGACAGGCAGGAGAGCCAGCAGCCGCCCAGGCAGCCCGGCTGATTGCGCTGACACACGGACAGCCGCCCTAATATCTCACTTTTCTCATTAACAGCAGAATATCGTGTTCTGTTTAAGAATTTCAGCTGATGCAGTATCTCAACACTCCGTTATACAAAAGCAAGAATCTTAGGAAACGTCATTAAAATAACAACAAACATACCCTTTGTGCTGATTAATACAAAAAAAGAGTTTTTCCAGTGGTTATTCTCCAGCCTAGAGCCCAATCCAAAACACACCAAAACACTCCATTCAGTCTTAATGGGTATAGGTTAAAGACTGTATCTCTTAACACAAGCTGAAATACTTATCTTAAGGTTAGCCACACTGATCCGAAACTTCGAGCTTGAGAAATCTGTCTGGAAATCTCTTACTTTCAGACTTTATTTTTTATCTAGATTTCTGATACTTCCTGGTCTGTTCTGAGCAAATTACCAGCAAACCCACTTCTCTTCCCTCTCAGCATGCCTTTGCCATTGCTGGTCAAAACCGGGAAGTGTAGAAATGAGAAAATTGCAGTGTGGGGATAGTGAAAGGTGAAATTCTTCTGGGTATGTTCTGGTCAAAGGTTCAGATTTATTCTTTCATTTCGTTTTTCACTATCACTTACAAATTCACAGAAAATACTCCTCAAGAAAACTCGTCCTCAAGAACCATCATATTCCACGTTAAAATGATGCTCTGACATCTTCTGTGTAAGCAAGCTAACTCCCAACAACCTAAGGATCTGTGAGCCTTTTTCCAATCTGGTTTTCAGTAAACTGTAATTGCTACAAAGCACTTTAGATTCTGATAATGATTTACATATTTTCTTTTGAGTCCTGCTATATTTTGATAGCATAGATGGCAAACTGTTTTACTGTAGATAAATGTAACTGTGGGTTTGTGACTTTACTAATGATCATGAGTCAATAAGTCTCATGATACCTACAGTAGCTTGCTAGATAAAGGAATATACTGATGCTTATCTCTGCAGAAAGATATAATAGTTAGAAAAGCTTAGTAATGCTGACTGTCCCTCTGCTGTGCATTGCTTAGGCTTATGGCAGGTCAGTTTAAAGCTAAATGCCAGTCCAGCTGCCAATATCTGCAATTCGTTCCCTATTCTCTGCCAAAAAAATCCTTTCTGAAATGTCCCATGCTACTGTCTCACCAGACTAAATATTGTCTGCTAGCTTAATCCTAGAGAGAAGCAGAAAAGGAGTGCAAAATTATGCTTTTAAAGAATGTTCCCTTTTGATTTTCACTTTCGAGAGGCAAAATGTTAACGCTGGAAACCTGCAAAAATGGACTACTGAAGAACTACAAGTGCGCTTTGTTTCATGGATCACCGTGAAGAGAATTAGCTTTTAGCTGAGAGAGTTTGAAGGAAGCTGGGAGGAGGAGGAGGTATGGGCCATTAAGTAAACCTAAGCAGCTTATGCTACCTTACGTTTATTTAGGCATGGACGGGATTAGCTGCGGGCTGATTAAAGGAGACTATAGAGAAGGAGGCAATGGGGGACAATCTAGCCACGCTGCAGGAGATCTGAGCAACACTTTGCTGCGGAAAAAGGCTTGTGCGTTAATAGTCCTGCAATATTGCCTGGAAGCCCTGGAGGTGGGGCTGAGGCGCTCGGCACCTCTTGGGCTTTGGGAACTGGAGCTGAGAGGCTCCTCCGTGCGCCGAGGAAACGCCCAGGCTCACCTAGTGCACCAGCCAGCTGTGCCCTGGGGAACAACCTGGGCTTCCCTGGGCTTTCCTAAACAACGTGAGGGCTAAGGCCAGGAAGAGAGCCTGGGAGCGAGGCAGCAGGCTGGAGAGTTGGTGGCCTATAGCTGTGCCACCTTGAAATAACTCACAGGCAACGTACCCCTAAAAAAATACATGTGCAGCAACTACTCAAATCCCTCCTCCATAACTGGTTCCCAGGGCTGCCGGCCTCACACAGTATAGGGGTTTGCATACGGACCATTTTTTTCCCACAATAACCACCTCTTTAGTTATTGTGCAAATCAGATACCCTGAAGCAAAGAGTACACAACTACTGTTGTGGAGTTACAACTATTGTTACGACTCGGGAAAAGAGCCATCTGTGCGTCCGATGCAGTAACCCCATTGTAGTACAAAGGCAAGGTTTGATGGAAGCAACCGCAGCCGATTCGGAAGGCGGCCAGCCTGATTCCCAGCAGATCTGCAGAGCCGGAGCAGGGATAGTCCCACTTCTGCTGGACCAAACCGTGAATCTCCCAGGAAATCTGGCAGGAGTGCATTTGCAATCAAGCCATATACAAGTATTAAGGAGAGAAAAAAGCAAGAAACTTCATTTCTGAGCTGATCAGAAAGCAAGCTAGCTGAGTTTAAATGGAGATGTTTAATGAAATTTTACAAGTATTTGCTGGAAACTCCTTACCGTGGGTTCATTCTTTGAAACGGTGTCGTGTTGTTTAGTTAAACTGCTCTGTCTCAGCACTATTCAAAATGCTCAGACTGGAGAGCTGACAGGGGTGTGCCTTGGTTTTCTTTTTCCTAAGTTGTCTCTTCTTAAAGAAATACAGTTGAAACATGTCAAACGAGAGAACTGTGACTGGCAGCTGAGCTGTTGCGCGTTTCCCAGGAACTCTGTTAGTGGCTGTCAAAGAGAAATCACGTGTGAGCCAGGGAAAGTGGGCAGGGGGGAAATACCAGTAGTTTCCAAAGGGAGATCTTTGGGCTTAGGAGGGCCCAAAGAAGACCTTTTCTCTTGTGATTTCTTTGGGTTCTGCTTTCTGCTGGCTGGCCTTGGTTTGGGAAATTAAAGGGGGATGAGACTGGGTTGGATCTTTTTGTCTTTTGTCTAGAAATCCAGAGATGGGGATTGCACCTCGGTGCATTTCTGAAGTGCTTCAAAACCATGTCCTCCTGACCACCTCTTTAGCTGTGGAACGATGCTTTTTTGTTGCTGATCCTGGTGAATTTTCCAGCGCAAATGCAGATCCCTTAACAAACTGAGCCTGCCCAGATGGAAACGTTCCTGGTATGAGCTACATTTGTCTGCTCACCTTGAGAATAGTTTACCAATATCCGGGGGTTCACAGACGGGAGCAAAACTCGGAGTAAGCTCCTCGGCACAGAAACGCAGTTGATTTGGGTTTGCCAAATAGGAGAGGCCGTGATTTTGGCCGTGCTCATCCACAGGCGGACACCTGTACCCATCCCCGCGCCACCATTTCCCGCCCCCTCCGCAAAACTCTTTCTCCACGTGAAAACAGAAAACCGGTGGCGTTGAATATAAACGGGCAGGGTGGGTTTTGAGGAGTGATTTGCTTCCCAGACACTAGATGGAGCTGGGTAACTGAGGTTCCTTGCCAGCCTCCCTCCAGGCTGGAGGAGCCGAGGGAGGCGGTGGGGTTGGCAGTCGCTCCCACTGCCACCTCCTAGAAGCTGGTTCCAGGGCTCCGTAACAGGGTTTGCTTTTTTTATTAGCCACAATAGCCTTATACAGCAAGGCTAGCCTCATCCTGACATGACATGAAATAGGTCGGTGTTTGGATAGACAGATTTATTGTGCAGTTTGCATTTAGGCTTAACGGTTAAAATAAATAGTTCCTTTCTTCCCCTGGGAGCTGATGAGCCAGACTCACTCCCAAACAACTGAAGACTTCTGTACTTTTTGACAAACGCAGTTCTCCAATTAAGAACAGTAAATAGGATTATACAGGCTGAAAAGGCTCTTTATCGCTAGAAAGTTTGTATGTGGGAAGTGGGGGTCTCTCTTTAGCCCTCATTGTAATTCTTTCAAAATAAAAACTAATGATTTTGTCACATCCAGAGTTCAGGCTTTTCAAAGGCAAAAGCTGCTTAAAGGCAGTCAGCCTTCTGAGAGAAGAGATCTGCATCCATATGATTAATTCTGTATAATATATGCAGAATTAATATATATTTTTTAATCAAAGCCTTTAAAAAGCAATCTTTGCTTTAAGCCACACCAAAAAAAAAAAAAAAAAAGTTGTATTTATTTTCCTTTCAGGACAGTTTTTTTTATTATGTGAGGCTGATATGGATATTTATTTGTCTTTAAATTGAAATGGAATAAATGTCGCAGGTCAGAAAAGGCCAAATAGTTTAGCACATCGGGAACTCGGTGTGACAGCTGTCTGCCAGCTGCTTTAAAGATACCACAAACCCAGTGCAGAGGAGACAGAAGATAACCTGTTAGTAAGAGAAGTTTGATCCAAAACCGCAGCAGTGAGTACCTGGGTGATACTGTACAACGTGAGGGCTTCCATCCTATATCACATGGCTGCAGATGTTCATATTATGTATACAATCATCTAATCTCTCTTGACTCTAGAACATCTGTGACATAGATTAATTATGCATTGTGTAAAGACAAAGCGTGGTGATTTAATTAGTTTTCTGATTACTGATTTTCAGTTCCATTGGCTCCCTCTCTTGTCCTTGTAATATGAAACAGGATTTACCAGTTTATTTTCCATATTTTTTCCTTCCTCTACAATCCAGCTTTCTTAACAGGGCAGTTTTCCCTGTACTTTTCTCATTTTTGTCACTTCCCTATGGCCCTTCCATTTCTGCTATGTTTCTTTGAGATTAAGTGGCTAGAAATGTAAATATTAATCTAGGTGGAGAATACCATCTGTTTCCAGTTTGGTATCCTTGGCTTTTTTCTGCATTCCAGATGCAGAATGATGACATGAATTGCAATATGCAGAGAATACAGTGATGATGATATTGTAAGACAGACAAATGATGCCCTGGACTTGCTACAGTATAATTTACACTGCTATAGACTGCGTTTATGCCCCTTCTATTGGCATCAGATATACCCTTTTTTGTTTTCTTAAGAATTCCGTAAAAGCTCAAGTAGTATTTGCAATTTTGTCATTTAGCTACCTTTTTGGAAGGTTTCTTTTATCCCCCAGTTCTGTTTTTCTCCAGGGACAGGTATACCTCTTAGAGCCTGTTATTAGCTGGGTTCACAGCCTCCCACGCTTCTAATTTACAGCCAAATTTGGACTGCTTTCTTCTGCTTGTGAAGTTCCTCAGGTCTGCTGGGCATTGAGATGGCATGGCAATCCCTATCTTTTCCTTACAGCTTGATGCTGAGCTGGCTCATCTGCTCTCCTGTTCCCAATTTCTCCTCTCAAATTGTTTTGGGGGCAATCACTTTAGTCAAATGATGAGAAATAAAAAGCAAAAAATAGGGTTTAAAAAAAAATTGAAATCCAGTCAATGTTTATTTTTGATATTTATGTACTGCTCTTTGCTTTCTCTGCACTTCTGCACGAACAGGGAGGGATCTGATGAAAGATGCTCGTCTAAGCACTTTCACAGCTCATCTCACGTGTGGGAATACATAGATTTTCAGCGCCAAGCAAAGAATCTGCATATGCTTTAGAGGAGACTGCATTTTGCATTTTTACTGTCATTTTCCCCAGCTTGCTTGTACTTGAAACGTGCCTTCGTTCTTCGATAAAGGAGAAGTGAGCTAGCCAGGGTGGGAGAGCGGAGCTCGGTGTGGAGCAAGGCACACTGCAGCTGCAGTTGTTGGAAATAGTCTTTTAACGTCCTGGCTTGATGCCCCTGTTTTCTTGGTGCCCAAGGCAGTTTCACACATTTCCTAGCAATCCATCTGTGAAAGATGGAAATGCAGCAACAATGCTCAATGCACAAGCATCAGCGAAGACAGAGGAAGAGCCTTTACTCTCAGTGGCTGAGCCCAGTAAGACACTGAGAGACTCATTCAGTTCGGTTGACACATGCTGCAGAGCAAAAGGATGTTTAGGAAAAAAAATCTTTACAACACACTATAAAACACACATCTGCAAGTGACTGTAATAGCTGATGTGCCTCTGCACCAACACAGATGTGTAGAAAATTGAGGTTCTGAAAAGAAGGTTGAAGAAAAAGTGGTGGCTGACTGCAGGACAGCTTTTTGTTCATAGGTATCTGTTGGGATTAGAAAATTACAAAATCGCGTTTTGACACCATGAAAAGCCACTGCTACTCTCTTGGAAGGTGAATTTTCAATACATATGTCCTCAGTGACTTTCAATTAGAGCACTTCAATTTTACCTAAAGTCTGTGCGGTAAAATATTTATCATCACCCTCAGGGACATAGGATGTTGCTGTTTTAAATAAATAAAAAATGTGGCCTGTTTGCTTAGCACCCAATACTTACTTTTACAGATGAGATATATCCTTTTCATCTATAATTAATTCCTCCAGTGCCTTTCAGTTTTGAGAAGCATCGTCTGTAGATGAACTGGATATTTAGTTTAGCTGGGGGATTTTCATGGAAGCAGGGATTAGACTAACTAGTACAAGAACGATTTGAAACTACATGTGTAGGCTATCAGTGTTTGGAGGACGGCCTTTTCCTTTTTTTTCCCTATAAGAGTTTGGTCTTTTCAAGCTGTACCTCAAAAGTCACTCAAGGTACACCTCTCTTTTCAACGGTATTGACTATTCATCAAGTATTTGGTGTATTCTAGTAGATGCCTACTGAGGCTAAGGTCCTGTGTAACAGGGTCAGTGGTTACCTTGAGCCTTTCTGCCGTGTGCAATGTGACGCAACATCCGAAATCCATTGCCTTCTGCTCCCAAAGGGAAAACTTTGCTGGGAGGGGTTTTCTCTGTGAGTCACCAGGGATATTACTGTAAACAGCTTTATGTGGCTCGTGCCTTGTGGTGTAACCCTGCAAAGATGTGCCTTCTGGTGCAGCTCAGGGAGGAGATGATACACACTCAGTGTTAGACTCTTAGTGGAAAGAGCTCATACAGTCGGACGAAAGGCGGACAAACAGACAACCCAAAAAGCAGAAACATTTGCCCTAAATCATGTGGCTGATTTCTGGAACTGAAAAAAAAAAGCCCAAAATTTTTTGGCTGAAATAAGCCTGCTGCGCTGCACTGCATCTGACTTCTGAGCTGAGTGGAAGTGAACGCAAAGCACCTCTCCCCAAAGGGGTGCAGATACTGCCTCCAGCTCAAAGTCAGGGTGGTGTCTGAGAGATGCTGCTTGAGGTGGGCTGGATGTGCTTCCAGATAGGATTCAAAAAGTATCTGAATTTTGTGCAGAAAATACACAGTTAGGTACATGGAGCATATTTCTGAATAGGCTTTTCGAGACTTTCATACTTCCATAACCCCAAGGAAGCCTGTTTTGTAGGCAGAGGGCGTTTGGGCTGCAGGTGGCCAAGATGGGCCTTGGCTATTTTAGCACAGTTTGGTGAAGAGTCTTAATGAGAAGAGGTCTAAGTTGTACAGCTCGTATACAACCTTTGGCAAAGTCTGCCTTCATTGATACAAGGATTACGTACCATAAACACCATGTTTCCATAAGCCAGAAGAGTTTAAGGCTGGGAGCACACGGAGATGGAGGTGTACCCAAGGGTATACTCCTACCTTTACTACTTTTTCAAATCTGAGCAATGTTGACACAAAAGCACATCAGAAGACTGACATTGTCAGGGACAAACACTCAAAATTCACAAATGCTTCATCTGTTTTAATTAAACCAAAGGCTGATCTGTAAGGAGCATCTTCCGATACAGCTGGAAACTTTGTGCTGAAAGAGCGCAGCAGTTCAGCCCGGGTGGACAAAGGCGCTTACACAGTGTCCAGCATGAAAATGTGACCGAGACTTTGGAGCCATAAGTGAGAGGTGGTATTAATATTGGTGCGTAGAATGCATTTTAACATTGCTTCACATCAAAGGGCCTTGGTTAGATATTTGCTACTTGACCATGAAGATCCAGGAATGAGCAGAACATTCAAGATTATTAACTCCAGTGAACCCTGAAATGAGAAGATATTACCTAGTTTACAATCTCTTTCTGAGATGGTAGTGCGGCTTTCCCTTATAACTCTTTCACTCTCTTTTTGAATTTCCTTTTTTTCCCTTTTTGCCCCTTCAGGTTTTCCTCATTTAAGCAGTTTCACTGCACCAGTAATTGTTCTTGACAAAGGTATCGCCTTATCGATGTGGTATTATTGATTGTAAATCAGTCTGCATCCATATTTTTATACTTGCTACAATAGGATGCTTTCAAGCAGAAGCGATAAAGTCATTAACATTACCGCCTGGAGTTCCCAAAATATCCATTTGTCTCCCAGTTCAAAAACTCTTTGCCCTCTGGGGAAAGAGGAGGGAGGAACTTCTTTTTTCCGATTTGTATTTTTAATGGGCTAGAAAACCCAATGGATTTATTATAATTACAATGCATTTAAGATTTCACAGAATTATGGTTAATGCTACAAAGGACAAAGTTGATTTAAATTAGAGCTATATGACTGGGTTTTATATGCGTTTCAGACCAGGAGTGCATGCAGGTACAGAGCCCCTGTCAGAACTGCTAATATCAAAACACTTTAAATTCAAAGTTAATTTGACTGTGAGGAGGAATATCGGACTATAGCACATCGCATGGATTCCCTGAGCCTGTCTATGTGTTCTTAGTACGTGTGTTGCTGGCTATCGTTACAGACAGATCTGCCAATGAAGTCAGAGTGGGGTGCCAAAATAACAGCTAACACTGTCATTAACTTGAACATTTGCTGTGATTTCTTCGTTGACAAACATGTTTGTTAGAACACATACCAGGCGGAGACATCCTCGGAGGGAAGCAAGAACAAGGAAATTAAGACAGTTTGCTTGACATGCAAATTATCATCTCAGCTCTAACCAGCTTCTGAAAAAGACACACTCTATAAAAATGACACACACAAGAGAATACACAGCGGCCTCGCTTTACTTTCAGGCAGCTGCTCTTCCATTTTTTCACGGTATTTAAGGTAAAACCCCTCCTTTCCTAAGTATATTATTCTTTAAACACATAAGCTTTTCTCTTAACAGCTGGAGTTTCCACCTTATTCACCTTTCCTCTTTCGGGCTGTAATTGAATCTGTAAGGTGTACTTCTTATGGTACTGTAAGCCGATGTCATGGAAACTTTGGAGTTAGCCGAAAGGAAAGCGCTTCAGAGGCTGGCAGTCATTAGATAGCAAGAAGGATATTTTCTGAAAACAAAGGTTTGGAAATTTGGGACTTACGTGAAGATATAGAAACAAGGCTCTCTTAAGCAATGCCCAGCACATACACATGCTCATGGCACTGACATCTTCCCCCAGAGTTCTGCAACAATGGAGACCTGGACCAAACGCGACCAGTGTTGGTATAAGTGCTCCCATGAACTGAAATTTCGTGTTATCTAACGCTTAAGCAGCCAGGACTATTCAGGGTTAACAAAAGTTGGTCTGAAATATATTTGTTTGGGACTAAACTCTTCATTACTCAAAAAAAAAAAGCATGGAAGTTGAATTTCTAAAGTAAATCTATACCTTTTATGAAATGGAGCTGTAATAAAAATGCCATACACGTGTATAGAAGCTATTGTTTCACAAAGAAAGTGATTTGATTTGCATTAACACAATGGATGAGACTACGGCAGAAGAAAAGAGTCACAAATCAATGGCTATGCTTTTCAACAAATTGAATCTTCCATAGCAGCGCTTTTCATACATACATATTAGGTGTAGAGACTTCCGTATCAAGAAGCAAAACTGAACACAGAGAAGAAAAAATCCTATACCTTTGCACTATAATCTTAGTATTACATTGTTGCAACTGAATTGCACAAATAAAGCAGCAAATATGTCCCTTTAACAGTAAGAATAAAAAAAAAATTGCAAGTATGAAATTCATATGAAAGAAATCTATTTTGTGATGAAAAAAGTCACTAAAAGTTTTTCTGCAAGACTGATTTACACTGAATAAAATTTCAATTAAAGGCCTTTTCTAGCTAAAAAAAAAAAGCCTTCTGAGTTCTCTGTGCCCTGGAGAGAGCTGGACCCAACAGCACAGCTCAGAAATCCAACTTAATGCAGGGTTTCGGCTGCTGAACCCAAGGCAACTTAGCAAAAAGCCTTTTACCAGTCTCTCGCTGTGGTAGCAGGGGGTGTGGGGGACTCAGACTTACTCTGGAAATGGCTCATTTCTACCCATTTCCACCACGCTGGACCTCTGAAGTGGTACCTTAGCCTAATAGCTGAGGACCATCAGGTCAAAGTGGGTTTGTGGTGATTTTCCCAGTTTTTACTGTAGCCTTCAAGCAGCAACGGCACCAGAGTCATCCCTCACCAGCTCGTGAGATACAGGTTGAGTCACTTCAACCCACCACTGCTCCAGTGATGTGGAGAGGTCCTGGGAAAGGGAGAGGGACAGCAGCTGCAACTCCAAGCTTGCCTAGTCCTCCTAAGCTCTCTGCAGGCATCCCTCAGCCAAAGCAGAGACACCAAGATAAAACACTATCGACATTTCTGTATTCATATTCTTAAAGAAAAAGGAAATAAACCCAGAACAATAACAAAACAAACAAACAAAAAAAACCCACCCACACCCCCCAAACAAACCTGTGGAATTCTCCATCATTTCCATTCAAAAGGATTAGTGAAGGGCAAAACCAAATTTTTCTTTTCTCACTTTGCCTTAAACAAAGGTTTTGCATTTAATAGCTAGAAGGACATTGCAAATAGATGGCAAGCAAATCTGAAAGGTTTGGTAGTGCTAAATACAGGCTACTGGAAAGCCTGTATCTACCCTTGTGGTTTTGGTTTAAAAAAAGCCTTATTTTGCTTGCAAGTAAAATGAAAAAGCCAGTTATTCAAACTAGTGTCGCACAGGCACGCTTATGAAAATGTAGCTAGTCCAGCAGATGAGCAGAAGCTCACCTGGTAATCATTCAGCAAGATCAGAGCCAGCCCTGTCCGAGGAAGGGTAGTACTCCTGGCTGGGAGTGAGGAGCACTTTGGGGATGTGCAAAGCATCTAGGGATGCTTTCCAGAGCTCATTCTAACAACATTCCAATTGCTATCATTACCTGCGGCCACGATTTTTTGGATCCCATCCTTTCCTTAAGGATCTTCACGTGAGTTTTAACCATATCTCAGTGGGAGCAGCAGGTTTTACGTGATACTTTGGGCAGTAGATATCACTTCAAAACTCCAGCTCACATTTGGGTGCTTCCATTTATAGTGTCCTCTTCTCAGTGATGAATTGACCGAAGTCAACCGCAAGCAAGAAACTGGCACTGATGGGGTTTTTTTCCTCCTTGTAACTCTTTGAAATTACTATGGCATGGTTCTGGGGCCACCCTGATGTCTGCATCTCTTTTGCTTTTGGTATTTTAAACACTGAAGAGTAATTTTCACAGCCAAGGCTTATGACCAGGTACAACTGATAGAAGGTAACCACCACTCACCTGGTGATACCCACGCATCAAGCACTGAAGTGGCTAAGTGGAATTAACTCTTCAACACTTAACTCTGGACATCAGATTTATGCCTACAATTCGTTTACCTGCAAAATATGTGCAGGAGGTGGATTCTGGGCCTTGAAGGTCTGGTATCCAGTTTTTTTCTCTTCCCGTTTTTGTCTTCTCTCAACTTGCATTTTTGCCTTTTCCTGTTCAGACTCTTTAGTGTTTTCATAAGGGAAAAAAATAGCTTTGCAAACTTTACTCAAGTTATTAATTTCTGTGCAGTGTCCCATTTATTTGAGTATTACTCGCAGGTTCAAGGCTTTGCTGGTTTGGGCTCCTTTTCAACAGAAGAGAAGGTACCAGCCAGCAGTAATCCCTTTCCAGCGCGTGATAAGAACCAAGCGCTGTCTGGAAGAATGCGTTTACTTTGGAATAGAAAAAAACAACAAGATGAAATTAATAGGCATGAGGCATGCATGAGACAACAGCAGGTGGAAGGGTGGGGTTTTTTTTTCCTCTTTCAAAATGTAAAGATAATGTCCAGGAGAAACAGAATCGTGGCACCAAATGTTCTCTGAGGAAGCCATACTTGACTGACGCTGTGGTCAGCACAAAGGGTGTTCTGCTGTATTAATGGCCTATGTTTTTCCCACTGATGTTTTATTAGAAGCATTCATATAAAAGAAGAAAAACATCTATAGAGAAATTGTTAAGAAAATAAGGAGTTATCTCTCTTACCAATACTACTAAAATTATTCTCTTTTTCTACTAAAGACACAGTAGTGTGCTTTAGATTTTTGAGGTGGACTGAATGTAAATATTTTCCCCAAATTGACACAGCTGCGTGGCAGAGATATGCTCGGTATGGTTACCTTGCTTGTCAGTGGATTCACAGCTTCTTGCTAATTCCTTTTCTGCTGTGGCACCACACATATCCTCTCTCATTTTCCAGGCAAGCAGACCAGGGTTTTAAGGGCTCTTAGGGACGGTCCCAGTCCTATGGAACCTGGGCTGACTTTCTTGTTCCTTGTGTGCTGGCTTAAAGTCACTCTGATAACATTACCGTGGAGAGTTTCTGCCAGAACGATGTCACCCTATCACTGCATTTGAAAGTAATTGTATCTGTCAAGGGAAGGCTCCACAACACACAAAATAAGGGGACTTTATTTAATATACTTTCTCTAATTACTCCGCATGGCCCTAACTCAGCTACAGACACTGAAAAGCCTTGATTTGTTCCTGCAGTCCCTACACAAGCAAAACTAACCATTCACCGGTGAGGGTGGAATTATCCAGTGCGAACAAATTTGCCGTGAGCAGCTAATGCCAGCTTAAGTGAATTAATAGCTTGCAGACTGATTCCCTGCTTTTTTGAACACATCCTGGCATGTAAGGATTTGCTGGGAGCAGCTGCCGGGCCGGTGGGCAGCTCAGCCACAAACCCTTTCCACCACCCACCGGCTCTGCCAAGTCACCAGGACTGCTTCTCCTGAGACCTGGTGGGATGAGGGAGGCAAGATGATGTGAGAGCTGCAAACAACAAACCGCTCTCATCATCATGAACCTCCAGCACTTGCCAGCACAAAGCATGCAGGGGCCATAACTGTGCCGCACACCCGATCCCGAACTGAAGGGGCTGCCCTTCGTACACCCTAGGGCGGCAAATTTCACCTCTGGCCATGGAAAATATTCACAAATTGGCTCGTGTTCTAATTGATGAGCTCTGCTGCTTCTCCTGTGCTTGTGTGGGGAGGCAGGGAGGGAAGGGGCAGCAGGCAGATCCCTGAGGGAGTGAAACTAAAGAGGGCAAATGATTCCCTGTGAAGCTCTGTGCTGCTGCGGGTAGCCCATGACCATGTACTGCAGGCCAGTGCCTACCCCAGCGCTAACCTACCTTCTAGGTAATTCGAAACACTCTGTATCACCTTCTCTATTAAGTTCTTAGCCCTCAATATATTACTAAAAGAAGTAGCCTCCTACCATTTTAAGAAGAAAGGTTTCTCACCAGTGAGTAAGGAATGTCTGATACATTCAGATTTGCTCTTTTTGACCACCTGCAACCTGTCCCTAAGCATAAATGGCTGCTAGCTTTTCTTGAACTTCATGCTGTCCATGGCAATCCTATATTATATAGGATAATGGCTTAAGATTGACTGTGTTGGAGGCAGAAGGGTTGCTGGGGACGTTGGGGCAGGATACATTTGTTTGTATTTTGTGTACGCTTGGAGCAATGGCTGAGAAATAAGTGATGAGTAACAAACCGCCTACTCAAGTCAGCCTCTCTGGATGTATCCACCTAACTTTAAATAATGCAGAGTGGAAAAAAAAGTTATTCACCAAATACTGTTTCCAAGTGAGTTTCTCTGGCATATCTGCTTTTACATACACTCTAAATCATTTGGGGTTTGTTAGGCAGTATTATTTTTACTAAAATGATATTTTGCATTCCAGAGCTTCCTGTTTCCTGTAAAGGAAAATGATCTTAAAATATATAGCTAAGCCACAGGCAGACAGGAACAAGCTAATGCATAGACTGACTCCACCTGTATAAGCCAGAATTTTAAAAAAACAACAGCAAACAAATAAAAACTCGCAAAGGTGAAGTTAAAGCAGACAGCCTCCCTTCTTAAACTTTGACATTTTTTTTTGCTTCCAAGTGTCAGGAAGCACAAGACTGTACCCTGTGTAGGCTTTCATAGAATCATAGAATCATCTAAGTCGGAAGGGACCTTTAAGATCATCAGGTCCAACCATCAACCTAACACTGACAAAACCACCACTAAACCACGTCCCTCAGCACGTCTACCCATCTTTTAAATACCTCCAGGGATGGCAACTCCACCACTTCCCTGGGCAGCCTGTTCCAAGGCTTGACAACCCTTTCCGTGAAGAAATTTTTCCTAATATCCACCCTAAACCTCCCCTGGTAAAACTTGAGGCCATTTCCTCTTGTCTTATTGCTTGTTACTAGTGAGAAGAAGTCGACCCCCACCTCTCTACAGCTTCCTTTCAGATAGTTGTAGAGAGCCATAAGGTCTCCCCTCAGGTGGTGTCTAATTCCTTTCACAGGCTTCCAGGCTCTGAAATGATTTCTCCTGGAAAAGCGGTGTCTGGCACACAGGTGCAGGGCCGAGGGAAGCTGCAAATAGCAGGGTACCCGGCAGCTGCTTCGGGAACCAACGTGCAGGGATATAGGACTGACCTGGTCTGTCCAGCTTTCAATAAACACTATGACTGTCCTTGCGTCACTTCAGCTTTCTCAGCGAGGTGGCTTTGCCTCTTCCTCTGCTGCCACGTGTTTGTTACCTCCTCTGTGCATCACCAGCTTGGTGTGGGCACAGGCAAATAAGAAAGACTTTTTACCATGGTCTATAAGGATGAGGGGCAACAGTTTTAAACTAAAAGCGGGTAAGTTTAGATTGGATATAAGGAAGAAAAATTTTACAATAAGCGTGGTGAGGCACTGGCACAGGTCGCCCAGAGAAGCTGTGGAAGCTCCATCCCTGGAAATGTTCAAGGCCAGGCTGGATGGGGCTTTGAGCAACCTGGTCTAGTGGGAGGTGTCCCTGCCCACGGCAGGGGGGTTGGAACTAGATGCTCTTTGAAGGTCCCTTCCAACCCAATCCAGTCTATGTTTCTGTGATTCTGTGTAGGATGAAGAATGAAGGCCACTTTGACAGTGAAACCAGTGGAGATGGCTCTCACCATCCTGGTTGTGCTGGGAGACTCTTACCTCCCAGGTAGGTAGACACTCAGTGCAAAAAAAGTTAACAACCATGCCTGAAATAAAAATTAAAGAAAACACTACTACAGCAAGGCAATCTCCAATTCCCTGGAAAAACTATGGACAAAGTCACATCAACCCATGGAGAAATTAGGCTGATAAAGCGGTGAAGCCCTTGAAGCTCCCATCTTACTGGATCCAGGCTGCAACTCCAGATGCACTTGACAGAAGCCAGAGGACACCCATCCAGTCATGGTGGTATCTCCGAGCCTTTCCCCACCACTCTGGGAGAGGCGTCGCAGCCAGTGAGTCACACTTGTCACCAGTTCCTGCAGACATCCGGTTAGTTCTGGCACATGAGCTTTGCCTCAAAAATCACTTCTGAGTTCTACTGGTGCTCAGGTTTATTAGTCTTGAATTGAAGGGCCTTAAAAGGCTGGGACTGGAGTACCTCAGACATCTCCTCCCCGTCTGTGATTACTGAGCTCATCAGTGCCATGGTAGGTGCTGCTGGTAACCAGGAGGGTAGTATTTTCTGTGCTAGAGTGTAGACAAAGAAAAGTCATATTAGAGAACCTGAGAGGCTAGAAGAGAAAATAAAAGCCTGAGAACAGGCATATCCCAGAGCATGAGAGCCTGTTTTTGTCTTGTGCCTTCAACTTTGCTGCACCTTCTGCCTTCACTGATTACGGAATCAGCTTCTTGATTTTTCTGACATTTAGATGTTGTTTTCTTTGTTTGCGGCTTCTTACACACAGTTTCCAGTTCTGAGTTTGTTGAGCCAGGCATCTCAGAAATCTTTTTTAATGTCAGTTGCAATTCCTACTTTGCTGGCAATCCACTTCTGGGTTTCCTTACTCACAGCTTTTGCCTATGCCCCAGGATGACAAGAATCTACAGTGTCCCCATTTTCCTTCTCTCAGATACTAGATTATGAGGGGTGTCTCTAGTTGGCAACAACATTTTTCCTGCTTCATAACAGCGAGAAAAAAAAAGTACCATTATGTTTTCAGAAAGCAGTGAGTGCAACAAAAAAGCTGCCATATGAATTGAACATACAGGGTGGTAGACCCAATGAGGTCTCCAAGCCCTTTGGTGTGATGGCAGTCACCTCTACAACTGCTGCGCTGGGACTGCAGATTGCCTGAGGTGTGAGGAGAGCGACTGAATTCCCTAGAAGCATGTGAAACCTAGAAAGTGACTGGTCCTACAATTCTGTTTATGCAGTGTCCTCTAAAGTCAATGGGGGCTCTACAAAACCAGCTGGCTTTGGATCAGGCCCCCGCTACCTTCCTGCTGGTTTGGAAGAAATAAGAAGGGCCAAGTGGCTACACGAAACACATCATTCATGGTGGGGGTCTACATACGTGAAGTAGAGCTGTGCATAGATGTGTGTGTGTGTGTGCATGTGAAAGAAGTGTTCTGCTATGGGAAGTTAGCTTAAACTGACTTTTTTTAACAGAACTAAAACCAGAAGGTTTTTTCCAACTTCAAATATTTATACGAACAGGAGTGCTGTACTATATCAATCAAACACTCATGGACTAAAGACACGCTGAAATCTATGTACCTGATCTCTCAGAGAGCTCTGTGAGCTGCTTGGAGCTAGTTTATGTTTTAAAAAAAAAAAAAAAGCACCAAAAAAAACCTAGCCCAAATGACAATACCAGAGCTTGTTAGTTCTCTGTTTACACTGTGTGAACTTAAGTTACCAGCACGACAGGAGAGGATGTATATTTTAGATAACACAATCTGGTTTCTATCTTTTGTATTTTTAGATTTTAATCCTATCAGTCTTTTAGCCAAGCAACTGAGTATCAAGTTTAACTATTGTTGCATAGAAGGAAAAATCCCAGATTATCTTAAAAAAACAGGTTTGAGTATAAAAAAGAAAGTTAAACCTAATAATTCCACTTGGAAACTGAGTCATATTGCTCAAACTCCTCTTTCAGTTCATGAACCTTGCAGTGATAAAATAAAAGGAAATGGATTTGCAGAATTTTTGGTTCTGTTGCATGCCTTTTTGTCCCTCGTGAACAGAAATAGACTCTGAGAACTGCCTTCTACAGGCATTATTTCTCAGCAATTTCCATAACACTTCAAGTAAAACATCCACTTTTCCTCTGCCGTCCCTGTAAACACCAATCTGAGAGTCAAGCCAGATCCTCTGCTCTTCCCGCACGGTTGCAGAGCCAGGCCCCATGCCCGGAGCAGCTCCAGGGGATGTGGGACCTTCTGGGAGCATCTGTGCTGCACGAATGGGCCACCGTCATTTTCTGCCTCACTTACTGCTGCCTCCCCTCGCCCGCCTGCTCTCTGAAATATCATTTCAAGCTAGTAAGTCTACTTATGGTCTAGTGAGACAAATTCGGGGCCTTGGAAGGTTTATTAGCTACAGACAACATAGCTGGGCAATGGTGCTGGAGTTGCAAACTCCAGTTTGGGGGAAATTTTTTGCAAAGATCTGAATACTCTTGGCAAGCAGCAGACAGAGGTCAGGGAGTTAATAATCTGTGGAAACCCACTGGTACAATATGGCAGTAATTATGCCCTGAAACCTGTTGGCACCGAACATGAGGATAATAAGGAATTGGTGAAGCGCTGTCTTCAGTTGGGACAGTCTTAGTATTCCCAGGGAAACGTGTATCACCACGTGAAGCTAAGGCCACCTCTGCATCCTTGAAAGCCACCCTGCTGTCCCAGGAGAATGGGCAGGTCACGAAGGTGACCCTACCCAGTTATGTTTGAGGTTCAGGAGCTGGCTGTGGCCAGGCAGTTTCCCTCCCTGCTACTTCCATGTCCGCTGTGATAACCACTGCCCGCACTGGGCGAGCAAGGGTAACTTGGTTAAAGAAGGTTAGTGTTGCACATTCTGTGCAGGTCAGGATATTATCCAAGCTGATTTCCACCAAAGCAAGCAAACCCAGGCCGCAATAGGAGCCGAGTGCCTGGTTAAACTAAATGGGAATTTTGCCTGAGTAAGTTTTGTAGCTCAGACCTTTAATACAAACCAAGTCAAGAAAAATATGTTTGACTCAGCACTAGGCTAGCTATTTTAAAAGCTTTGAACAACACCTCTGATGTGACTGACCTTGAAGAAATTTGTTATTTGTGGTGCCATCAGCCAAAAAGATTTGAATTCCTACTGAGGCTTTGCAGGGTGGTTTCCTAGGAAATTTATAGCAGTAGTAGCAAAAGCAGCAAAAGCAATTCAGATAAGCAAATAAGTAGATCCAGACCTGCATTTTTCAGTAGATGTAAAATGTAGAGCCAGAGAAAGAGCAGAAAATTTCAGTTTTACATAAAGGATAGTACTTGGTAATAGATAATATACCATTAACGCGTGCTTAATTTCCGAGAGGCCATAGATAGCTCGTAACTATAGCATGTAACAACCACAGCGACTTTTACTGATGGGTTTCAACTTGCCAGGAGGACAGACTAGATATTTGGGTGCTGTGCTGTCTCTGCCTTTCCCAGCAAGTTTCTTGAGGCTTTCTCTGCTTTTGACAGGGATGCATCCTAATGCCCTCCCTCCTGGCCACCGCAGCCACCCATGCTCCTCCACCCATCCCAAAGCAGGGTTTAGGCTTCTTTGCTTCTACTTCTTACTCCTCACCCACCCTCACTACAGCTCTGTTAATAAAAACCCTGATATAGCATCTTTCAGCCACTTAATAACGCTTTCAAAATAGTGCGTTAAATATACCTCTGCATAAAGTAGAGCAAACAAATATCTGGGGGTGGTTCCATCTCCAAAGCAATTTTGGCAAAAGTACCTGCAAACTCCTGTAGGGTCCCCCTCACAGGTTTCTTTACCCATACCCATTACCACCAATGTATTTATTCCTGTTGTTCCTGCACAAGCGTGTTGAACTTTAGTAACACCTTAGAAACCGCAGGAAGATTTCTGAAGGTTTGCTTGGCCCCTGCCTTCCTCTTCTTCCTCCGGTGGGTGACCCTGTGCCCCGCGAGCCCCGGCACCCACGACACTACCACCAGCGCTGCCGGATGGACCGATAGGCAGTGCAGGAAACCCTGAGGGAGGCTGAATTCATACTGATTCTGGGACTTCTGGGCACACAGATAACCTCACCGCAAGTCCGAGCTGGCTTTCCCTTCAGTGGAGGCAACACTCTGCCGTCCCCACCGCCTGGCTGCTTTCAAGCCCTGTTACTTCATCCATGGGGTGATTTACGATCTTTGCCCTGTTGGGACTGAGGAGCACTACTGATAAAAGGACAGAGGGAAGGGTCTTTTAAAGAGACAGATGATTACAGCCCTGTGACAAAAGTCTGAAGACTTTGAAGATTTCTCTTGAGAACAAATGAGGTATCAGATGTCAGCCTATGAACACACTGACCTACTCACTTCAACATGTACTGTCAAAGAAAATAACTACCTGAAGCTTTTCCTTGTTCAGCACTACACATGCTTCATATTCATGTTTCCATAGTTTCATATACTTTCGTGTAACCGCTATACTTATACCTCCTTAGCAATAATAAATACAGTACTCAGAACACTATCCAAGCTTGATGTTTTGGTTGATCTTCAAAATCCTCTAGGCACATGGTCTGCCTGTGGCATCCTTTAGTTTAACATGTCAAATATGAGATAAGAGGCAGAGGCACGGACTGGAAGCTGGAAATGCAAATATCAGGCTGCCACGTTCCCCTTTCGGCATTTAAACACCTCTTGGTTTCAGCAGAAGTTTAGGCACCGCTACATCACCTCTCTCTGCAAAACCCGAACGTGGCGGCGTGCCGCAACGAGGCAGTGTGCAGGGCTTGGAGACGGCCATCTCCTCAGGGGGCTCAGCTCATGCCCTTTAACAGGGGAGCAAAGTGGCTCCCCTTCAGTATCCTTGATTTTTTCAATGCCAGCTTTGGTGCGCACCACTCCAAACAGGAGCCACAACCTTTCTCCTGACTGCAGGAGGGCCAAAGGCCAGCACACCCCTGACACCACGCTCAGGGAGGTGCCCAAAGCCAGGCAGGACGTATTCGAGTGGAGGTGTGCCCAAGGCACAGGATGGAGAAAGCCAAGAGAAATGCCTGAGACACAGGCAGGTTGAAATCCAGAAACAGAAGGGAGTTAGAAGAAGAGGAAAGCAAGACAGATGAATCACAAAACGAACAGCAGCGTACTGTCTCTCTTTTCATACCCCACTTACAAAAGGATGTGATTTTCTGATGAGCGATCGTGGGACGGAGCAGAGGCTAGCCAACAAGTGACTTCCATGGTAAGCTTACACTAAAGGATGTGATGCCAAAACACCCTGTAATAAGGATACTAAAGAACAGTTTTAATAACATATTCCAAACTTCCTGAGGTTGTTTATACCTTACTTCAGACTGATGAAAAGCTTTTTCTTACATGTGGACTGGTGTGAAATACCTTTTAGCTAGTTCTAAAAGATCTGGGGGGTAGAACACAGCACATACTTTCTCAGCTAAGGACAGAAGAATTGCTTATATACCTCAAGAAAAAAAGCAGTCACATAATTACAAGATGTGGGGTTTATTCCAAAGCCTTTCCTCCTATAAATTAACATCTCAAACAGGAGATTAGCTGTTATTTTTAAAGTAATTTTATGGTGTAGATGTTAATCTGCAGCTTTTTCTTTCTCAGACATCCGAAGCGCTCTGGGAATCCATGAAGAGCTGTGAAACATCACATGAAAGTCATTAGTCTGACCAGAAAGAGGGCCAGATTCCCTTCTGCACCCCAGATGTATGCTCAGGCAAACCCCACTGACAGTGGCACAAAGCTCAAGAGTAAGAACCATGAATCAGACCCAAAGTCATTACAGATTGAGACTAGTTACTAATGAATGGCTTGTTTGGTGAGCCATATGAAAAAAGATGGTGTTTTCAGTACGGATCCTAGAAGACAGATGTCCACATTTCAGAAATTACTTCCAAACTGGCACTACTTGGCACTCTCAGAAGGGAGAAAAAAAAAGATTTAAAAGAACACTCTTAATCTAAAAACATATTTGTGTCTGAACTATATTTACCCACTATGGCCTGTGAGCTTTTGAAGGAAAGGCTCCGTTCTGCAATTGTGTTGTTGATTGTGGCAGTCTCTAGACCTCAGAAATGCTTTAATGCACCTCACCTGAACTGATAAAAGCCAAAAAAAGCATGCAGATATTTCTAGTTCATCTTCTTCTACCGGGTGTTGCGCCCCTTTACCTAAGCATCTTCTCCACTTGTTTCCAGCTCTTCTGATTTACTGAAATGCCCCAAAGTTGCCAGGTGAGGACTCTAGTACAAAGGATTTAAAACCTCCCCTGCAGGCTCAGGCTTCTCAATGACTCTTCGTAGTCCTTTGTGTAGCTCGGAGACTAGAAGTCTCCACACCTAGAGGACAACCCCACAGAGCTGTGGGCTGGGCACGTCTTCAGGGGGAAGGAAACCGCAATTCCACCCTGCTTTCCTTTGCACAAGTGGATTTGTACCTGCGCCCTTTCCCCAGGAGACTCTCTTAGCCTTGCGAAGTGTTGCGCACCACCAAAAGGCTTCTTCCGTCTCTCCTCTTGATGTGGTCTCACTTTGCACGTTACATTTGAACATGAATCACTCCGGAGAGGGCATTACAGTGCAGTGATTTGGGCATCCAGGTGGGAGCTGGGACATGCGGGACCATCAGCTCTAATAAATATTTAATCTTTGTGTGGAAAGTGTACCAGCTTCAGCGGGAGACACTCTGCACCCACCAGCCCTGCTCAGCCCGGAGCCTGCTCAACCGGGGCTGCAGGAAAACGAGGTTTCAAACAGATGGCGGAGTTGAACTTGGATCTCCCAAACCATAAGCATGTGCTTTAGTCAATCTGCACATTCAGCCCAATTAGTGAATAGTGCCAGAGCCGCCAAAGCCGCATTTTTCTCACGCTGAACGATTGATCAAAACAAAAGAAAACATCTCAGCCAGGCTCACCAGTTAGTCTTGCTGCTGATCACGGCCCCACAGGCAGTGCCAGTGTTTCACAACAGTCGCTTTCTTCGGCTGTCAGCGTGCATCCTTTAGACACCAGCAGGAAATACAGCACGAAACTGGAGACAGGAAATTGTTTAATGACAGAAATTGGCAAAGACAGGTGTGATCCTCAAGCTACTTTTAACTCATTTTAGGAAATAAGCGGGTATCATTTTGACAGCATCCCTTTAGCAAACAAAGGTAGAAATTCCCACGGTAAGATGTGGTCTTGCCAGAGGACCCAGTCCTAATTCTGCTGGTAAAAAGAGAGTGCCAGCTTTATCCCAGCTGGAATGGGAGTTTTTGTGAAATCAGTCTAGAAAAGTACATTTTAAATTCAGCTTTTGGTGCCACTTAATGCTATTGTTAAATGATGGCTATGGTGAGATACAAATGGAAAGAACTATATAAGTACCTGCCCTTGATTTCACAGCTGCTGCATAAACACCAGCTTTGCCTCTGACTCTGCCATTTCCTTACCTGTAGCTGCAAACTTTGGGCCAGGTTTAACTTTGGTTCGTTTCGTCTCCAGCACCTTCCCTACCTGTGGACTTACTCTCTGCTCATTTCCCACCTTTTCTCATTAGCCTAAAACACACAGATTTGCTTCTCAGTTCTCTCTTCCCTATTAATTTTTTTTTTTTTCATGAAACTCCAGGAAGCATCAAATTTAAACCAGGGAGATTATTTGCATCCTGGGAAGAGTTCAAGGCTCACACTCCTCTACTGCTCCTCATTGCAACCAATAGCCCTGCAGCCTCGCTGACAGCTTCCACGCACACACACAGGGCAGCTGCAAGGAAAAAAAAGGACAAACACCACCCTTCTCCAGCTGTGCCTTCACATACACAGACAAATCCTGCTAGGAAATGACAAGGAACAGCTAAAGGAAATGGACTTCAGAGATACAAAACGCTCATCGCTCCCTCCCTAGCAATGGGTGAGATGAAAGAGGAGGTGTCAAATCCAAACCAGACCCTGCACGTACACCTGCGACTGTGTACACACAGCCATCTGAACCTGCAGAAGATAAAAAGCAGACGAACGACTCAACTTGATAAGGGAATATGGGTATTTATGTTATTAAATGCTAATGACTACACGTAAGCCAGAGTATGAACCTGGCCTTTGTGAAAATGGGGGAGGTAAATAGAAGTTAATCATCGTTTTCTTGCGGTTCTGCTTTATGGATGTGAATACTTGAGAATGAAGGCAGTGCCTGGATCTCCTATTGACTAAGGCCCTTGAACTTTCTTTTGGTGTTATTCAAATTACTGCTAATTATTAAAGCTCATCCAGGCAAACTCTAGTACTGTTTACCAACAGTTTCTGGGATTCTCAGTTTTAAAAAGTTGCTAGCAAATTGAAGAAGACGAAGGATTTTTTTTCCTGCCAGATCATGCAACTGTGCACATAATACTACTTAATCAGCAAAATGCTGGTGGTTTTCCCAGAGAGCAAAGTTCTGGAGAAGGAGCCCCAAAATCTTCTGTGAACTCCTGTGGACTTCTGTGCTGGTAGAAGGAAAGTCGGACTGGCTATGTGCTGTATCAGGTTGCTCTGTCATGTCTTTGTGATGGATAGCGAAGTCCCAGCTGCTGGAATCACAGCTTCTTCACTGTCATTTGTACACAGTGTGTTGCCAGCTCTCATCGTTGCAGATAACATCGTCATGTGAAGCAAGCACAACTTGAAAGTCCAACAAGCAGAACTGAAAGAACTCGGCGTGTTTTGCCGTGGTTCTGAATCACGCTTTGGAGGATCAGGTTATGATTTTTTGTTATTGGGTACAGCAATGCTTCAGTGTTTTTCCTCAGCACCATCATCATTTTGCCCCCTTGGTGTCTGTCAGGGTTAATAGGTAATAAATTAAACAGGTAATAAAAGGTCAGCCCACGAGGAGCATATTGCACACTGTGTAATCAAGCCAGACTTTGAGTCAAAATTCTTCTGTCATTAGGAATCTTTCCAGATTTGTACCAGATGATGCATAGGGATGAAGCAGCACATGAGGACATTTTGGATAACTCCTTGGTAATATATTGGAAGCAGAGGTGGGAATGGACCTTCATTTACAAAGGATTGGTGAGTCATGAATTCAGGATCTGGAGATGGTATTGGGGGGGGGCTGCTGTATATTCTTCATTTATTGTTTTGGTAATACCATTTCTCTGCTTTTTCTTTCTCTTCTCCAAAGGACAGTTCTTGCATCAAAATACTTATTTTTTAAAGAGACTCTGTTCCTGGACAGCCACTAACATGTATGTCCCCTCAAAACCTGTAGGTTTTAAACCCAAGACCAACCTGTGACTCAAAGTATTGCAGTGAGCATGGAGCAAAGTACCACAGTGAGCACCAAGCAAAGCATCTGTGTCCTCCAGGGCAATGTTCAGGAGGATGAGTCACAGCACCTGCAGGGAGGGAAGAAGGAGTCAAACTGATTTTCCAAAGTACTGACCACTGACATGTCATGGGGGTGATGGGGCCTTAAGGGAGGGG
Organism: Ibidorhyncha struthersii; assembly: GCA_013398815.1. Taxonomy (NCBI): domain Eukaryota; kingdom Metazoa; phylum Chordata; class Aves; order Charadriiformes; family Charadriidae; genus Ibidorhyncha; species Ibidorhyncha struthersii. The sequence continues at coordinate 43,001 of VZSZ01005162.1, read as the reverse complement.
AAGGACAGGAAAGGACAACGGTACTGCTAGTTTGTGATACGGTGGGATAATGACATGTTTGCGGAATTAAGAGGAGTCTTGTTGCATGGTCATTCTGGACCTTTCTGCCAATTTCTTTGCAAAAATACATGAGCTTGCTGAAGCCTAAGGTGGGGAGGTTAATATTGGGACAGGACACACTGGCAGCAGGGCACAGACAAGCCCAGTCACTGCACAGTCCCCACTCCGCCTGCTCCCCCAGGACCCTCTTATTACCTAGCATCCTTTGCTTTCATTACTCCATCTGAAACAATAATTTCATTTTCATACAAAGTTCTTTCTCCAGAGACAAACTATGGCCCTTTTGAGCAGATGCATAGCTGCAGATCTACATATTTATCAGAATTTATTCTGCAGAATTCCTGACAACTGAGGTCACATGCAAAGGTTGATATGCTGAAACTACGTGTCTAGATTTTAGACAAAATTTCAACAAACCCTTTTGATGTAGTCATGTCAACATAATAAAAATTTTGAAAGATGTATAACCTCTGCAATAAAATAATATTCTCTTTTGCTTTGAAGTATTAGTATTTGTGTCCAGCCTTTGAGCACTTCCAATTGCAGAACTACTAAGACAGAAGAATTCAGATGGTTAGCAAAAATAGTATGTCTTCAAGATGTGCCCACTCTACTAAAAGGATTTGATTCAGCTTAGGCTGTGGGTCACATAAGACAGATAATGATTGATTTTCCATTGCTGTTGTTAAAACGTTTTACATAAATGTTGGGGTTTTTTTACTAAATTAAACCTCCTCTTCTCTCTTTTCATCTTATTTTTCCCTGATTCATGAAAAAAATAAAAAACTTCCAAACATTCCCAAAACTTTCCAGTAGGTATTTTAACAAGAAAAAAAAAAATAAGCAAAATGTGTATTTTCATTTCATGAAAGATACAGAGGATATATTTCAATGCGCCAGATGACCGGTATTTGGAGTGCTTGACCATTCAAAGAGAGAAGATACAGACGTGTACATGTTTTCAGACATATTGACAATCCAGTCTCATGGCATCACGTCAGGTTCAACGATATACGAATATTGTAAGATCATAATTTTTCAGTATTTTAGCTACTATATGGCTACTTGACATAAAACTCTAGCTAAATGGAAGAATGGGTGGTCTGGGGAGTTGACAGGAGGATCGGTTGTCAGCTGTTCAAATCCAGCCCAGGTTGCCAACAGCAATAATGGAACTACCACTGCTACCATCTGACAGCTGTTTGGCTTAAGTGAAATGAGTCAGTGGACTACTCCAGTATTTTTAGGTTACCCACCCCTCCAGTTTCTAGACAGTACTATAAAATCTCTCAGACCAGTCCCTAGAAGAGAGGTGTCAATGCACAAAACTCAGTGAGGATGTCTTGAGTGATGGTAAGCACACCTATAAGTAAGAAACTTCAAGACACAACAACAAAACCCTCTGAACCTTAAAAGGACATCCTTCAGTGCAGGGCTGGGACAAAATGGCTGCTTTTATAGTTTTCTGAAGTACTCCTGGTGATTTCCTCAAGGCCAAATCCTTAATTGTCCCACCTCTAGGTGGTCTGGGAGTGTCAGGCTTTCAGACTTACGGTTCTTGGACAGATCCTCGCACAACGTTCCTATGTGAATAAGAACTGAGGTTCTTTTTCCTGGACAATGGTGACAGGGTTTGATCCTTGCTAGGACTGTAAGGTATGTTATATGATGACATTTATGCTCTCCCCGTGCTCACATGGTCATGTTCCCTCTCCCACCACATACAACCGTATGGGCGTCCATCTCTCTCCCTCACCAGCAGCTGATCCAGTGCCGCCTCCTGTTGTTGGAGGGGTCTCCTGGGCCGGAGCTACATGGCACAAGTCAGAGAAGTCTCATCAGTAGAGTGGGCAGAACGTGTGTAGCTGGAGCACCTCAGCAAGAGCCTGGGACAGCATGGTGGACAAGCTGCTGGGGCAAGACACATAGTGTTGGAGGGAGGAGAAGAGCGGGAGAGAGGTTTGCCATGAGCTACATCACCACCATTCTGTAGATATATAAGAAAAGTCCTCCGTTCTGCTGACTTAGCATTCTCACAAGCCGCATGCTCACTCTTCCGTGCAGGAGAAGACGACAACCTGAGCAGCGTTGTGACAAAATTCAGTGCTGGCGCAGTAGAGGTCCCCTAGCTGAGGAGGTCCCCTAACTGAGAAGGTCTCAAGATTAAGGTGGAGCAGATTCGCAGACAGAGGTGATGTCTTTTACGAGCCCTGCCTCAGTGGCTGGCAAATCCCAGGCAGCACCAGCAGCGGCTCTGACCAGGCTGAAGTTGCAAGGCCATGGTGGGGTGCAGAGCCCTCCTTCGCGTTGCTCCTGGGACTTAAAGGTGAGGTCCCCATGGGCAGGCAGCAGGCAGGCAGGTGAGCAGGCACACATGTGCCCGCACACAAGCACCGCGGTGTTCTCACTCACGCGTGTGAGCCCTTGCATCAGCGATGCTCCCGGGAAAGAAGGCTCTCACCAGCTCCCAGAGCCGGCCGCCCCAGGGCAGAGCAGAGGAACAAACTGCATCTTTCTCTTTTTTTTTTTTTT
>VZSZ01005162.1:1596-40389 GCA_013398815.1 Ibidorhyncha struthersii | reverse complement strand
TTTTTTGGAAGCTGCCAGGATGAGAAGTCCTGATAAATGCTTCCCTGGAGTTGTAAGGCAACTTCTAACAGCTGTTCCTATGAAAGGTCCTTGTAGCAGCACAGTCTCGGTCTCAGCACGAGATGTCATAACACGCGGGATGGGAAAGGGGTTCCTTTTCAGGAGGCAGGAGGTAAAAGTGGATTTCAACAGGAGCAAAAAAACTCAAAAGCTTGCTTTCTACATTCTCCATAGAGAACATGGCATTTTCAGGAGAAAATTTGAATACCAAAATATTCGAGCCAAAAAATAAAGTTTTTAATTTTTGGCAGCTCAGGACAGGTTTAGGCTGCTCAGTTTTTGACAGTAAAGCAACATATATTCGCACCATTTTTTTTTTTCTTCTTCTTTTACAGAATGCTGACATTTTCAAACGCATTTTCTCTCAAAACGCGGTTTCTCTTGAACATTTTCAACAACGCTTTTTCACGGTATTTAATTCGGAGGGTTTCTCACTGCCAGGGGAACAGCCGAGGATCCAGGGAGGAGCTGTGGAAATGCGTTAGCTGTGCAGACTCTCAGGCACAGCTTGGATCGGCACTGGACCCCTTCAACCCTGGCCTTTGACAGTGGCTGGTGTTGTCCGAGGCTGAACGGGGGCAGGGGTGCAGCAGAGCTCCCAGCCCACATCTCCAGGGGGAAAAAGGCAAAAAGGGGTGGGTGGGAGGAAAAAGAGCCAAGTCAGACGCACCTTCGAATGAATCGTGCAGTCTTGGAAAGACAGCAGAAAAAAGCAGAATATGCCACGTCCCGGCATCGTCTCGCTACTCGTGCCAAGCCTTGCAGCCAGCGAGAGCATCTCCCGACCGGCCCGCAGCTGTAACGGAGCAGCGACCATCCCCTGTGCTTCCAGGCAAAGGCAGAAACCCAGACCTCTGTGTTTCTGCGTTATGTTGTAGCTGGGATTGGTATAGAGGGTCCTCTGTCCATTCCTCCTTTTGCATAGATAAAAGCCAAGCTCAGGCAGCTCTGGGCGAAGCCCGAGGGGGTCAGTAGTGGTACCCGTCCTGCTCTGCTCAGAGCAACCTCCCTGAGCCATCCAACGGGGAGGCACAGCTCGGAAAACCAGGAGAAGGTCTTGGGATAGAGTGGGAAAACACTCATATTTAAATTAATTCACCCACATTTTCTTACTGGGTAGAAACATTATACCACCATTTTGGTTTTGGCCATAGGCATCTTTCCTCCTTCAGGCCAGTCCCACCTCAGCTAACTTCCAGCCAGAGGAACCCCCATTTCATACAGAGCATCAGAGTATTGCACCACGTAACCAAAATTGCCAAAGACAGCCACCAGAAACTACACTGAAAGTGATTGAAATATGTTGATGAAATCCCGCTCCCCTGCTCATGCAGCTGATCAGACTGGAAATGATGATGGCTAACGGGTTTCTGAGCTCCTCTTAGCAAACAGTGTGGAAATATAAGTCTTGGTTTGGTGCATGCCCAGAGTGTTGAACTAATAACACTTGTCTCACATGTAAGCAGCTGCAAAACCTGATATTTACACAAGGATTCACAGAGATGAGAAAAGGCTGCTTTTTTTCTAAATGACAGGCTCTGGTTCAAATGGGAATTAATTTGGGAAAACCCTCTGGTCTGTGTCATACAGCATGCCAGGTTAAATAACGACAGTAGACTCTTTTTTTTTTATATAATTGAAGATTGGCTTTAAAGCATTGACATCGTTCCCACATCAATATAGCGGCATTTTTACCTACCAAAGCAGCCATCATTTTGCATGTCAAATAGATTATGAGCAAAACAAAACTCTGTCTTTGGAAGCAATCAATCAACGAGCTCACAAGTGCACCCGGTATAAATACAAATACACCCAAACACACTTGCTGGGGGGGAGCCACTTTTTTGCAGAGCTGTCGCTGGTAGCACACGCTTGCTTGGCTTACCTTGGACAAGGTGGCTCCAATTTCAAAGCTTAGAGGTATTCCTTTAAACAGGTATTTCTAAGACTCGGGCATCAGCTGGCGCATGCTCCTGCTGGCAACACAATGGCTGTTGTCTCAGCCACCCAGAAGTAATCTGCAGAAGATGTCTTTTATGAGGCCAATTAGTAGAGCTGAAAAACACAGCCCAGTTTTTAGATATCCAAGTCCTGATGTGAGTTACTTTTTCGTTTTCTCAGCTGTACCAGCTGGTCTAATATATCACATCCCCCTTCTCACAAAGCTTGCATCACTTTTATGGAGAAACGATCAAGCAGGTGATGCTTCTGCTGGCAGAGCGCAGCAGCGCTAACGGCGGGGTGGATACGGCAATGTCTGATACAGCAGATTGCTGCAGGATTTGGAATAGTTTACAGGCTCCTACTAACCCTCGAACCTGCATGCCTGCTGGGGGTTAGAGTCTGGGGTCTGGCTAGGCTCATTAGACTGGTCCCAACTCTTTATTTTTTTGAATACCATGAAGGCAGATGAATCTGGCCCTCAGCTCAGGAGTGCTTCTGGCTCCTCATCTAACATCAGCACAACACCAAAGCAACAAAAGAATGAATGCAGAGGAGACGGACTCAGTCTCAGCTGAGTTTGGGCTATCTAAGGTCTCACTTCCTCATCATATTTAAAATCATATTGTATTCTAAATCCCTTCCTTTCTCCACTAGAGGTAAGTTTTTTGAGGCAAAAGGCAGAGTGTCCTTCAGCGCCATCAGGGATAGCATGGCAGTTGCAGTGAAGTTTCCAGCTTTGGCTGTGTGCTGGAACACAAAGTGGATTACTGTGGCCCAGAAAAATCCAAGGCAACTTCTCTGACTTCTGTGACGCTGTTTCAGTTTTCCTTTTTGGTTAAGAGTAGACTTGAGTACATATTTCATTCTTAAAAAGGAGTGTCTACTGCAGGTCTCATCCTATGGAAAACTATGGTTATCATAACAGGTTCAAAGTTCTTCCAAAGAAAACATTTGGAGCTCACGGACACTGTACGTGTTCCTTTACCTCCTATTGCTGTAAAGGCTCCAGCTGCTCTGCCTCTGCAGTGACAGCACATCTGTGCTGCTGTGGAAACAAAAACAGAAAAGGGATGAGGAAAAGAACTATTTAACAGATTTTTGTCTGATGCTTCCATCTTGTGGCCAATTCGGAAAAGTTTGGCTCTTTATTTCAGTAAAGGTATTAACAAATGTATGGAATTTCTAAAGGTGTCTCAAATCCTTACCTCCAGTTATATGGATGGGGATGAATTGGGGTTGGAAGTTAGATGAGTTTTCCCTTTGAAAGGCATTGAACATTAATGCTGGGAGAGGAAGGGGCTGGTGCCTCCTCCGCCCGCTGTGTTTTGGTCTCACGTGAGCTGGCTGTGCCGAGGGGCGCAGGACAGAGATGGGGACAGGTGGACAAGCCCATGAGTGCTGAGCCCAATCCTTCATCTTACTGCAGGCATCAGCGGTGGTCGTCCCACAGCATATGGACTCTGCTTCAGCTCCCCTCTTCATGGGCCAGCCCAGGTGCATGAAGTGACTTTCCCTCTTCTTTGTTTTTGAGCATACAGAAGGATTTTCTTTGCTTTCCTCTGATCTTTCCCGGGCATTACGCCAGCACACAGCTCCCATACCACACAACCTCTAAGGATGGGGATAAGGTGATGGGACACGGCCGTCTTGCTGAGACAGTTGCAAAGGCACCGTGCCTCAGGTTCCCAGAGCCACCTCGGGGTGGCTGGATGACTTGCTTCGGGCTGATGAACCACTCATAGCAACCCAGAAGGTTAGCCAAAGGTCTGTTTACCTGCATAAACTGAAGTCTTCTGCACGGGGCCCACATGGAAAGCCATTCCCTACCTTTCCCTTCCCATCCTGGCCAGTAGCCCGCCCATCTTTGCTGCTCCGGGTACAGTGCGCTCTCAGCCCAGGTCCTCTCTCCCAGGCAGACTGCCTCTGCCCCATGCCACTGCGCTCCAACGGTACAGATATTCCAGCCAAATACTTGCAGAGGCCTCAAGACAGGGAGCAAGACGATGAGTAGAACTCCTGCTGGACACTCGGACTGTGGTTATCAGTGGAGGGGTTAGGCTTTTGTCCAAAATGGGTCTACTGCGGCAAGAGGGTGAGACACTCACCGTCCACGCTCCCCAACATGGACATGCACGCTCACAGGCACACACAGCTGTACCCTACACACGGGAGATTTCATTCCCACTCTGCAAAGGGGAAGAAGAGGATGGAGAACTGAATGTGGGCTCTGTACCCAGCTGCAGGCTTTTGCGTAGGATTTTGGTACCACCACCCTTTACCGTCCACAGCAGGAATAAGGACTCCATCAGTCCTCGTGTCTGACACAGCTGCTGAACTTCCAGAAGAGCAGGTGCATGGCTGAGCAGGACAGATGTAAGGACACAAGCACCGCTACCACTCCTTCCCGAACCCCTGGGGTGGCAGGAAGTGTTGCATGTCCATGTGGTGTTGTACGATAAAGACTCCTCTTTGGCAAGGACACAAAGGAGAGGGAACCTGCTCTAACTCTCGTCTAAGGCAAGGGCCCAGGCTGCTGCACCCTGTTTGAAGCGAGGAGAGGGTTTGCTTTGCGAGGGAGTGGTGAAGGAGAAGGAGATGTTAGATGGAGAGCTCATCTCCGAGCATGTTTTAACAACAATGACCACTCCACGGGCAGGAGGTTGCTAACCTGCCCGCTCACAGGGCTTTCCCACTGCCAGCCGTGCCTGCCTCCCGCTGGCAAACCAGCACAGGCTCCGGTGCAGGAAATGCAGCAGACTAGTATAACTCTGTTTTCAGGTTGCAATCTTGCAGTTATTCTCAAATTCACATTCAGTTACATCCACTGTGTAAAACTAATTGCTGTGGGAGCACAGAACCGTAGGACAAAATCTGGCCTAATTCATAAAAAAGGTGATCTCAACATAGGTTTCAAAAACTCCTGCAGCCAGAGGCAGAGAAACCATGACCGTTTCAAGGTAGGGCCATCTAATCCTCTGTAATCATCAAGTGCTTTAGGCTGCAGACCGACACAAGTCACTTTTAGTTACTTGTTAAAAGCAACCTTTGCATAAAACTCTTTATCGTACACCAGTGCTAGACGCGGCAGAGAGAATGCATCACAGATGTGCAGCACAGCATCCCATGTGCCACCTCTCCTCAGTGTGTACACACCAGCAGGCACTGAACCTCCCACTACAAGAAGAGTTCCATCTCAGGGCGGGGGGAGCCCAGTGCCCACTTCGAGGCAGATGCTCTGCTCTGGGCAGCAGTCACTGGAGCACCACATCTGCCATGTTTTGGGGGACAACATGGCTCCCCACAGATATCACTGCCTGTCCAGGTCATTTGCCGCAGGCGCTCCCCACTGTTCCCACTGGAAGGGACCTGCTCGTCACCGCAGCCTGATGGCTTTGCACATCACTCAATTAACCAAAAAACCTTTTGGGGTAAAAAAACCCCGAGCAAGGCTGTTTCTTTATAACCATCTTTCAATAAGTGAGTATAGACCCCTCACATATCCTTAAATTATATATCATTTATTGAAATATAGAGATCTTAATTTACAGGATTTTTTCAAAGACAAAATATCAACAGGGGCATTTTTGAAATACATTTTGAGCCTACCATCACTCAGGCCAGTTTGCCCTTCTTCAAACATTTCACAACAGCCACCATTTTGGAAACACTTCCTTTTTTATTATTCTAAAATATAACTTTTGGACATTCAAAGTGCAACAGTTAACGTGCCTGTGGAATATATCACAGTAAAAAAAATATAAACAAAGGCAGTGATATAGCTGTCATAAATGTTTTGGCAGTATTCTAGAAGTCTATATAAAAATACTTATATACATATTGATGTATAACATCATCATATCTCACGTCCTTCATCATGTAATAGGACCATTTTGTACAAGTTGCAGACCACGCTGTAAGGAATTGGTTGGCCATTCCAAATCAAAAGCTGTGTTTCGCAGGCTAACGCTGATTGTCGTTATAAAATTACTGTAGCGAAAGGTTTGGGAATATTTCTTCCAGTGGCTTCTCAAAAATTAAGCCATAAAAGAAAAAGTCTGTAATACTGATAATATCGTAAAAGTAAACGAATCATCCTCTCACACTTCTCCCTCTCTAGTAAATCTCCTCTCTTCCTCTGCTTCTTGTTCCAGTTTCCAGGCCAGGTTCTCTGATTCCAAGCCTGCAGTGAGCTGGGTTTGGCTAGACCCCCTGCCACAGATGCAATTAATCTATACGATACTCATGACAGGATGGAGAATCAACATTACCATGCATCGGAAAGTGAGCCAGCTCTGGTTCACGTCCACCTTTTGGGTCTAGCCCCGAGATGTGCTTGCGAGACACAGAACGAAACCGGTAAGGGGAAGAGGAGACCACTTGAAAATGTCCTTAAATTCCAGTAACTGGTATAATAAAACATGCTAGGGCCGATTTTCAAACCCTGAAGAACACTAGGCCATGTGCAAAAATGCAGGTGAAATTGCTTGCCTAATTTGAATGTGTAGTTGTACTAACTACACATGCAAACTAAGACACGTGTGGTCTTAAGTGGCCATTCAGATATCTGGGATATCTAATAGATAATTTGTGTTTCCTCAATTCATAGTTCATAGCTGGAGGGGGACTTTACATCATCTCATCTGTCCTGGCTATACCGAGAGTCTTTATATTTCACAGTTGTCCCCGTACAGAGCTCAGTGACAGGTGCTTGGCTAAAGCGTGGCTCCCGGGAAGACACTCGGTCTTGATCTGTTGACTGCAAGAAATGGAGGATGAGCCATCGCTCACGGTTCCTTCTGATTGTCAGCCTCCATCAGGGTCGAAAATGTGGGTGCCTCGCTTCAGGTCCCGTTTTCACGTCTGCAGGATACTTGTACGTGGCCTCAGCCAGGTGGCATTCTGAAACCCAGACCCAGAAGTGTTTGCCTGTAACACTGACAATATTACATTTGCCTTCATTTGATCCACAACTGTCCACAACAATGAAGTCAAGGGGACTTGTGTAGTTCTTCTTAGGGCCATTTCAAGTTAAACTGTAGTTTAACACGGCAGCATGTTCTGTCAGGCACTGCTGGTCCGTCTTTCACACATCCTAGGAAAAATACTGCAACACAGGGATGAGTTTGCACCACATTTGCATTGGTTGTGTCGTGCCAGAGGCTGAGCATGTCCTGCGCGGTGCTCATCACACTGAATTAAGGTTAAGTTTGAAAGTTGAGCACCGGAAAGGATGGGGCCCTTGGCAGTGATGTACCTTTTTTCACATGTAAGTCTTCCAAAGCATCATATCTCAATAACACATTGTACAGTGATAGCAGTAATCATAATATTTTGTTCATATAAGTGGTGTCGAAAGACAACTATTGCAGGCTGAGAGCAGGTTCATTTTCATGCACCTTCTTCTGAAAAACACTCCTAGAAGCAATTACCATTTGTAGTTACAGTCTGCAAAGATAATAGGCAGAGTTTTCTATTCCTGTTATAACCTGAAAACTAAGACAAGAATGTTTGCTGCAGAATTATTTCTGCGTATTTGATCTGGAGTTTCAGGCTGGGAGAGATGTCTTTGTTCCTTGAGCAGTTCAAATATCAAATCAATTCTTCACAGCTAACCGCAGGATAAGATTTCTTTTGAGTACCCATGAAACACTAACAATGGGATGTTGCTGGTGATTTATCATAGACTTCCATTCTGGAGCACCTTGAAAATCTGGCATAAATTAATATTTATTTTAAATTAAATTTTTATAACCTCACTTAATCAGAGGACAATAATTGTTTCTAGTATATCTGGTTGGAAAAACTACTCAGCTCATGATAGAAAACTAAGTCTTAAATTTTTCTCCATGTTAAAGTAGTTTTAGCTAACCAGAACAGTTACCATACTGTGTACAGCCAAATAAAAGAATTGTTTCATAAAAATTTTTAGGTCATAAATTTTTTCCTTGTACTTAAAAAAGTTTCTTGAGACTGTGCTTTTACTGAAGGACAATGAATTATAAAATATACATTTAGTGTTACTGAAAACAGTAGTAGTATTATCTTGAAAACACCTATCTTCTAAGTTAATAAAGACTTACTAGGTTTCTAACACCTATTATAGACTGGGTTTTAATTATTATTATTATTATTATTAATAATTATTATTCCCCTTTACTTGCATTAATGGTAAAAAGTAACATGTTTTGTAGTACCGGTCAGTCCCTTGTGGTTTTAGACCTTTTTGGTCCAAAAGTGGTTTTTGCATGTTCTTCAATTCACATGATAGTTCAACAGCAGCTGACATTGAGATTGAGGGAGGAAGTACACAAAATTCATGAACGATCTCTTCTAAAATCCGTGGCACGTGTTCAACGTCCACCTCAAAAAATCCTTGAGTAGACAGTTATTTACATAATTGCAATGGTGAAGTATTGCTGCAGTGGAAATTCGATCCATCAAAGTCATATGAATGCCCTTGAAACACAAAACTGGTCTGTTTGTGGCCTTTTCCTTCGTCTTCCTACCAGTTCGAATGGCAAACAACACTGAGATGCTACTGAAGTACTGCAAGAAGCAACGCTAAAAAAATCCGTCTTCGACATGTCTCTTTCATTCATACTCAGGCTGATTTGTCTGCCCATCGCTGGCAGTTTCTCTGTACAAATCCACCTCCTCTTCACATCCTTGACATTGCAATAAAGTGGTTTTCTCTGTGGAGCAGAAGTCTGTAGACAACACGGCAAGCTTCCCCGTGTGCAGAGCTGGAAGGTGTCCATGGGGTTACAGGAAGCTGTCCTCCACCAGGTCTGAGGAGTCGATCCCAATGTCGTCCATCATGTCAATGTCCTCAATGGTCTCATCCTCTCTCTTGATAAAAGTAGAGCTACTGGAACCAGTTTCAATGGCACTTTCTTCAGATGTCTGGGAACTGGAAGAGACAAACATCTCAGAGATAAAATACGTGGCGAATGTGGCTGGGTACGTACTCTGGTCTCTAGCAGAATTGAACACCATGTCCCCACATGCTTTCTGACCCATGGCACAACCTTACGTGACTCTGACTACCCGTTTCTCAGGGCATGGCAGACCTTGTATCTCAAGAGTAATGAACCACCTTGAAATTAAAAGGAGCAGGTTGTTCATATGTTCCTCCAGGCACTTTCTGCCAGAAACTCGTTAGAGAAATAGCTTTATGACACTGCTGTGACAATAGGTCATTTACATAAATCTAGGGAGATCAGGTGAAAATAGCAATAACAAACAATAAAATGATAGTAACAGAGTGGGTAATAAATCTTAATGTGGACAGTGCTTCATCCCTCTCTTGAAAATTTTGCAAAAATATCAACAAAAGTTTCTAGGTTGCTAATTCTATATACTGTGAATTAAGGGCTGAATTAAACCTTCTTCATTCACATTAAGGGTTACACAGTGTTGTGCTGTACTGGAATTGGTCATGCAAAAATGACAAAGCAGCAGCAAAAAGTCTTGGATACTCTGCTGTCAGTTAAAAGAATACCACGGAGGATGTTAAAAACAACTTGTCCTAAATGTTGGAGCTGGTCTCACACAGAATAAATCCATGCCTTGAGACCTCACATGCAGCTCCAAGCCTTTGAGCTGCAGGGGCGAGATGTGTTGCAAAATGTGCCCACAGAGCCACCAGACAGCCCCTGTGACTCGGCAAAGTTAGCGAGGGAGTCCCAGTGACACACAGGAGCACCCTACCAGCAGTCCCCTTCCCCTGACAGTCACAGAAGAGGCAAAATTAGTTTTTTCCAATTGAAAACACTGTGGCCAGTCATATTGTCATACTTACATGGGACCTTCCCAATAAGTAGTCCCAACAGAGCCAAGGAAACCATTTGCAGACTAGGATGGTAAAAAGTGTTAATGCACATCTCCAAACATAACCTAGAACGGTGACTGTGGGCTATGTGGTCTGTAAATCTCACATACCTGTGCCTGTTCCTTTTGCCAAGCTCATCTTCAGAAACAGGGTCAATGTCAGGCAGGGGGATGATGTACCCACTGTCAGCACTCAGCCTCTGCTCATCAAATCCGCTTTCCCTGTCCTTTAACTTGTCTTCATTCTTGTAGGTGACACCAATGTAAGCATTGTCACAGTCCCCCCTCATGCGTGTGACAGCTGGGTGATCACTTTTCAGGAAGTCCAGGTGAATTTTCTCGTAGCTCTGAAAATGTTCATTTCAAACCCCTCATTAGATACTATTCGCTAAGACCACCTTTCTTCAGATGGGTAGCTGTAAATTCATTAAACCAGGCAGATATTCAGCCCTGTGAGCCAGCAACACTGGATGGAGAAGCCCAGCACCTTCAAGCAACTGGGAATTTGAGGACAAGCCAGTTTTAGAAGATGCCAAAGTGAGTGTGACAGCACAGAGCAGACAAACAGATGTAAAAGAGGGGTAACAAGAGTGGGAAAGGATGAAGGTAGGTGAGAAATGAAACACTGAATGATGGGGCAGGCAGAACTTGTCCAGAGGTATCAGAAGTATGAGCGGAAAACTTGTTGGTGTCAGGGTCCAAAGAGGGAGATAGGGAGATTATACATGTGGGCCAGGTCGTCCCTTTTCTAGAATTCTTTCACTGCCTAGAAAATTCTGTGAAAATATATAAAACTCATTCTCCAGTGGAAACATGGAGTTGATTGGGTTTCATTAGAAATGGACAGTTCTGCTTCCAGCTAATGCTGCAAAATTGCTTCTGTCAGTAACTTAGCTTCACATTCCCCAAACACGCAATGTCCCTGTGCAAATCATGTAATTCATGTAGGGTAGGATGTGCCAGTTCAGTGCTCATGGCTCTGATGGCTGAAACAACACTTATAGTTCACTCTAAAACAGTACATAGAAAGCACAGAGGAAATTCCAAAGAGCAAACCTTTTTGTACTCTCCAGGCAACAAGCTCTCCACAATTTCACTCAAATGGTAGAAAGAAGGTCTTTTCTCAGGTTCACTGTTCCAGCACTTCACCATGATCTCATAGCTGCAGATAAAATGAAAAGCAATTTAACCAACGGGGAAAAGAAAATGAGTAACCAAACAGAACCTAAGCCAAAATTGTCCGGAGGCTGGCCAGGTAGGGGAAAGCCAAATGCACACATACACTTCGTTGGTAGCATGATCGGGTTTGGCCATTCGGTAGCCACTCTTGATCTTATTGTAGAAAGTAGAATCGACCATCATGCCAGGATACGGTGTGCCACCTGCAGACAAAAGAGAAGAAAAATTACTACTCTGTACTTGACTAATCATGCAGAGCTCCCGAAGACTGCCTTGCTGTTAATGTCAAAAATTGTTAATGCTATAATTTGCCATACCATCAAAATTAATCTTTCCTAGGCAATGCTTCACATCAGAGCTGTTGTCTTGACCACATTAAGCCCTGATGTGAGCCGTTGGCTAGGAAAGATTGAAGTAGGTACTACGTAGAAAAAAATCCCTTTGTGGTGTTTATAGTGTGTATTGACTGGGCACGGAGGCTGGACGATACCTGGATCAGGTCATCAGCCTGCATTCGGCAGACTTGAGGTCATGGCTCTGCTCTGCCACTGACTTTCTGGGCGACCTTAGGCAAGTCACTTGCTCTGTCTGTTTTTATTGCCATTGTTACCTGCACAACCGCTGAGTGATGTGGTCTGAGTCACTCTCCTCACGCCAGCTGTAAGGGCAAAGCCTTAGTGTCCCTCCATGCCCAAGTCTACCCACCTGGGCAGGTAGTTTTAGACAACAGCTAACACGTCGGGTGCATGGGTTGTCAAAAAGTTTGGACTCAGCCCCTGAGCTGCCACGGTTAAGCGATCATTTGGGGCTACAGTATACAGACATCACTGATGTGTAAAAGGATCATTTGAGCTGAAGTCAGTGTTGCAACAAGATGTCGAAGTTGACTTTCTTGATAAACACCGCTGAGGGTATGTTTTACTTTCTGAGAAATAGCATCTTTCTCGGCCAGAGGAGGCATACTACAATATTTACACCAGAAATCTCAGCCCTTTCAAAAGCAGGGTTTTCACCTAAAACTGGGCTTCAGAACTTCCCTTGCAAGTAGGACAGCGAGGCAACAGGCTTAGCTGTGCCTCAGCTCCTGAGATATCCAACAGCACTCCCATGCCTCCCAGGCATCCCAGGATATTTACAGGATCCTGCAATGCCCAGAGATTACCGTAATCGATACCATAAATAGTGGTGCAACTGCTGTTTTCTGAGAAGTAGCTATATGACAACTTATTCTAGAAAATAACATTAGGCTTGGGGTTGCCGTGGGGTGGTAGTAGATACCATACAGGCGTGATTAATTCTGCTCAGAGTAAATCTGGGCAACGCACGCTTACTGAAGCAGGCCAGCCACCCGCCCGGGAGGCTAATTAATCAGGCTGAGGAAAGAGCCAGGCTGTTCCCAGCTGGGAACTGTACATCGTCTGTAACTGCTATACATTGTCATAACCACTTTACGCTGCCATAAACCAACTGTGTGAACAGTGCTGACCTGGAAATGAGAAATCAGCGTCCCAGAAGATTGACATTTGTTTTCTTTCTGTAATGGGACTAAGACGGGCTCTTTCGAAACGTATGTGAAGAAACTGTTTGCAACGAGCCGCTGGGCTGGGCTGCAGCCCCAGGTGCCCCCTTGCAAGGGGGAAGCATGTTTCTTCTCCTGTTATCCAGGAAATCCATCCTGGCCCAGCACACCAATACTTTTCAAAAAAAGCTTTTCACTCGGTTCTTTCAGTTTTCTAACAGAATAAAAGTATCTTGCAAAAAAAAATCTGAAGAAAACTTTGGGAGAGTAGGGACATTTTACTGCACATCCAACGTTGGGTTCTGAAACCCCACACAGAAGAATAACTAACAGTTGATTTCACACATATATTTTTACTGTAGAATTTGAAATACTTCATGTAGAACAGCTTGAACTGAAATAGCTTAATCACTACACAGAAGAAAATGTTCACAGTACATACCAAGAGAAAATATTTCCCACAGTAGAATGCCGTAAGACCAGACATCACTTAATGTTGTGTACAGATTGTCAAAAATGCTTTCAGGTGCCATCCATTTTACTGGGAGGAAAGTCTGTAGCAAAAAGAAAGAAACCCCAAACCGCACGGATCAGTCATTAAAGAAATGCTCCCTGTTACAACTGCTGTTTGCTAGCAAAGATTAACTTCTCTCTAATAAGAAAAGTTGTGTTAACCTGGCCAGGGTTTATTTTTAATTCTATACAACGCAGTGGTACCAGGATTATAAGGCATGCTACTATTTGCTCCCCACAAAAACTAATTAAGCCATAACCGTATTCATTTTATTACTAGCAAATGACCAGGCTGATTGAAGGTATGATACAAAAGCTGGCACTGCCGATCTAGGTCTGGTACATCATGGACTGAAGTGTCACTACTCTACATATCACAGTGACAGTTCCTTAATAATTTATCCAGTCACAAAACTTGCCAGTTAAAATGTAGGCCTGTGAAGTACTAAGTGCGGCCAAGTGCTTTTCAGCTTTAAAGCAGAATTAGGAAAGTTACAGGAATTAATGAGCTGAAGAAAAATTGTTCTCAGGAGCGTTTATCCCACTGGTCAGTTAGTGTAACTAACACCGAATGGCAAGGACATTAAACAGCATTTAAAACTGACACTTCTCATTTCAGTTAAAGCAGAGCTCAGGAGATTAAGAAGTACATACGCTGCCCTTGGAGACGTAGTTGGAATCATGCATGATGTCTCTAGCCAGCCCAAAGTCACAGATCTTCACGATTTTTCCTTGAGCCAGGAGGACATTACGAGCTGCCAAGTCACGGTGCACACACTGTATGGAGAGAAAATAAGTTGTTCAAGGACGTGCTAATTCCATGAGGGCCGTTTCCCTTGCAAAGATCCCTGAAAAAGGTCTGTTAACTTTCTGGGCACAGTCTTAACAAGACCTTCTACTGAGTGGGCACCTGTATTGCCCCACTAGCAGGGCCAGGGAGGCACCAGTCCTCAGAACCAGAGGGGGCTCATGCAGATGTACTGCAGTGGGGAGAAGACAAAAGTGTTGCCACCCTTTCCCCTCCTGCCCATCATGTATTCATGATGTGTCTATGCTTCTGACCATGCTGGCCCGTGGCTCTATGGACCCTCCACCCGGACCCTGCTTAGATCCACCACCATCGCTGGCACGCTGCGTCCGTGAGTGTCGCAGGCTGCAATGGGAGAAGAGGACTGACTGCTGCTCTGATTTTTCCAACCATGAAGATCTCAGTTGCCGGGTAAGTGAGAAAGCTGTCTACAGCCCCAAAAAGAATATTATAATTGTGTCCTGTTTTCAGAATCTAAATAGGAACCCATAGTTGGAGACGAAGACTTTTCTGCACTTCCTTATATTTTACTTACTTTTTTATTTACTTACATTTTTAGAAGCCAGGAATTCCATTCCTCGAGCAACCTGGTACGTGAAGCTCAGCAAATCCAGTAGGCTGAGGCCCTCCGAACTGTCATCTGAAAGAAGGTTTTTTACTTCTGATTCTACTGAAAAAGAGAGAAAAATGTGTTTGTGCTCTGGGGTGTGAAAGCAACATCCATTTCCCCCTACCTATCAAGATTCTGAGCTGATGACTTTGACAGAATACCATGACCCAACCAGTCTTTTCATAATAACTAACCACTTTTCATGTCTGCATCAGTCACTGACACATACTGCATTCTTAAAAACATCCAGTATTAAATATAGGTTTTGGTTTTGCTCCTGTCTGTATTTTTTTCCCTGGAGAACTGCAGGAAAAGGTGAAGTTAGAAAGGCCCAACAAAGCGTTTCACAGGTTGTTTACAATATGCAGTGTGTGGTACAAAAACATTTATTTAGAGGCGGTGCCTTCATTAGGTTTTTGTGCATGCATGTACATTCTTATCCGTTTACTTTTGCCGAACACTGTTATGTTTCCCAGCAAGTATTCACTGGGACTAATCCAATACCAGCAAAAAGGGTTAGGAATTCTATGGCAAGAGTTCTTATTTTTTTATGAAAGATGTCAGCAAAAAAACAGTCACAATTCAGTGATTCATTTACCCCGACTGTCCTAGAGCGCAGTATGAGTACATTAGTCTGCCATGTAAATCTGGGACTGGACACGGTTCAGTTTCTGAGGCCTAGAGGCAGAAGTGACGGTGCCTATTTTTAAAGCAAAGCATATTTGGTTTCTGAGAAGAGGGCCGGGGAATGGGATGCATTCATTATCTTCATTACATAATCCAGGAAACTATTTGGGAGTGTTCTGCGTTTGGTAAGTGTCAGTTAATGGGAAATGTAAGTGGAAACAGAACAATATAAATTTACTATTATTATTGTCCATTGCTATTGCTCAAAATCTTGCAAGCTATGGGACTAACAAAATCGCTGCCTCCAAAGAGTGCTTCCAGCCCCGCTGCAGGGCACAGCCGCTCAGCGCTTCCGCGGAGATGCAAATACACAACTCGACACCTTCTGCTCCAGGAGCATGTGCTCCTGTCCCCAGAGCATAACGAGGATCGCCAGCATAAGCTTTTGGCTTACAGCTTCTGCTGACGCGCTTACAGAACACAGCTGAGTAGCTTACGTCCATATAGAGGGCAAAAATAAGATATGCATTACATATAAGAATTATTTGTATTAATGATGCATGCAGAAGGGACAATTCTATGTTACCTGAGATAGATTTCTTCTTATATGAAGCAGGCCGATCATACACAGATCTCTGAATATCGGAGTATTTAGATCCCTCCTTCCTTTCCAGCATTGGCACATACTGAGTGGTATCAGCTTGTTTCATGTCCATGTATTCTCCAGTGTTTTCAAATGATAATATCACGTAACTGAAATTGGGAAAAAATACAGGTGTATCAGCTAGTGTTGCCCAGGTGACTTCCCTGCCACAGCATCCTGTAGATGCGACAGTTCTCTTATGGTGCACAACTGTATCGCTGTGAAATATAAGAACGTAAGAGCTGGCTTCTTCATAGGGAATACAGAAAGATTATGTATTACAACATGGCCATGTATTAGCACATATTAGTACACGTTACCATATACCACTGTAGTCAAACACAAGGGCTTCAAACTTACCCCTCTGTCAATAGTCAAGTATGTAAACACATAGTGTCTAACTTTCCGAAATCCCACTGAATTCAGGTATTACCACCCTGGGCTTTTAGTCCAAGGTGTTCCAAATTATAGATGTAATCTATTCATCCAAACAGTTTTCATCAAATCCAGTCCCACTGAACAAAGCCATGCTCAGAGGAACAGTCCTGGCTGCACTCGGCTACCAAGTCAGCTGGTCTATTTGCCTGAGTGATTTTTTGAAGGAATCTCTGTTCACCTTCTAAATCTGGCCTCATTTTATGCCATTGCTGTATTGCTGAATGTATGATGACAATCTTCCTCCACTGAATAGGAAT
Source organism: Ibidorhyncha struthersii (assembly GCA_013398815.1). Taxonomy (NCBI): domain Eukaryota; kingdom Metazoa; phylum Chordata; class Aves; order Charadriiformes; family Charadriidae; genus Ibidorhyncha; species Ibidorhyncha struthersii. The sequence continues at coordinate 23,961 of VZSZ01005162.1, read as the reverse complement.
TCCAAATAGGAAGCTATTGAGACTGGCTAAGCCATTGGTAGATAGAGTACTTGAGGCTGGAGAACAAACTCTGCCAGGTTGTTTGAAGAGAAAGAGTTTTAGACAGTGGAAATTTCCCAAGCAGGCAAACAAGGAAACAGGGTAGTTGTGCTTTGCTTTCAAAACTTGGGTGGGTAGAGGAAAAAGGATGTTTTTACAGAAAAGAGGAACACCGGGCCATGATTTATTTCTGTTGAAATGTTCTTTGGGACCTCAGGATGTCAGTGGAGAACCCACGGTGGTCCTGGGGCTGCAGGCATCTCTACACAGGGGAAACATGGATCTAGGACACATGTCAGGGAGACTGAACAAAAAGTGCTGAAACTTTTCCAGATCTATGAAACACGATAAATGGTGCCCATTGATAGGACGAGGGGTAATGGGCACAAACTTGAACATAGGAAGTTCCATCTTAACATGAGGAGGAACTTCTTTACTTTGAGGGTGGTGGAGCACTGGCACAGGCTGCCCAGAGAGGTTGTGGAGTCTCCCACTCTGGAGACATTCAAAACCCGCCTGGACACTGTCCTGTGCAACCTGTTGTAGATGACCCTGCTCTGGTGGGGGGGTTGGACTAGATGATCTCCAGAGGTCCCTTCCAACCCTGACTATTCTGTGATTCTGTGATAAATAAAAGCCTAATGAGAAGAATTAGGGAGGGGTCTAAACCAATGAATGAGACGAACGGAGTAAGGGTTACTAATGACATTTCCTTAAGTCTCCCTTTTTTTTTTCCTTTTTTCCCACCTTCTTGTGCTTTCGTCAGCTGGGTTCATCCCAAAGATATCCAAATCTTTCTTTGGCTTCTCTGGGTGTCGGCTCAGGAAATTGTCCCTGTTCTTATGCAGGTAGTTCACCAAATCACCATAAAAGCAGTATTCAGTGATGATGTAAATAGGACCTGATGAAATAAAGCAAATTAATGCATTGATAAGTGTGGTCTTTAAAAAAAAAAAAGACGACTTCAAAGATAGTAGAAAATAAACTATAAAACATAAAAAGTATGGGGGGTTAATACACTGTTATTTACTAAGTTATGACTGCAACTACTACCTAACTACTACCAAACTAGTAGGTTTGTGAAACCTTTTAGTTGTATATATTTATTGTTAAATCCTTTACTTGACATTTGTGTGCTTGTTAAACAGTGAACAATGGCTCCACAGGAAACCTCCATTTTGTCAGGCAAACCCACCAGATTTTGTACAAGCTCCAAGCAGATTCACAATATTCAGGTGCGGCCCGAGATGTGTCATGATCTTCAGTTCAGACATGAGCGCCTGTTTTTCACTGGATCTAGCTGTAGCTGTTGGAAAAACACACCAGCCACTCAGTGAAAGCAATCACCTTTTTCACAATAACGATTTCTCCTTGCTTGCCTCATTAGACCGTTGCTACCATGGTTTCTTGAAGAAGACCATGTCCTTCACTTGACAAGGGGCTTTCTTAAGACTTGGAGAGGAGTTACAAATCACTAAGGGAGGACTCATTTGACACAGTTCAACATCTGACCCAGCCTGTTTGTCCCTCTGCAGAGGTACAGTGGGTTGCCCAGGTGGCACAGGGGCACTCTACAAGCTGCTAGTTTCAACACAAGAAAGTTCCTCATGGTTCCTCCAGAATCTTTGCATCTGATTCTCAGCTCATAAACTGGGAAATCTTCAGTGAACGTAATATTCTCACCCAAGACCCATCTATTTTTTCACTGCTGTGTTGCTTTCATTTGTTCACAAACATTCATGGCTATTTTATCTTTTTCTGAACTTGCTGAGTTATTATGGCTGCTACTGTCCATACAGCTAAAACTAAACTTTGGATGTTTTCAGAAGCCTGGATATTGCCTGAAAAAAACTGAAAACACCATTGAAGCCATCTAAAATACAATTTTAAATTTCAGTCATTTCACAGCACGTTTTCAACTTCAGATATGGAGAAACTATTTATCACAACCGATGCTTAAATTACCCCGTGGGAACATGCACTACCTAGCTTGGGAAACGGAACGGCGACAACTTACGTTTCAGCATTTTCACAGCTACTTTCATCACCGGTTGAGAGCGACTCAGTCCATATGCAGTCCCTTCGACTACTTTTCCAAAGGCACCAGAACCAAGGATTCGACCTGAACGCAAGGGAGAGCATTATTTATTTCAGCGAGTAACAGCAATTCACTTCATTTCGCACTCCCATTCCTCTATGGGTGGTAATTCCTGTGCAGAAAGAGCCCACTCACTCAGCCGGACTATTGGTATCATTAATATTATTATTATTACCGTCGTTGTTAAGCAGAAAAGCCAGATATATTTTAAAGAAATGCTGTCATCAAGTACATTTCTTAAATAAAAACAAGCAAGCAAACATCAGGAGCACACCTGCACGTGGGAGCTCAACTCATTCAAATTCGTCTCCAGCTCTGCCCTGCCACTCTCACTTTCTCCTTTCTAATCATTGATTCTCCTGTGTTTAAGTTGACTTCTCCGACACAGTCAGCACCTGACTACAGTACAGTTGTGCCCTTCACTTAAAAATCTGAATTGAACTCCTTAGTTGTAGTTTCGGGCTGTTATATCGATGCTGGGTGCACCCAGCAGTAAGATAGACTGAAGCACATCAGCAGCACATTTAGAAATAGACAGGCAGGACCATCAGTGATCTGCACGAAGCGGAAATACATGTTGATCACATATGAGGGGAAACTTCTCTGAAGTTTAATGTACAAGTGTGTTTCATATGCTCGAATAAATTTTATTGCAAATTTCCAAGTGCAGTAATGAAACGGCTAATGTTTATACACAATTCTCTCTTCCCACAAATCAATTTAGACAAAAATTTTGGATTTTCATATCCTGTCTCCTGATATGGATACAGTGTGCAGAAGACTTGTGTACAGATTGAGTGAGATATTAAAGAAATATGAACTGCACAAACATACTCCAAAATACTGTATTTCACGGTTTCCATACTGAAGAGTAAGTTCATTAAGGCAACGCTTACTCAGTGAACAAATCTGTATGTGAGCTCCAGATGCCAGGATATTTTCATATTCCTGACAAACTTTTTATTTTATTTTATGTTACTTTTTAACTTCCAGCATGGGAAGAATAAGCAGTGACTTTCACTATGGAGATGCACAGCATTTTGTCTTCGACGTTCGTTTGCAGTTTGAATGCCACCTTTTATGCTTCTGAAGGTGTTATCTGGCATGCGATGCCATATGTTTCTGTTATCCTCTAGCTACAGCCCCCGCTTTTATTGTATACACTCTTTTAAAAGAAAATTTCCAGCCAAGTGATATCTACATCATTAACAAGCACAAGAAACAGTTAAAGCGTCCTTAGCTGAATTACCACTGAAGAACATCTCCGGGACTATGACAGCATAGTTTGTCATGCACACAAAAACTATGCCATTTCTTTTCAAGGTTCCTGTGCTCCAAAGGTTACTCTTCCCAGTCAGGATGTGAGAAAGCTTCCCACTAAATTTCAGACTAATTCAAACAACCTGAGTCTGAAATTTGACCCCTGAAACTTCTCAGACCGAAGGTCTGGGAGCCACATGGCAGGATGCAGCCCTTCAGAATGTGGCGGCATTTGCTGATGCTCCTTGATCTTCTTGTCTTCACACGCCAATTCCTCCCCAAACCATATTGTCGGCTGAGCAGGAGGCGCACATCTCCCTCTCCATCACCTCTGCTGAGCCGGGGTGCGTGTGGAGACGGTGAGAGTGCTTCCGGAATGGCGGAGAGCCATCGCTGCTGCTTCCCCTTTTCACCCCTCTCCGCAGACGCAGCCCAAGCCCCATGTGTTTTACACCGGAAATTCGGAGCCAGGTGGGAACTGACTGCTGGAGGCATCTGTAATGCCATCACAGTCCTGATGTCGAGGCCTTCAGTGGAGCCCAAAACTGTAGTGTGTGTTTTCTTTTCTTATTATAAAGGCACGGCTGTGATCTGCCCGCCGGAGGAGCAGCGCTGCTTCTCCGCCACAGAGGGACGGTGCAGCTCGAGGTTCCTCAAACTAGCCGAGGAACCATGTTTAGGGCGTGAGAGCGATTTCAGCCTCTCTTCCCCATCCACAGAGCTTATCTGCTGAGCCTGTCGGAGAGGTGCTGGTTTTCTGCTCAGGGGGGACACAAACACAAAAGTGAAGCCTGTGAATATGTTCCAGACACAGCCTTCGCAACTGGATGCTTTTTTGGCTAAAACTGAACTGGGATGATCAGCTCACCCCAAATGAAACCATTACTTTCTTGGTCTCTACCAAAAAATCAGACATGTGACAAGCTGTATACTCTACATGCAGCTTCTAGTCTCATGAGAAATTAGGTACCACATCCCTAAAAGCTGTGTGACTTGAACCGTAACGTGCCTTTTGCAAATGGGGGTTGGTCTGACTCTGTGTCAGACCAGCATTTCGTGTCATTGCGGCCACCAGGACAAGTGGGTGGCTTGCTGGGAAGTGACGGGAGCAACTCTGTCACCCCTCTACAGCCACCCCAAGATCCTGAGAAACAGCAGCACTCGGACCCCGCTCCTCAGAAAGTGCTGCCCTCAGCCATCTCAGCTGAAGGAGGAGGTCCAGGTCCTGCTGGGACCTCGCCACTTCTCAGCAGAGCCAGGAGAAGGCAGTAGCATGCCAGCAGCTCACTGCCTTATCGCATTTCTCATTCTGCTACACATCTCCTAGTCTTGTGCCGGCTGCTGAATGCTTCAAACAGCAGAGCACTACGTACAAGGTGGAAGGGCGATAGCAAAGGGAAATTTGCAGCGTAACCCAAATTTATCAATTGAAACTCCAGCCAGCCAACATTGAGGGTTGGCATTTAACACAGCGCTGCGCTCCAGGCACTACTAGCTAGAAAAACAAATAGATGCCAGCTGGCTTACACAGCTAGGATGGGAAATGCTTGTCTGGCTGAGCCAAAATCAGTTTGTATCCTGCTTCAGAGCCTCCCTGAGTTAAAGGTGTAATGGCTCTGCTGCCACCTCCCACTTCGATAAGAGAAAACCCGCACAAACCAGACTTATCAGCCCCTGAAACAAAAGAGGTCGCCACCAGCAAGCTTTTTATATGGCAAAACTGCCAGCGGGTAAATGTTAACCGCGTCAAGAAGAATGCTTGTGCAATCCAGACTGCTAAAAGGGAATGCAGCATTAGTTTTTAAAGGACTGACTATCCTGAATATACTTGTAAACAGGAAGGCATTGAAGTAGGCTGGTGCTCATGAGTCAGAGGGAGACAAAGTCACAGTGGTGGTCTGTTAACAACTCAGATCTGACAAATCCTATTTAGGCATATAATTAAAGTCTGGATTGTAATGAAATAATTCCATTAAATATCCACCCTCCTCTAGTTTTCAATTAGCAACATGAATTTAATTAAAGGATATCGTTCCTGAACCAAAAATTTTTGTGCTGCTTCTTTGAAGAACTAACTTCGATTCTTCCTTCTGTGGTGGGGGAATGAGAACTACACCAGGGGAGTGTGTTTCTTAAAATATATCAAACAAAAAACGTCTTTTGTTTTCTTCTCCTGTATTCTGTGTAAACAACTGGGTGCACAGATACCTCCAACAGAGGGGTGCCTTATCAATTTAAAGCGCTATCTGGATAGAACATTAAAAATGTCTATAATCATCACACTTTCAATTGATATAAATAACGGATTAGGCCAGCCCTGAAGAAGTAATTACCAACCGAAATCTCTATGGAGTCCAGTGCAGTGACAGCAAAGCAAGAGAGGAGAAGGCGAGGGAAGAAGAACAGTAGCCACAAGAATAAGTTATTAAGTTACTCAGCACTGATATATGCACATCGTGGATTCATAATTTAAAAAATATTCTTAATAAAACTGCATAACTACTTGCAGATTTCCCTTGGCCTCTACACATAAGTGTATAAAGGTACTGCAAATAAAAAATGCCGATGCGCTTCTTGTGGGTGTCTTAGCAGAAGTGAGTGTTGAAGAGGGAATTTAACACTGGGAGAGGCCCCCTAAGCCACGTGGAGGTGGGCACTGCACGCGAGGCATGTGGAGGAGAGCTGGATCGGAGGTGTAGGAGACACTAACCCAAGGAGCTCAAGGCTGACACAGCTGCAGGGGAAGAAGAGGATGTGGTAGGAGAACAGAGGAGAACAGGCAGGTATAGAAAGCTTTGGACATCACGGCCACGAGTTACATCACAAATCCCGGTAGCAGAGACCTCAAAGTTCTCCTTAACCACCCTTATCCCCCAGAGAAGGATGGGATTAGTCCCTTAGAGGAAACTTACCAAGCACTAACCCGTCTCGAGGAAACTCCCATCTGGAGTCATAAGGCAGTTGCATTGGGTCCACATAAATGTACTCGTGGCCATCGGGGCTGATAGACTCAATGACTCTCCATCTTATCTCATACCTCGGCTTCTGCAAAGCACATCGAATGCAAAACCAACCATTAGTCCTGTGTTTGACTTCCGAGCAGATCAAAACCCAGCAGGGCTCAACATCCAAACCGAAATAGTTTTTTTTCTACATTACCTGTTTCCATATGATGACCAGGACAATCAGTGAAATTATCACGATCACTAACAGCACTAGGACTGCAGCAGCCACTGTTAGTTCTGATCGCAAGGCTGTGAAGTAAAAAGACAGACCATATTTTCCTCTTGAACCATGAGGAACATGACACATGCACAAGACATCCACCTCACATCCATCCATCCATTGCAGTTCCCGTGTCCTGCAGATGTGGCAGGAGCAGTCCCTGGGGCTGGTGAGTGTAAAGTCTTGCCAAGCCCAGAGCTGCCCTGCCTTCCTGTTTCAAAACCAAATGCAGAGATTGTCTAGAAGAACATCCCATAGCCAGTGGCCATAAAATGATAACATGAATCATGGAACCACATAGTAAGAGAAAAACAGATGCCCCATAAAGATCTGTAGAATGCCTCATCTGCAGATATCCCAGGGTGGAAAAAAATCCATTTTCATTTATTTTTATCTGCAATAATTCACATTTTTATCTATTAAGACTGAACTGGGGTGTCTCAGAGAGGGGTGAAACTGGCTGCTGTAATTTCAAAGAAAAACAAAGCAAACTCACTGGGAGCCACAAGCTTCAGTTCCCGAGTAACAGCACCGAGGTCATTCCTTGCCACACATCGCACAGCCAGGGTTTCCTCTACTTTCTGGAAGGTCACTTGGCTTTGCACCATGTTTTTCTCATCTAGGTGGGCTTCCATGTGTATATCAGAGATATTGTTAGTCAAAAGAGTCCACGAGGTGTCGTTGCTGCACCTGCAGAGAAGAATAAGGGGGAAACAGGCGTTGGGCATAGGTATGGATAAAGAAGAGTGAACATAACAGCAATCACCTTTCCCTATTTCTTCTAACAATGATCATTTTAAAGACCAGAAATGCTTAAGACCATCTCTGTGAAAAGCCTACATCTTTCTTCCCTCAGAATAATCTACCTTCTGATCCTCATTACTGCTGCCACTTTGAAGGCTTGACAATACAGCCCAGCAGCTCTGGTATAGGTAGACCTTGGTGTTGCTATGTATCCCATAGAGTTATAGTACTGGACGGATCTCTGTTTCTCCCTGAATCCTTAGTGCTATACAAGGCTCCCTGGGGCAGGGCTAGGAGGACAATCGTCCTACCAAGCAGTAAGAGGTTTTAGCACAATGAGAGTGGAACACAGCTGGAAGGTGCTGGAGGTGCTGGAGGTGTCTTGCGGCCCAAGGCTCCTACCCTCCTTCCATGCATAGTCTCCCTCTCTCTGGTGGATGACCTCCCAGGGAAAAAACAGCCTCCCAGCAGCTACAGGAGCCAGTCTAGAACTACCAAAAATGGGAGCAACTACTCCGTGTGTCTAAAATACTTTGAAGGTGAAAATTATAGTTTATCATAGACTCATAGAACAGTTAGAGTTGGAAGGGACCTTATAGATCATCTGGTCCCAATAATTTGGGGGGAAATAATTACACGTGAATATTCAGGAGCATGCAAGAGTGTTAAGGAGGCAGACGGAGCTATCTATGAAATTATGAGAACTCCCTGAATGGGGGGACAGCTACTCTTTGAGATCCTTACTCAAACGGGGACAGTGAAATCTGCTGAGTTTGCTTATTGAGCACAAAGATTTATGAGAGAAGCCTCCTGGATCAATGCATTGTTTCTTCTCCTGCAGAATGCAATCACTAGGAAGGGCACTGACAACCTCTCTTGAAATATAAGCCTCTGAAAAGACAAATCAGATTTTTAGCTTACTGGCCCTTAATGAGGAAAGCATGGTGCAGTAACTAATAATGTTAAGCTAATCAAGGACACAGCCTGTCATATTTTAGATAAGAAAGCACGCACTCCTCTTACTTTTTAATGTCCTTGCAAACCAGCCACTCCACATCAGGAAGCGGGGTCCCCTCCGCCAAGCACCTCACTGTCTGCCCACCAGCAGAGCCATGGTGATCATCCACGAGGTCTAAGATCAGGGCTGGAACTGGGAAGGAGACAGGAGTTTGTTAAAATACTCATCAGGGTCTACGAAAGCAGCCTGAAGTTTCAAATAAACCAGGACAGGTATTGTTTGGCCAACAGCCTTAGCGACAGCTAGAAATTCATCTAGGAGGTCTTTAACTCCTGTAGGACAGAGCAGATCCTAGGCTAGAGCCAGGAAAAGGAAGTGCTGCGGTTATGCCACGTCTTCATGTCATACTAAATGAGCTATCGTCCCCGCTGTCAGCTGGAATAACTCAGGCGGGAGGATAAAGTTTCTTTTTGGCTGAAGGCCAGGGCCGTAGTGAAAGCCAGGATCAGGGTACGAGAGCTCCAAGGACTCGGCACGCACGCACTGCTCCGGACACCCCACTTCACACCTTTCTTATCGCAATGCTCCAGGCAATCCGATGTGTAATTGGATAAAGTCTTTACTGCGTGCCATCAGTTCTGCTGGGCAAGGCTCCTTACCTTGTATTAGCAAGGAGAAGGTGTATCTTTTAACCTCATCTTCATTTTCAGCAACCAAAGTATAATATCCGCTGTCTTCTTCCTTGGCCCGGATCAATTTTAATATACTCTGAAACCTGCAGAAACAAAAGGATTTGTTTGTATTTTTAAAGCAGGTTAAAAAAAAAATCCTCTTCAATGCAACACATAACTTGTGAATGTGGAGATTACAACGTAGAGGCATTTGGCATTTCTAGCATGCCTTAACACTAAAATAATTATTTAAATGGTAAATAACTACCAAAATAAAACTGAGAAACAAGTGGGTGTAGTTATATTCTGCAGGGATCCAACAAAGCCCCTGATGTTATTGGAAATAGCTAGAAGTTATTGGTGTGGAGATATCTCAGAGGGACTGAAGAGGCTTAGTACTCAGAAACCAAGACTCCTATGGTCTGGAGAGGCTGATGTTAGGAGGCGAATAAGAAAAGGTAGATTAGGCAACACCCTTTAGAGTAGAAAACAAAGAAATTATTTTTAAATGCCACTGAGGAAGAAAGAACAAACTGCAGTGGAAAGAGAGAGCAGGAGCAGTGCCCAGGTCAAGTCAGCATGGCAAAGTAAGAGTCAGAAGGATATTTTTACCTTGTTTCCTGGACTCTGTTAGAACTAGTAACAATCTCAGTAAGATTTTCAATCAGAGTCACGTTATCCTTCAACCAGTACATTTTTGGTGCTGGGTAGGCCTGCACATCGACAACAAAGTTTTTGACTTCGTGCAGATTGACAGCTTCCAAAGGACTAAACTGAGGCTCCAGGTGAACGAACCCTTTGTCTGTAAATGAAAAAGCCTTGGGTAAACAATGCTGCGCAGCATTTTTCAAGATTGGTGTTTTCCAACACGTTAATAATTTTTGGACACTAAAATCAGACTATACCATGAACTGTAATGACTACTTTCTTATTTTCCTTAACCTCCTTGGTTGCATGCCGAGCAGTACATTCATAATCCCCTGTGTCTTTCACTGTTGCCTCAGGAATGGTCAAGGTGTAAACCAGCTTCTGCGATGGGACTTTGATATCATCAAGTTTTATCAGACCTTTTTCTTTCTGTAGTTTGGAGAAGGAAAAAAAACCTTACTTAAGTAACTGAGCTGAAAGCACACCATTGAGGATCTATGATGCCACTGGAGCAAGAGCAACCATCTAAACCCTGTATGGCAGAAGACTTTACTCAGGTAGGGATGCATTTTCAGCCACAGGCACTAAAGGTGTGTCTCTAAAAAATGCACCCTTTCGGGGGCAGGAGCAGAAGGGTGAGAAGGCTGAGAGCGCATATTTTGTTCACTCAAAACAAAATACCATTCAAAGTTTGGGTGAGCAGTCCAAAAGTGTTTTACTACTTACACACTACCTTCTCCTCAGACATAAAAGCTGTGGGGTTTTATTTTGAATTTTATTTGTTCAGTTCCCATGAAGTAAGGTGAATTTTTATCTCCTCAATCAGACAAAAAGTAAGCAGTTTCTAGATGTTATGTTCTGCCAGCTCTCAAAACAAGAATAATTTATTGACAAGGAGAAGACTGCTGCGAGTAAAAGGATGGTGAGAATGGTAGACCACGTTATCATGAGAGGCTGGAACAAAAAATATGCTGGGGCCAGTTTTGAAAGGTGGCGTATAGCAAAGATTATGATGTGCAACATGGAAAATCGAACAAAACAATCTTAAACCATTTTTTCTCTTGGGCTCTTAACTTACTTAAATAAAACGGGGGATTTGGGGTCACAGTTAGGTAGTCACGTCAACTACTCCACCCCTTTAGTGACCAGACTTTTTACATGGGATACTCTGAAATTCTCCATGGACAGGGACGGGCTCTAACCAATAAAAAATTTCACCGCAGAAGGATGTTAACGCCAGTTTGAAAATTCTTGAGGTTCTTCAGAAGTTTTAAGGTTTTCTTACTACGCAATTCTCATTAGTGAGTAATTACAGTGACTGTAAGAGTCATTTTAATTAACACCTGCATAACGAGGAACAATGAAGCCTGTGAACTTGATTCTTCATCATCCTCTATTATGCCCAAGAACTCAAGGTTTAAGAGAGCCATTTTAAAGGTTCAGACCTCCAGCAGCAGAGCTCCATGCACGTCTGACACGTTCCTAGATCTTTCTATTTCCACAACATTTCTTTTTTTTCAACCAGCACAAGACCTGAGAGACAGCATTCCTCCCTCGGAGGATGGACTCCTAGTCACACCTCACCTTCCTCTCATACTTTGCATACTTACTAACAGCAAGCTCTAACTTTTGGGACTGACTTTCGTTTGTGGTAACCTAAAAGTAAAAGAAATTACTTTGTTTTTTCTCCTCAGCTGTCTTCATTCAGAGAAGAGAAGAATATTTTACAACCCCACCTTCTTCCCCAAAAAGTAACTGCAAATACTCAAACCAAAAATAAAATAAAAAGAGAGATATTTACCACTTTCCCAGGATAATTCCACTGTAAATTAACCACCTCGTTGTCAAAGACCACACAAGTTACTACGATGGTCTCGCCTGTTTTGTAGACAGTTTTAAGAGCTTCAATTTCAACCGGCAGCTGTGATGTCGCTAAGAGAAGAGGAAGAGAGCAGATTTAGTTTTTAAAAGCATGCAATTTGCACATGGTGTGATTTCAGGGGGAGATTTCCATTTCTCTTCCTCTACTGAGGAATAACCTGGAAAATTCAGTGAAAGTACTGGTGGTTTATAGCGATATAAACAATGTGTATTTAAAGCATGAAGTGTACAGGCATTGAGTTCAATCCCCCAAAGAGTGATCTATGCTTAAAATTAGAAGTTCCTAAGTCAAATGCTCCTGAGAAAAGACACTCGTTATAAGAGCAATTTCCCATTTTGCTAATCAGTGACTGTCTTTGAGAATCCATTGCTGGCCAATAAAAACTTCATTGTCAAAATATTTTAATCATGCTGGTTTTCAGACTATCCAAAGTCCTACGATTTGAAGCCACTGGGAAACACCAGTCTTTTAAGTTTCAGCCAACAAGATGAAACCACCTAAATTACAGAATACTTTTCCTGTACCCATTTGGGAGAGGAGATAAAGTCAAGGACACTTTATTCTCATCAAAATTGTACGTAACCACTAAGTAAACTAGCAAGTAAATAACTAGCAATACTGCCAGAAGAGCAAGGAGCTCATCATCAGGGAAGTATCCAACATAATCCTGTGATGCTGGTGCTAATAGAGCTCTTACAGTACGAGGAAAGAACTGGGCTGAATATTATTAGTCTTTTTGTAAATGAACAAAAATAAATACCTCTTAAAATATAGATGAGGAACTCATCAGACTTGAACTCCACGCCTTTAACCATTGTTTTGCACGTATATGAGCCCGCTGGGAAATTCCCTATGAAGCCTTGTTTGCTGTCATAGAAAGCATAGACAGCCTTGTCTAAACTGTTAATTAAAGTCACTTCAGCACTCGGGTCACTTGTCCGACAAGGGATAACGGTGGGATCACCTTCTTCTACCAGGATAAACTGGTCTTCTGGTATAGAAGGAACAAAAGGCATATCTGGGTCTGTAAAAAACAAGAGGTAATTTTACACTGTCTTGTCTGTAGTAAGACCATGTACAAGAATTGGATATCAATGACCACTTATAGATGGTAACTGAAACTAGTACAGTTTATTACTCTACTTTTTTAGAGATTGCAGGTAAGCCATATTAACTGTATGCAGTATCTCCTTTTTGTTATTTGACCCAAGCACAAAACAGGAAAGAATAGGAAATGCAAAGGACCTCAAGAAAAAAAAGCTAAGCATTATTATTCCCCTTAGACCTGGTTCTGAGATATTCCCACAGTGAGGGCAAAAGGATAGTAAGTGACAAACAGCAAGAAAATCGCTACTGGGTGTAAAAACATTCATGCAATTGTTGGGGACTAAAGTAAAGATGAATTCACTTTATCATAGACAACTCTATCAAGATATATGTACAGCAAAGATCTCAGGGAAGAATTTGGACTTAAACATCCTGGGTTTATGACACAAGATTTTGCACTTAGGTGCAACATTCACTGCACAAAAAAAAAGTTAAAGATCCTGCCTTTTATTGGTACAAATCACTCAGCTTCTTCAGTTAGATTTTTTTTTTCCTTTGGAAATAGCAGCTGCCTCCTAACCAATACCTAAGCAGGGGAAAAAAATAAAAAGAAAAAAAATCCAAACACTTCCAATGTCAAAAAGTAGAAATCAGTTCCATGTTGCTTATGTTGAACACCATTAAAGCCAAATTTCATCAAAAATAGTTCAAGGTACTCATCTTCATGCATTTCTAACAAGTCCAACATGACAGTTATGAGACATAGTTAATTATGGTCACAGCATGTGGTTTTCAAAATATGGTATTCAACCAGAAAAAAGCAAACAAACACCTGGTAGTTTTATTTCCTTTAAAGTCAACAAAATACATGCCAACTTTCCTATCCAGCCAATCCAAAGCCTGAGTTTAAAACGTAATTGCATAACATATCCAACCTAGAAAACACAGCCCTCAAATTATCTCCGTTTGGCCATTCGGAATAAACAAATAATCCCTGCTAGCCTGAAGCTTCTGTGCGAAGCTTTATAATAAAATTTAATAAATAGCAATCCAAATCCCTCCAACAATAGACTTTCTGCTGCACTGGCAGACTCTTTGTAGCAATATTCCAAACACAGCGCTCCGTCCCAAAGACGCTGCCAACTCCATGTATTCATTTTCCCACTGTAATTTAAAACAGAAACAGGATTCACCTAGTTTGGTTTTCTGTGTGCTGTTAGCGAAAATGGGATATTGTGTGAAGTCTCAATGTAATCCTCCTTGGCTAAAGTGGGTTGCTGCCACCCATTGCCCTCCTAATTCATTGCAGGAAAAACAATGGTAAAGACAAAGTTTATAGTGGAAACAGAAACATTCTCTATAATTTGAAGAAAAGGATATGTTACTGCATTTATGACATCCTGATGGTTAGTGAGTGGAAAAAATTACAGGGTGTCTCTGCCCTGCAAATCTGGTAGGCTGACGTCTAAGAGGCATTTAAAAGCCAAACCAAAAAGCCCTCTTGAAGAAATCTTCCATCTCTTGCCTTTATATTCCTTTACTGAGTGAGTTACAAGACTGCTTAACACCAACAACATCTTCTGGTGATTTGGTTAGAGCTGTTTAGAAATCAAGATACATGTGCCAAAGCTTGCAGCCTCTGCTGAAACATCTTGCTTTGAGGATGGATGCAAACGCTTTACATTCGTTCTGGGAAATGGAGAAAAAGTCTTGGAAGAATCACTGCCCTCGAATCACAAATGACGAATTGCAAAAACTTAATGCCACTGAAAAATTGCCTTTAAAATATGTCCCTTTAGTGCTTCCTGAGTTTTTCCCCTTCTACAGTCTTCCTTGCAGTTGCAGACATCATCACCTTCACAACATACTGCAGTTTGGCAAGATGATTTGCAATCTCTTCTTCTCTCTTTCCTTTCCTATTCAAAATATTTACCGCAAATCTGCTGGTTGATCTTTCCTGGCCCTGCAGTTGTGCCACTCATCCCCTGAACCCCAGCCAAAGCCGAGGAAACATCCAGACAGGGCTTTACAAAGGCAGTCAGTTGTGGCTCAGCCTCTGGTGCCTATCTCAGCTATGACAATAAAGGTCTTCATCCCATGGATAGCGCGGAAAGCCTTTAAACAGATTTCCAGTCAGAACAAGAGGGAGGGAGGGCAAAGCTGGGGATAGGTACTTCCAAAAAGAAGCGATGCCTTTTCTTCTGGGTCCAACAGGTTTTCCACCACTGCAGAGAAAGGCGGTGCAGGGCCTGGGAAGGCTGTGTTTGCTTTGAAAATTACAGGGCGCTGCATGGTAGCACCACGTTTTTAATCTTGTGTCAGACTGGCCAGCAATAACACTTCTCGTTTCACCCTCCCTCTTGACAGCCACCCCTAAGATGGCTCCATTGCCTTATGCTTCCCAGGCCCTGTGCACACATAAGCTTTTTCAAGTTCTCAGTTCAAGCCTAATTCAGGTTGAGAACAAGATATGGTCTTCCTCATCTGGCAACTGCTTTAGAGTCAGACATGGCACTGGTTTGGTCAGTACACGTCCCAAAACATCCACCACCCCAGTCACACCTGAAAGGACTGGCGTTGACGTTAATCCCCACCTAGGGGCCAGGCAAACCTGAAGGCTGGACCTGCTTCCACAGCTGACCTGACCAGGCGACCAAGGCCTACTACCCAGCCCCTCGTGGTCAGAAGACCTCACGTCTGAAGTCGCAAAATCATCCCTCATCTTGAGAACTAAAACTCTTACCAAAGAAGTGACAACCAATAGAAAGGAAGCGGAATATATCCATAGATTCACAGGGGCTGGTCTTGATTTACATGTTAGGAAATGGCCCTGGGGTCATTTATCTTCATGTGACGGCAAATTGCCACCAGCAATATGCCTCTTCTGAACATCCACAGCTCAGCCCTCCCACACAAACCTCCAGGTACAGCTGTGGCATCCCCCACTCACCAGGCACATAGATGTAGATGTCCTTCCCTTCCACTTCCCCATCCTCCACTTGAGTATGGTTATAATAGCAAACATACAAGCCTGTGTGAGCAGCTGAGGCATTTCCGACTTCGAGCACTGTCACGAAGAGGCCACTGTTGTTTTCCTCATGTCTAATGTCTATCCTGTGGCTTCCCTCGGTCACTGGGTACTGCCAGCTCACTTCGCTGTCTCCTGAGCATTTGAGCGTGAAATTGGAATTCAGCTGTACCACCATTTCATTCCTATTGGGAACAATAGTCGGCAGAGGAAGCTGGCAAAACGTTAGGAACGGTCCTACAAAAAGACATGAATAAATAGCATATGAACACACAGAACAACCTCAGCACGCAAAACCAGAAGAGTGGATCCAGAGCAGCTGTTTTTCTAACCGTTCCGGAGGTGCTGATGTCCCGGGAAATCTGCCCTTGTTAAAAGCCAGTGTTTTGCCCCGGGGATGGCAAACGGCTTCCCTGCGAAATGCTAAGTGTTTGCCTGCTGACTTCTGTTTGTCAAATCAAGAGGTGAAAGACAGAGGTGAAGTTAGAATCCACACCTCAGCTTCCCAGCCCCAAAGGTGGGCACCGCTCTGCTGCAGACCAGTGAATCCCACACCCTGGCTGCTGGGTCACGGGCGTCTTACAGCTTCTTACAGCAACGGTCAGGAAACCAGCGGTTCTGTCAGCCTTCCAGTAAACTCACAACTGACATTTAGGAACCCCTTCCTGAGATCAACGCCCGCGGTTTACATCTGGCTTCTGTTTCTGCAAAGGGATGGAGCAGGAGTTTAGACCCAAAATTTGTGCATCAGGTCTGCCTCTAGCCAAAACGTACTGAAGGTTTATAGCCAAATAAAACCCTAATTCACTGAACGAGATGTTGTAGATGGCGTTGGTTTTCAGATACAATCTACAGTTAGAGGCTCAGATTTGCAAGCCTAAGTAATTTGTAGGTGGGCTGGTGCAGGTCCAACTCCCAGAAGGAAAATTAGAGGATCCACACCCTAAAAAAAAGGCGAATTCACCAGGGAAACGGATTTGCTGTTTCAGTCTATCAAATGACCTGTACAAAACAGATAGGGCAGTCCACGATAAACAAGCACTTAAGCCCACGGTGTGAAAGTGGGCTCTGGGCAATAAACCGGCAGCAGGATTCCAGGCTGTCTTTGAAACCGGTTTCTCACTCCTGCACGTGTTGTCCCGGTCTACAGGCCCTTTCTATATTTGGCACCCCGTGGCAAACCCTGCCCTCCCCTCCCGGCACCATTCACTCGGCAGATGTCGGGAGGTTGGGCGGGCAGCCCCGGCGAGCGCGGTGAGGTGGTGCGGCGTGGGAGCATGCGGGGAGCCCACACAGGCAGCGGCAGGCTGCTGGAGAAACCCCGGTGGAGCCAGGGCTGGGACAGCTGGAGGTAGGCAGGCTCACTTTCCCTGCGCAGGCAGACAAACCGGGCGGGAGCAGCTGTAGAGGTGCCAAAGCGGCTGGCACAGGCTACCGAAAGTACCGTCTTCTCGGTGGTTCTTGCCTTAGCCCACCAAAGGGAAGGGCAGAAAGATCGAGCCTGTAGCCAGCTGGCAACCACTTGGCGTTTGTTATGGTGGGCACAACAAAAGCAAGCTTAAATTAGGATTTATGAAGGATTAGGGGCGGAGAGGCTCAGAGGGCTGAGGAACATTACCTGTGAGAAAACATCCCAGGATCAGGAACGTCCGTGGGGAAGTACCCATAGCTACCAACAACTGAAACAGAAAGGAGAAGGCAAGAGAGAGCCAGTTAATGGGTTGAAAATGGGAATAAAAGTTTGCGGGACCCCTCTCCTGCAGTGCCCTAGCCCAGGTTCCCGGCGTTCTGTGTGGTGCCAAGGACAGAAACAGCCCTGGGACCCCAGCTCGCGCCCGCAGCCCACTGAGACTCGTGCAACCACCTCCCACAAGGTACGTGGGGCTGCAGACACATCACCGTCATGGGGAATTGCAACTACGGCTCCGTAACCCCTCCTCCCCACCGGCAAGGTAAAGGAGCCGGAGTCCCGGCACATCCCCCTTTCAAACAGGCTGCAAACAGCTCTGACGCCCACTGCAGCCTCCGGGACTGAGCCCACCGAAACCCCCCTGCACAGAGGCAGTACCCTCACAGGCATCGGCGAGGACGAGATGGTTTTATGCAATACGTTCTGGCCTTTTAGCTACAAGCGACTTTTATGCGAGAAAAAAAAACATATTTAAGAGCTACTTTTATTACAAATAGTACAATCCTGAGTGATATTTTTGTTTTGCCATTGTACATATGTATATATATAGCTTACTGAACACAATGCAATACAATAGTGTTTATTGCTTACTTAGCAAGAATTCCCTTGATCGAGAGACATGCTATTTAAAACATATGCTGCAATTTTCTAATGGAATAAATCCACGGCAGACTGTAGGCCAGCACTGCCACTTACAGAGCATCTCTTCTCCCCAACAGCCTGGAGATTCATAGATCACATGCAATAATTTTGGCTTTCAAACACATAATCCTAAAGCATCAGTCTTGAAGAGGCAGCAGTGGCAATAAGCATCTATGGAATTTTTGTGCCATCTAATGATATTTCTACTTAAAACCTTCAAGCAGCCTGCTAGATAATTTCCAAAAGAAGAGCTCCTACATCCCCTGCTCCCTTTGAAATCAGTGGACAGTTTGTTGATGACTTTAATAGTAACTGGATTTGGCCCAAGGCCAATATAGATTAAAAAAAGTCTGCACGGAAGAGCCCCTAATCTGAAACACAGACCAAAGAGTAAAATAAAGGATGATGTGCCAAGACAGGGACTACTTTTCAAAGGTTCTGGAGGGTTTCTATTTGCCCTCTGGTATTGGGCTCCTGATGCTGAGATAGGAAAGCACGTAGGTACATCCATCCAGTTATTAAGACTATGCCAGTGCCATACGGAAGTTAAATGCTTACAACACGCCAAGGAGTGTTTCTGAACCAGTCCCTCTTTCCTCCCGCAACGTATGGAGCAGACAGTGCACTTTTGCAAATCAAAAAGTATTTGATACGCGAATCCAACACAGAGGTCTCAGAAGCAGGATTAGAAGACTTACAAACTACCAACCCCCAAAAACGTGTACAAACAACTTTGGAAATCCAGCTGACAACATTCCAGCAGAGACAAGGCATTTTGCCCGATTCTTCAATTAGCAATAATTGCCGTGTGTTTATGTATCTGTCTCCCATTGATAACAGACTCTCGGACATCAAAGTCCCTCGGTCTCAGCCTCCTTACTCATTTTTATCACATTTATATCCTGCATTTTTTTTCTGATAAAGTAACTCACCGTAAATCTTGAAAGACTTACCATGATCTGCTTTATTGATCTGGCTGCTAACCTCCCAAGATACACAAGACAATGTTACCCCACTGTCTGCCAAGTTTCCTTCTGCCTTTTCTCTCTGAAAAGGCAGACCTCTCCCCCTTTTGTGTTGTTTTTGCAGACTATTCAGTGCAAGCGATGCAGCACAGAAGGAGAAAACACAAAGCTAGCTCAGCTCTTGCACACCAGTCTGCAGAAGCTCTGCTATCGCAGAGCTGCGTGCGTGAGCGAGGAGTGAAGCCCCGTGATTATGCTGATGTCAGCACAGGTGACAGCATTTCCACAGTGCTACTTCGGATTTGCTGTCTTGGTTGGGCTGCCATAGAAATCGATCAGCTGAGTGCCTCAATCTACCCTTGCAGTTTGAAAACACAAGGATTTAACTAAATTTGCGTTTTCCAGCTGGCTATTCTTTCACAACCCAGAGCTTTGATCTTTTCTCAATGACCTGTTAATCTCATCAAGACCCAGTGCAACACTTCCTCACTGTGGAAGACAGAATGGTGTACTAAGGATTCGCCATCAACTGTACTCAAATTTGTTTGAATTGCATTTAATTAAATTGTGCATCCAACTCAAGCATATTGGAGTCCCATCTCCGATGTACCTTCACACATCAATGCTCGAGTCAAGGTTTAATGCAGGTACAATTTCATACTTCTGGGCAAAAGAGAGTTTACTCATTCCCACAACACCCAGCAGGTGTGCTTACCATGTTTTTTGTTATGATCAGCTAATTTTTTGTATGGACTTCTTTGCCTTTTTTACCTTTCTTAAGGCAGAGCAGCCCTCTTTGTCCTAAATCACCCAAATCTCAGCCCTGAATAAATACACCAAGTTCAATTCCTAACACTGCTCCATCAAACCGTAGTTTGGTGTAACATCACTGAAGCCAGTAGATTCCTGCACGTTGAAGCCCAGTATTGATAGCACACATACTAATGTAAGTTTGAGCCAACCTTAATTCCTTGCGTACCTTGAACATTGCTAGCTAAAACAGAAACATGGGCGTGTATAATGAAAGCTCCATGATGCCATGAAGGGTTTGCCAAACTCTCAGCAGGGGAAGCTGATTGCCCAGGGTAAAACAGTCATTGCATCTACTTTATCCACCGGGTTTGGAGAGGATCTGACTGAAATTTTGATATCTGTATTTTTTGCTCTAGTGACAATGGGGCTCTAAGCGACCTGATCTAGTTGAAGATGTCCCTGCTCATGGCAGGAAGGTTGGACTAGGTGAACTTTAAAGGTCCCTTCCAACCCAAATTATTCTATGATTCTGTAAAAAGATCGGGAAAAGAACATCTGAAGAACTGTTATCAGCAAGCAGCCAATCTTCTAAACACTCACTGCCAAGCGCTGGCTTCCCACCAAGATGGGTTTCATTGACTGCACTGTAGAAGACAAAATAAAATATCCAGAAAGCCGACGGAAATTATTTAGAAGTATTTAGAAAATGATGTTCTTCCTAGGTGATTGCTTTACATGACCTAGAGAGAAAGCACCGTGGTAGACCAAGACGAGCCAGTGGTATATATTTTTCATACTGCTGTAAATCAAACAAAGACCTCTTTCAAGCCAGAAAACTAGCCCATCTACCAGAAGAGTGGAGACTAAGGGACTTCTCTCCTGCCAGCTACCCAGTCACTACAGTTCATCCTCTTGGCCACAGGATGGCAATGTTGATCCACATTAGTGAGGGAAACGTCGAGCAGAAGGCAACGCTAGTCTCCGACATAGCAGATGGAATCTAAACTGGGGCTCCTGGATCAACTTAAAATTCAAATTTCTTATATTTTAATCTCATGCGAGTTCACCGATTAAAACAAACAAACAAACAAAACCAACCAAACAAAACCAAACAAACCCAAACTGGTCCCTATTGCTCTGTATTTACATAAGGAATACGACTGTAGTTGGATTCCAAATCTTGGCATGTAATGATGTGATTATCCTTGTTATGAGAGGGCTGGATAATTTCAATGGTGATTTTGTCAGAGTGGCAGTCTGTCCTTCTGGGAAGACTGATTTTTTCCAGGAAGAGCTAAGGCCAGCCCCCCAAAAAGAGGGGAACATTTCCTCCTTGTGGTATATGTCACTAGCTGAATGTAAATGTTCAGACAGGACCTCCTGAAACATTTCTCGGTTCTCAATTCCCGAACTGCAAACTCAATTCTCCACAAGAGCAGAGCCGCCCCGCAGCGCTAACAGGCGGGTCTGAAGGTTTCACTTGAGGAAAGGCGCAAACAACAAAAGACAATTTCTGCAATGAAAAAGACTGGCATAAATGTTCTCCTAAAATGAGGATCGCTCTACAGCCATTTACAAGTATTTGCATCCAGCATAGCCTGTATGCAGGAATAAGTACAGACCAGGACTAGCCCAGCGCTGGGCTCCTGCAGGGTGCTTCAGGCTGTGCAGGACACACAGTGATGGCTGCTACCCAAGGAGCCTTCCAGTCAGCCCCGATGCTTCAACCCTCAAGGACAGGCTCCGCCAGTCTAGCAGCTAAAGGTAGGGGGGAAATTCGCAAAGTCTAAATTTCCCCGCATGCTCCAAAGAGGATTTTCCAGACTGTCTCAGCAAACAGATGAAAAGACTGGCACTTCCAAGGAATACAACTCGCTTAGGTTCTCAGGATCAAATCAAAGAACACCTCAAATCCCAACTCAAGTGCTCAGAAGCACCCCATGGAAAAAACAATCCATCTCTGTTGACCACAAGTGCTGGGAAGCCTAGCTGTTGCGAACTTTTCCCTTGGGTGCCCATGCAAAGCTTTATTGGCTTGAAAGAGATGAGTCAAGCAGGAGAGCAAGGCAAGAGGGAGGGAAAGGATTGTTTGCTTACTTGCTTGCTTTTTGTAAATTATCAGCACTTCTTGCCACCACCAGGAAAAATAACCCCTCAGAAGTCATTCCCTGGTCTTTAAAACAAGTGAAGCAAACATCTTCTATTAAAATTTTCAGAGTTCACATGCAGAAGTAGAGCCATTGTGGCCATGACGATCTAAGGATGCAAGCGAGGTGAGGACTGTATGAGGTTATACATTTCACCCTCATTTTTAGACCAACTGGAATAGCTGGAAATAACCAGCGAGGTCTGGGGTATGCAAGTCCATATACATTGTTCTCGAATTCTAGCTCGATACTGTAGTACTGTGGAGAGGTATTTTATTAAAATATTTATTATTTCCTGCTTTCTTGAAACCTAATACCTATATATTACTCTCACAGCCACATGAAGATTTCCCATACATCAATGAGCAAATAACAGCGGAGATGGCCGCAGTGCCCGATGGCCACCGGCCTGGAACACCTCCTGCCCCTTCGTGCTTGGAGAGGAGTACCAGAACAAGGGGGTTCATTTTAAAGCAGTGGGAGAGCGCCCGCAGGCTGGGAGAGATGGTTTGCTTGTGGACTCCTAAATCCCAGTGCTTTGTGAGGTCTCGTTTTTCTTCAAACTTTT
>VZSZ01005160.1:9417-20320 GCA_013398815.1 Ibidorhyncha struthersii | reverse complement strand
CCCGGCCCGCCGGGGAGACCCCAGGCTTCGGCTTCGTAAGTACAGGAGGATTTTCTCGTTCGTAATGGGCCTTTCTTAAAGCCTCTCAGCATTTTAGGAAACACGTGAGGGCTGTGGCTGGTTCGGTGGGGTTCTAATTGTAAACTACTCGGATTATAATTTTAAACTACGTATAAAAACTGGCACTGCGTGACGTAATTTGCAGGATGTGACAGGTGGCCTCCATTATTAGGATTTGGTCGCGGGGAGCTGCAGAATGCACTGGCCCACGGCAGCATTTTCTTATTTGTGACAGTATTTTCTACGCTTGCCCATTCAGTGAGGCCTTCTTATGTTGCACAGCTATGGAAAGATACGCTATTAGAGCTTAATTATGGAGAATGCGTGCAAAGTAATATTCCTGTAAAGGTATATGGAGTAGTAATGGCTCAGTTTAAATAAAATTAATGCTAAGCAAGTTCTATCTAAGGAGTACGCCAATGTGGCCTAATGCTAAGTGATTAACTCCTAAGTGATTAATTTTATTTAAACTGGACCACTAATATCCCACGTTCCTTTACAGTCCAGTGATCTCAGAGGTAAAATGACACATAACTATAATAATATATATTCTACTTAAGTCCTATATTTCTCTTTAAAAAAAAAAAAAAAGACAAATGGGCTAAGTGTCAGGTAACTCTTTTATTCCCCTTTTCTTCAGAGCACGCTGGAATTTTCCCTTTCTACCTGAAACACAGTCATGACAGATCAGGAGTATGTTCTTTGCATGTGGAAGAAGCGTTTATGGCCAGCAAAGGTAAAGCAGTTGTACAAATGGGGAAAGGTTTGTGGGTATAACTTAGAAATGGATGAAGTGGAGTAGTAAGAGCTTCAAGTAAACTCGTATATACTTTAAAAAAGAGCTGATCTGTAAAGATCCTAGTACTGCAACCAGATGTCATGGAATATCAGTCTGTTCAGTGCTGTTTGTATTAAAAATATTTTGATGTCAGATCTGTGCTGTAGTCTGACAGACTTGGTCAAGGATTTTAAATGCGTGTTTTTCTCTTTAATGTAGGTTTTGTGCAAAACCGACGTTGCTGGGGAAACACCTGTTAATGATGCAAAGGAGACTTATTTTAAAGTTGAAATACTTGGCTTGAAAGAACAGTTAAGTATCATTGTTTCTGTTGTATGTTTGCACTCAGACATTTAAAAAAAATAGTAGTGGTAATTCCTTTATCTGGCAATATCTGTGAAATGAGATCATTGATTACAGAAGGATTAGATGGCTAACCCAAGACCTGTTGCCTTTTCAGAGCTGGCTGTATAGTTGTGTCATGGAACACTCATAAACAGCAGTTAGCTCAGGCATTCTTCCTGTGCTTTGTTTTCCTTAACTTTTNCAAGTTTATTGCCAGATGAAAGGAATGTCATGTTAGTGCTTAATGCTGTGCTGTTTTCAGTCAGCTTTATTGTATGTAATGATTCTATGATTTTCAGGATTAGCGTGAGCTGTACGGATGCTGTACCACTGAAGGAAGAACGTATAGAAAACATCGCCTCTAGCTTAGGTGAGGAGATGTCAAAACACGTGCTGCCTCATGTGTATTCTGAATGTAAAATATACACAAAAACTCGACCTGGGGGTCAGTAGTTATGTATTTCATGATGTATTTAATGAGGGATTTTTTTTTTTTTGCATTTCTTTTCCCCTGTTTCCATTCCATCCCTAAAGCTTGAAAATAGACTAAAAGTTATCGCAGCTACTTTGGCTCTTCCCTCATGTAGTGTATTGGGAGGAATAGTGAAGAAGCTTGTGCGTGTGTACTTGCATCAAAACGGGGCGTTGGAAGTTTGTGCTTTGTGCGTCCCTATGTACTTTGCCTTAAGAATCATGGGTGATTTAAGTGTTAAGTTGCATCTTAAACAAAAGAGATACTATAAATAAAATTTTTCATTTCTTATTTTCAAAGAAAGCTTATTGCATGTTGTTCTTCTTCAGATCAAAGGAATAATTCGAGTGAGGCTGTGGAAGAACTGAAATATCGCTGTTCTCTTAAAATTGCTCTGGATATTTTGAATCAAAATGTCTCGCCCAGAGAAGTGCCACTTTCAGAAGAAGGACCAAATACTCAGTTATCCAAGGAGAACAAGGCAGAATCTCTCTCATCTACTCCCTTACGTAGATGTCGATCACACTTTCACTCTAAAGAAAAGTTGGACCTTGAAACGTCCAAGAAGAAAAGAGAACAAAAAAATAACCCCAGTCTGAAGACTGATACAAAAACCCAAACCCAGAAAGCTTCCTTCATTTTAGAGGAGAGTGCTAAAGCACATGAAAGAGGAACAAACCCTTCCAAATGTCGTACTGGGGACTTTTGTAATATATCAAACTCAGATAGTCAAAACTGCAAAATACCAGAATCAAAATCACTACCAAAACAGAAGACGATCAAGCCTGGATTGTTGACAAAGTCCCAAGTAGGAAATAAAGACGCCCTTAAGCCAAAGGAGGAAAAAAGTGAGCAAGGAAGAAAAAGAGGCGTGGGATTACCTGTATGGCATAGGAATGATTTCCCCAGGGATCAAGCCCAGCCCCTGGCTGAGGAAGGATCTCTGCTGTCTGTCCCCTGCCAGTCTGACATGGTGGTACCTGTCAGAAGGGCAAACACCAGAAGTCAGCCAAGAAGGACGTTACTGGATTCCTCTTGCAAAAGTGCCTTGGATGACTTGGAAAAAAGCATCAGTAGCGAGAGTGAAAGTCTAGCAAAGCAATTAAGTGGAAGAAAAAAGCCAATGAGTTTAAAACGGATTCATGGAGAACAAGAGACTGGTGCGAGACTGTCCCTGTACAGGAAAAGGAAATGCAGGAATTGCCCTGAATCTTCACCTGGGCCTTCTAACCATGAGACACTTTCTGATAGCTTCCCCTCTCAGCATAAAGAGGACGAAAATAAGAATACTTCACACGTGGTTATGAATAAAGTAAAGCAGTTTCAGCTGCCTGACTTTGAGGAAGATGAAGGTGGGCATATCGCTTGGGGGAGGGAAAACTTCGTGCCGTTTGATTGTCAAGCACCGTTACTCATCTTGGGATGTTGTGTTGCTTTTGTGAATGAAGTTCCTAAATTGCTGATTTCAATTCCTTTCATTTCCAAGTTTTGAAGAAGCACGAAGTGCAGTGCTTTAGTGCTGGTTACAAACTGGTGTGGCTTTTAGGTTGTCTGGAGTTGTTTGGGGTTTTGCATTGAAAAACTGTACTTAGCAGTAATTCTTACCCGTCGCTAGAGGATTAGCTAATTTCACACTTAGTTTTTTTTCTTTACTGCTATTTAGTTAGTGTTGAGATGAAGTGATGTTACCTAAAAGAACAGGCTGGTACAGAGTCCTGAAATCAACCTGTCCTTGTTCCTTTCCCTTTTTCATCTCTTATTCAGGCTATTAGGCCTTTACCTAGGCAGAGAATTTAGAGCGTGTGGTGTGAGAGACCGTTGTGTGACTCATGCTGCTGTGGGATTGCTTACACAGTTGTGCCTTTCACCTGGTCTGAAGCTGATACTTTTTTTTAATCACTATTCCACACTTACCAACGCTGGTACTTCCTCCTTTGGCAGGACTGGAATCGTCTGACCTGTCTTCAAAGATAGTTTCCCCAGAGAGTATCTCTTGCCTCTCAGCTCTGGTAGATGAAGAAGAGGATGATGAAGAACTTCCTAGTATTTTATCACATCAAGGTGAGACATGAGTGTACCTATTATGAGACTTCTTCACCCAAGATTAGTGTGCTTTTTTAGGGCATGTATGCTTCTACTTTGCCCACAGGCTGTGATAATGAAACCGAAACTGTCTAGAAAGTGAATCTAGCTTTGTTCAGGCTTGGAATAAAATGCATTTAGTGGGTGCTCCAGAAAGGCTTTTTGAAACAGAATGAACAGAACGAAATGCAAATGATTGTGGGCAAGGGTGTAAGATTGAAATGTCTTAGTTCCTGTATTGAGAACTACCTGTGCTGCGTTTTGGGGGGCGTGGGGGGATGCCCTGTCACCATGGTTGAAACCTGTAGAAGCATTGAAATGGAACTCCTGAGAGGAGGCTGATAAGAGAGGGCGAGCTAACGGTCTTGTCTCACTTCTTTTAAAGAAATGTTACTTTATTTTTTCATCATAGAACCACAATCAATTGAAGAAGGGAATTTGGTCTGGTGCAAATTGCGAAGGTATCCTTATTGGCCAGCAGTGGTAAGAACAGCTTGCTGCCTTCTTAGAGTGGTGTTGCAGGGGGTCTGATGAGGAGCGGCTTACCGAGTCCTTGAGTGTCTTTTGCCCTTCTCGGCTTGTGTAGAGCTGGAAATGGTAAAGATCTTCCGGTAGAAGTATTCCAAAGATAAAAGTAAATTTATGTATGATAAAAAGGCATAAAAAAATAAATGTGGTGGATTCATGTATGTTTATATTGGAGCAGAGAATTACTACTGCGCCTTTGTATCTTGTATTGTGAATTAGGGCTGCTGTACCCACCTAACGAAAGAAAGAGGATGGGTCCTTATGCACTAACAAAAACATTCCATTGGGCTAACTTGCTATTCTTGCCACTTAAAACTTAAGTTTTCATATTTGTGTAACTCCCTTTAAGTATGGGGTGCACTGTGTAGAATCAATGGAAAATGTTCCTGCTTTGTAACGGTGTTAGAATTTTAGGATGCTAATGAGACTTTATCCTTTCAACAGGTAAAAAATGTGAAGTGGAAACACAGAAAGGCATGTGTGCTGTTTATAGAAGGGAATACAAATGACAAGAAAAAAGGGTAAATGTTGTGGATTCTGATCCCGTTCTGAACTTTCGGTTTCTTTCAGGCGTTGTCGTGTACTGTTTTCCTGGTACAGGGCAATTACGCTGTCAGTTAAAGCTAAGGTTGATCTCGGAGGGAGGGACCAAGTAAGGAGAGGAGCTGCAGGTCTGGGCTACATGCTTTGTCGTGCTGCCAGTGCAGCCAGGCTGGCATTCACACGAACAGCTGATGCTTATGTGACGAATAAAAAAAGGGCTGGGCACCCAGTTTTCACATGTTGTGCCCAGACTTTCTGGAAACACAGGCCTGCCTTCAGTTTTGTTTTAAAACCAGGTACTTCTCATTTGTTAAAAGACTCCATGGTTTTAGCATGTTATGAAAACCAAGACTAGTAAAACCTACGTTCCTGAATTCCTTATGAAATCTAATTTCCAGAGAGGAGTAGAACTGCAGTAAATAAATAGAGGTGTAACTCAGTTGCCTCTTTGCTCTAACTGTGTTTCTTTGTTTCAAGTTTCTCCGTATCTCTTAAGAACCTGAAGCACTTTGATTGTGAAGAAAAGCAGGACCTCATAGTAAGTACTAACAGTAACACGTAACTGCAAGTGTATACGTGTGTTGGGGGAAAATAAAGTTGTTTACACAATGTATAACTGACCCTGGGGGAGGAGTGTGGTGCAGCTGGCTTTGTTCGTGGTCCTCTGTTCTCTCTCACTCTATTCAACAAAGTACTTAAACATAATTTGTGATCTGCATAAATGGAGAATAATATGGGAATGGGATCCCCTGACACCTCTTTCCATCTCTGAGGCTTCTGCTGAGAATACCTGTGTAGGTGGAAGCCGGGCAGTAGCTTAGGACTCTTGCTGTGTTTTCACTTGTGGGTTCTCTCCCTATGACAAAGCTGCTCTTGCGCTGCCTGTCAAAGTGACAGCAGAAGTTGAATTTCAGGAGAATAGAGAAAACTGCAAGTAAACTTCGATTTGTTATCATTAGCCGTTTCTGTTACCTGGTTAGTGGCCTAGACCTACAAGCTTCCACAGGCTACTCTTTTCAGGACTGTAAACGGCTCTTGTTTTGTAGGAACGAGCCAAAGAAGATTATCGCCAAGAAATTGAGTGGTGTATTCGATTGATTTCTGACTATCGAATTAGATTAGGTAAGCAGATGAATTGGATGATGTCATCCATTCTGATACACATCAGAAAAAAAAAACCAAAACTATTAGCTTTGTTTCATAGGCTTCATTGAACTGATAAACAACCCTGTTTTCTGCTTTTTAGGCTGTCATTCTTTTACAGGATCCTTCTTGGAATATTTTGCTGCTGATATCAGTAAGTGACTTCATTATCTTTTGTATTCTTCTCTTAGTAGGTGGGTTTAGCTCTAATGTTTACAAATGTGTGTTGAGTTTGGCATCAGACTCAGTGAGAGGGGGACTGTTAAAATTACTACACACCGTTATGCACTGTAAGGCTTTTCAGTCCCACAACAAAAGTTAAATAAATATTGATTGTTAAAGGCAGTCGGGTAACTGGTTACTTCACATTGTAGAGAGTTCATTTCAGAGTTCCCGGCAGTTTCAACTCCCTAATCTTCGGGGTTTTTTAAGGGAAAATTAAGTTTTGGGGGTGGTTTTTTTTTTTTTTTGGTGGTGGCTTTTTACCCTCTTTGGTAGACGCATGTGTAAGTATGTATGTGAGAAAGCACCTTGTTCTGTATATTTACATAATAATCATTGTGGCTTTTCTTTCAGGCTACCCAGTTAGGAAGGAAGGTTATCAAGGTCTGGCCCCAGTAACCTTTCCAGACACAGCAGAGGAAGATGTTGAAGAGTCTTCATCAGAAACTTCACCTCAGAAGCCCTCCAAGAAACTTCTTCCTGACAGAACAAGAGCTGCTAGAGATAAAGCGAATAAAAAGATAGTGGAGTTTATAGTGAAGACCAAGGGGGCTGAAGAACATCTTCTGGCTATTCTGAAAAGCAGAAAACAATCCCGGTGGCTGAAGGAATTCCTGAATTCAAGTCAGTACGTGACCTGCGTTGAAACATATTTAGAGGATGAAGAACAATTAGACCTTGTAGTGAACTACTTGAAGGACGTGTATAGTGAGATAGGCACTAAAAATCTGCATCAAATAAATGGAGATGGAATAAAATTTATTTCGGATGTCCTTTTGCCTGAAGTAAGTAAACATGAAACACTGAGAAAAGTAAACATTAAAGTAAGCAATAACACTAGTGTTATGTGATTGGAGTTTAATGACTTGCAGAGTGTTCCCCAGGAGGTGGGGGATGTTTGAGCTGGGCAGATACAGCTCAAAGGGCATAAAACTGCATGGTTCCTATGTATATTTCGGGTGAAAAATACTAAAATTGGGGCAGGAAGCTCTTACTCCGTGTTCCTGGGCTGATAATCAGACAACAAATATTTTAACATTACATGTTGAAGAAAACAAATAAAGCCGCAGTGTTAATCACTGCGTGCTGCTTGTGGCTGTTGGCGTGAGGAGGTTGGCAGGGGTTTGGGTGAGATGGGAACCAGTGTAATTCTAAACACTGATTTTTAAGCCATTAGCACAGAACGGAGAAGGTTTAGGTAGTATGATGTCTTTAAGGGCAGAATGATTGCTTTCTGGTGTACTCTGGTTACTTCTGAAACTCTTCAAAGCTTTGGGTGTGTTTTTTCTTCAATCTGGCAAGTAATTTCTGGGTTTTCTTGAGTTCCTTGTGTGTCTTGGGGGGGGTGGGTTATTTGTTTTTACAGTTATACTTTTAGATACTTACTGTTCTTCCAAGGAACTTTCCTGGGAGAACATTAGTAAGTTCTGCTGAAACAAAATTACTGTGAAGATTATCTTAGTCTGGTTATAAAAATACCCTCCTGGGAATGTTAAATGCAATGCAGTAGAGGGAGGTGGGGGCAGTTTTCCTGTCCTTGAGAAACACATCGTCATCCTGGAACACGCCAGGAGAACACAGGCCTGCTTTCAGAGCGGGCTGGGAATGGACGCAGTGTCCTGCTCGTGCTGCTCCGAGGTGCATTATGGCGATGCGGGAGCCGATGCAGCCGCTGTCTCCTGCAGCACTGCGAAGGCTGAGCTTTGCGCGTCACCAGGGCCGGTATTTTGTGGCCTGCGTAGGAGGGTGCTTTGATCTGTGCTTAACAGTCGGTCTTCTTTTTGAAAGACGAGACTTATGTCCCTCTCAAGTAGTGACTTAATAAAATCTGCCTCGATGGAGCAAGACTTGTAGGTACTGTGTAATACTGAATTCAGTTACCCCTTATTTTCATGTGTAGTGTACTTTGCACAGAGGTTTTATCGCACCCTAAAGTTGATAAAGAGTTCGGGAATATTAAAGGACAAGTTTGTATCATTTATTTAAGAACTTTCGGGTACACAACAAGCAGTTTCATCCGAGTTTCCTAAGTGATTGGGGAACCTTATTCTAAAAATGTGCTCATCTGCTGAGGCAGTTTCAAATCACTAGTTGTAATTTAGCTTTTGTTTCATGGGTATAAACGAACTAAATACTTTTATAGGCGATCATTTATGCGATTTCTGCTGTGGATGACATAGATTACAAGAAGGCAGAAGAGAAATATATAAGAGGACCATCTGTGAGCAAAAGGTATCTTTTTATTTGTAGTAACCTCTGAATTTTTCTTACTAGTTTACTGTTTATATGGGAAAAAATGTGAGTATAAGGGCAGGAGAGTTCTGTATCCTCCTTTCTGTAAGGCAAGGTTCCTCACTCTCTCTAACAAAATGATTAAACATGAGAAATGTTCTTGCTGAGTTACTGTAACACACTGCGAGCTGCTTAATATGTTAAGACTGTTTTAAATGCAGGACTTCAATGTGTTTATTTTCAGGGAGAGAGAAATATTTGATGAAGAAATTCTAGGCAGGAAAAGGGGGAAGACCAAGCCAGCATCTGCAGACAGCGCCTGAACAGCAGTACAAACTTTCCCGAGTTATCCTGGCACAGAGTGTATATAATGGAGAAGTGCTTATTTGTATAAAACGTGTAATTCTTACTTTTTAAAATCCACGTGTATGTCTTTGAAGGTGCAGTCACTATAGCCCTGTACTACTGTCAGCTGCGGTTGTGTCTTCAGCCTTGCTCCCCGTTTGCATACCAGAGCTGCGTGCTGCATCCCTTGACCGTGCGCTGGGGAACAGGTGCCGCAAAGCGTGTGGGGACGCCGCTGCTGCCTCACCCTGTCAGGGCAACTTACGTGGAACCTGCAAAAACTGCCGGTGTTTTGTAGAGCTGCTTGCTGTAACACTAAGCTTTGTATGAGTTATTTTGGCCAAACCTCTGACAAAGGGCGGGCTGCTGCCCTCAGAAAAACACATACTGGTAAATTGCATAGCCGTGTATTGCCTGTAACTCTACTGTCACTGAATGTGCGCAGGTTTCCTCTCTGAAAATGTTTCCAACAGGTTGATTATTTTTGTTTTACATGTCTCAGTGTGGGAAATAAAATTGGTAGCTCGTGATGCAATCGGACTAACAAAGGCTTTGTTTTTGTTGATAAGACAACTGTAAAATTCAGTGGGAAAAGAATCCAGTGTTTGCTTAAAAACCAAAAAACATTCACTTTTCCATTTCAAAGTGAAACCATTTTGAATGCTGCTTTAATGGTTTTTGAGGCCATGACTTTAGGAAAACTCTTTTTAATTGTCATTTTCTGGCTGATTTAAATATCACATTTAATTAGGCGTGGTTCCTCCCCCAGCTTTTGCTGACGGTGTAGCACATTGTGAATTGCCTTTGACAGACTTGCAGTGTTATTGATAACTATTTAAGGATAAAAGCCTGATGATTAGTATTTTTCTATATTATAATGCAAATGTGATCTACTTGCTTGTCCAATAGAGATCAAGATTGGAATTAAGGGAGAAGTTTAAATGTAAATTGGGATACAGATGTGTATTCTGGCTAGAGTAATTCTCTGGATCTATTTTAATCGCACGTTTAATTGCTCTGTACTCTATAATGGGTTTCAATGTGGATTTGGAATCCTCATGCACGTTACTAAAGGGATGTTCACGAGTGCAGAGCTGACAGGGACGTGACCGGTGTATCACTTGCACGCCTCTCGGTGACCAGGGTGCATGGTGCTGGGACAAACGTGCCTCAAGTACTGTTCAGCCCCTGCTCCGACACGCTGCGTGGAGGCAGAACTCACAGTCGCCTTCCCTCTGTCCCCCTCCTTCCACCTGATCCTCTCTCGGTGCCATTTGGGGTAGACGAGTTCTTGTTTTAAAAACCAAACTTCATTCTGCACTCTCCTGCGTGTGCTGAATGCAAATGGAAAGCGGTGTGAAATGACTAAGAGTGTACCTTGTGTAGAAGCACTCCAAAATGTTTACATTTTTAACAGCCAGGTGGTGGCCGTTGCTTACACTACTCTCCGCACCTCAACTGGGTTCAGTTTTGTGATGTACAGAATTATGTGGTCTTAAATCAATTAAAGTTGGATGAAGTGAACCATCAAATGCTTGTCGCTGCTTTTGTTTGACTGTGCTCCTTTATTTCAAACACTGACTTTAAGCTGTGGTGTTCGGCACGCACAGGCAGACGCTGTTCCGAATTTTACATCAGGCGAAGATTATTTTTGTGTATCTAATAAAACTGTGGTGTCATATTTCAGTGTCTCACAGTTTCGTGGTATTAAACATAGGTGTGAGGACAAGAAAGCAAAAGTACTGTTTCCTGTTGTTGTGCTTCAATTAAAGGGGGTACGTGCATGCATCATCCCTGCCAAGAGCGAGCGCCTCCTCTTTTCATCGATGATCCCATTTCTTTCGCTGGAGCTGTGTCTGTGCAGCGTCACATCCCTGCCCTGCTTTCTAGGATATAGAAAAACCAAAAATCAGAGTATGATTCAGGGCGGGCGCGGTGCATCCCCCGGCACCCGGGTGGAGGTCTTGGGTGTTTTGTTTTTTTTTCTGGGAGGGGGCGGTTTGGAGCCACCGGGGGGTTCGCAGCCCGAAGCGCGGTAGGAAAAGACAGCGCTGCCGAAACCCGGGATCGAACCAGGGACCTTTAGATCTTCAGTCTAACGCTCTCCCAACTGAGCTATTTCGGCGGCCGAAAAGCCCCGCGCTGGCCACGTA
>VZSZ01005153.1:17878-48433 GCA_013398815.1 Ibidorhyncha struthersii | reverse complement strand
GGGTTGGAATAGATGATCTCCAGAGGTCCCTTCCAACCCTGTGATTCTGTGATTCTGTAATGCAAACAAGCGGCCATGTATAAAAGCATCCCAATCTGCAAAAGTAAACATTTCACTCCTGTTATTCTGTATCATGATCTGGAGATGAAATGGAGAGATGCCTAACCTCTGCTGGAAAAGCTCATCATACTCAAAGCCCCAGTAGCACTTGCTACAGCACAACAACCATATAGTAAAGGAGTACCCAGTTTGTTAAAGCACCATTAAATTATTAAGTGGGTGAATGATCCCATTCCCAGTTCAGCCTTTTCCTCTGCCCAGGAGACTTTGCTGTCCATGTGGGGCAGAATAGCAATGACAGAGGCACTCTAACCACTAACAAGCCAAAACTTCCAAAATCCGTGAGACCAGGAAGAGAAAAAAAAGACCTTTTCTCGCTAGCTGGTGAAGACAGACTTTCATATAGAAGGAATTCTACCTTTACCACTCAGATGAAAAGCTGTTGCAGCACTGATCCAGGACCTAGGTTACCTGTGCACAAAGCCCTGAACAGTAACAGCTTTACTAGGTCACCTGAAGCACATTACTTGGCTTTTTGAGCAACAGCTCCCCAGATGTACAATATGGAAATGGCACTTCCATCTTGCTCATGCTAGTGATGAGAATAACTGTAACAGGGACCATGAAGCCCTCACATTCCATGGTAATAAAGATTGTAATAATATCATGGGAATACAACCTCACAATGTAAACAACATGCAAAGCAGGGAGAACCCTTCTTGCATAGCTTCAGCTACTGTTTTTCATCTTACAACAATGCATGCAATTTTCACCACAATGCTTTGGCTAACAGGTCTGCAAATATTTTGTTACAAACCTGGAGTTTTAGTATTAAAACTGCACTAGCAATCTTGGTAATCAGGAAGAAGGCAAATACAGTTTGAGGGTATGAACACAAATAAAAATTTGCAGAGAAAATTGCATGAGCTCTTAAATACATATGATCTAAGATCATTACATTGAGGGTATTGCGTTGTTAGTCTTGATAACATGCTGCCAAAAGAAACACAGCAGCTGTAGGGTCAATCATTCTTTTCCATCAAAAATGCATACAAAATTAAATGGAACTGCTTGTGCTTTCATTTTACCTCAAGCTTCCATTTGGCAGGCAGGAACTAAAAATGGGATCTTGTATCATAATAGTGCTTTGTGCAACAAGCCAAAAAAAACCCCACCTTTCTATTTCAACCTGATTAACAATTTGGGTGTTCATAAGCCTTATTCCCCAGGAAATCCAGTTAAAAATATACAGTTCTGATTCACAACATGAGAGAATTTAATATTAATTTTTATAGATGTGTTAGTCAACCTTAGTTTTTATTCTAAAAGAAGAGTTTACAGGTAGTATAACGTCTGTTAGTACAAAATATGCTTTTGCATTCTGGTGACATCTCAAGTCCTTACATAAAAAGTTTATTTCCTGCGTGGCTCCAATTTACTTTCTCATAGTGTTAGCAGATTTCCAACTGTGATTTTCTGTATCTGTTGCAAATGTTCAACAATTTACAGGAGAAATTTTAGGTCATGTTTTTTTTTTAAACTTTAAACATATAAAGATTAAAGAATGAACATGCAATCAGCATATAAAGAAACCAGCTTTTGAGAGAATGAAATAGATGGTTCAGCTTCTTAAACCCCAGAGGAATTCATAACATCTACATTCACTGCTACCTCTCTTTTGTGTACTTCCTTCTACTAAAGAGGTTCCCCAGAGAGGTGGTTTGGTAAACTAGAAAGTACAGTGGTAAAATGTTATTTTCCTTTCTGGCATGACATGGATAATGTCCAAGCACTTGTTTCCAATTACATATTTAATACTTTCTATTATGGCTAAATTTTTCTCCTTACTGTTCCTAAATGCATAAGCTCTCACCTTCTTTGGTTTAAAGCAGGAGACACATCTAACCTCTGCTACAGAGAATGGAGGCATTAGAAAGGAATCCTTTCTAGATGGTGTCTTCATGGTGTGGTGTGCACAGAGGCTGAGCTGGACTTGTGGGATCCTGAGCGGAAGTCAAGGAATGGGTGTTTCCAAGTTTCTAAACTCCTCGGCATTTACATTTCATTGCACTAGAAATCTCCATTGGCCAAACTATCCCCTACCTGACAGGGATTAAGAGAGGAATGTGCACAGAGGTGCAGACATTTGTTCTTGGCCTGCTATATTCACTGGGCCCGTTAGGGATCTCCTGCAGAGCAGATACAAAAGGTTAATTTTGTGCTTTCAGTTGCAGTTTGGAGACTTGACCATGACTATATTGGTATATAGACTATATTTGGCAATAGGGCAACTTTAAATCCCGCTTCACTGTATTTCTCCATAAGGAGTATCTTCTAGAATCTAAAAGTTATTTGGCCAGGACTTACGACCTTATCCCAGCAGCTCCCACTAAATCAAATGGTTGCAGCTTTGCAAATCCACAACCAATTTTCCTTCCTATCCCCATATCCTCTGGCATGCAGGAGCCATTGCCATTGAGTAGACTTGGAGGCAAAGGGCTGATTAGTATCTAATACACATAGGTAGTAAAATCAAGCAATACAAACAATGATTTGTGTTTGATATCTTAGGTGCATGAAGGCTTTTATGCATGTTCTGTAGTTCTATAGCAGCCTAGTTGTTGTAGTCTATTTTAATTATACATAAACATAAACCTTTCATTAGAAGAACTATGGAAACAACTTGTGTGTAGGTTTTGATGCAGGCAGACACTCTAATACTATAATGTGGCAAAAGTGCTAAACTTTTTTTCCCAAATCTTGAGTTACAAAATGTGTTAGAACAAATCAAATTCATGCATATGTATGGTTGTGTGTAGCTTTGCTTATCAGCCTCTTTCCTCCCATTTTTATGAGTATAAGACACACAAAGATTTTATAATCAGATTAAAACCATGTTCATTTTTTGTTGAACAATGAGATTTATTCACATTATGTAAAATGTCAGTTAGAAATAGACATGAATTATGCTCCTAAATCCACGTTTGTTACCTCTGCACTTTATGTATGTTACTTAAAGTGACACAATCTCAGAAATAACTTGACAACACCAAAAGAAGACCGATAAAGCTATTGTTGGAAAAAAAAATCTGTCGTCTCAGATATCATAAATGGTTGATCCACTTAAAAGATATCTTTCTGTTAGTTTATCTGAGATTTTCATATCCATACAGAAAGAAAATTAAATTAAGAGACAGTTTCCTTATAAATGAATGCTATAGACTTTAGAAAATATAGTTATAGAATAGAAACAAATACAGCTCATTAACATCCATCACTATAATAGATATTGAGAGAGAGCAGCAGTTACAGCAGGATGTAACCCACTAAATTCTAACTATTTTATGAAGACAAGATATTCTTGCAATAATGAATATTATCATGTAATACTGGATGATTACATAGACCATTTGATTCAAAAGGACAGGGAAGTAGTAGATAAATATAAATAAGTTCAGAGTTGGTGACACTATTTCTAATGAACTGTCTGGAGCTCAATTAGTAAACACTGTTTTTCTACTATGTTTTTCTGCTATGTTCTTGTGCTTGTGGCTATCAAAATCATAAAGTGTCTTCCAGAACAAGGAGAAAGAATAAGGAGAGTAGAATCACCAAATAATTACAAAGCAGGCCCTCCTATCCAGGATACTCAGACATGCACTGCAAAGCTGTCTCATCAGGGACCCAATTGTATCCAGGAGCCTTTTGGAAGAAAGATGTAGGAACATGTTTGCTCCTATTTGAGGAATGATACAAGGGGTTATTTTTGAATGATTAATTAAAGGGAATCAATCTTCATTGCATTGCCACTGACATGAAAAGCACCATAGCTGTGCAATAATCGCATGCAATTATTCAACTACCCCTTTGGCAAGGACAATGTAATTAGTCCTGGTAGTGTCGAGAGATTTTCTTTATACCCAACAAATTGGCAGTTTTAATCAAGTGTTGCTGAAAATTTATCATAACACAGGGAAAACAATAGGTGAAGGTACAAGGCCCCAAGCTGTGTGACTCCTATCTATGACAGTACAAATTTACAATACTAACAACATAATGAATACTACCAATGCCTGAATAAGTTGATTATAATTGTGTATCAGTATCACGCACAATAGTGTTTGTTTGTTTAAAATTATGGACACAACTCTTTTCATGCCTTGTTACTAAGGCTGCTTCAAGCCTTCATACCTATTATGGTGGTCACCTGTTATCACAGCTGTCATGGGTGAACCTGAATATGTCTCTCAGGGAGCTGCTGAGATGTCAGGAAACGTCACATAGGTCCAAAGCTCAGGCCTGCTGAAAACAAATACAGGTAAAATGGGGATCACCCAGCCTTGTTCAGTGTCCGAGCTCTGAACTGCCGCAGGTTGCAGAAGCCATTCACAAGCAACAGAGAGTTGACATTTGGAGCATGTGGCAAAATGAAACCAGCCTGTTACGAAGTCAGTAAGCTGTACCTTATGTTTTGCATCCATACTCTTGGGCAGCATTTAAAAGGGGCTGATGTCTTAAGCACTCTTGAGCCCCTACACTACACCACATTTTGTCAGATTGGCTTGTTCCTGCTGTTTGCATGCTTGTACTCACATTCAGCTACTAGGTCAGTCATGTTCCTGCTGGATACAACAGATTTATGCCAGTACGGAATTTGGTAGCATTTCTTTCATTAATGTAGCTGGAGGAAGTGCCTTTCAAATTGCCATTTTACAGATGGTAGGTTCAATCTGTACGGAGTGTTGACATGAAAGAAATCAGACATACAGAGGTAGCCATTGGAAAAGACAACACATACTAAAAATGATCGTACATCTGAGATAGTACCCGTTGCAAGTACAGAGAGATTCAGCAGTATCTCACATACTGTTGTATGCTGTAAATGTGCATGCTGGTTTCTTTGCTATATTGTTAATAGATATTGCATATCTATTTTTATATTACACTCAGTACAAATACTTCACTGGTAGGAGTTAGCCTGCCAGTAAGACAGGCAATATGGGCAATCCTCTCAGTATATCTGTGGAATATAAGATTGTTTTTATTCTTACCTATTACTCTTACAGTGGCTGTTTGAATACTAATTCTTTAATGGGACAAGTGAAAGAAAAGTATACCCTACAAATAGTTTACAATCTAAAAAAATAGTTATATTCAGCAGGCAAAATTCTAGAAAAGTAATAGTTAGCCAACAGTTTTCTGCCCATCTTGGAAACTAACATTTCTTTTAAGCTGGAAAACTTAACAAGGAGCTGTGATCCCTTCCCCACAGAGCAGATTTGGAAAACTATTAGTTCAGGTCACATAAATATATATTCCTCAGGCCCAGAATAAGGGGAGGAAAAGCACACTTTTCCCCACATCTGTGGTCTGATTCTTTACCTGTTTGCAGACTAAAAAGAGGAGAGAAAAGGTCTTTTCCATCCTCTATTCTTTATTTTTTTTTTTTTTAACAGCTCTGAACACAACTATAACAAATGCTGCTGGTCTGTATCGCAACACAAAGAAATCAGTAAGATAATGGCAGCAGCATTGCTCTTTCTGGCTTCGAGCATTGTGTTCAGCTTTTTAACCTACCTGTTTCTGATAGATAGCTTGCCCAGTGACTTCATGCCTTCTACTTTTGCTTGTCTTTTTCTAAAGGAAGAAGTAGTATGTTGTCTTTTTAATATCCACTGTCTCTGAGATTACTTTTGAGCTTAGAATGCAAAACTTTTCCTTAGGCTACCTTTCCATTTTCGGTGTTTTATAACCCCATGAGTGGAACTGCATTGCACACTGACAGAGGCATACATTACTTGTGGCAATGTGTTGGTTTGTTACTTTGTATTGCATTTAGTTGAAGGAACATCTCCCTCCACCCCTCCATGCAACACTTCCCTCCCCCAAAAAAGGAGAGGATGGAAAGGAAGGGAAAGAGAGGAAGTAGATGAAAAAAAAAAAAATCATGGTACACATACACAAGAGATTTTGTATAATCTGAATAACTTCTACCCCTGCAGAGGACTCTTAATGACTTTGCTAAAGAAGTAGTCTTGTCAAACATATTTAAAAGCTTTTGCCTCATATGAGTAAGTTACAAATGGAAGCAATTTGGTAACAGCATAGCACAGGATAAAGAAAATCGTTGGTATGACCAAAGCATGAAAATGTTGAACAGACATAAAGTTACCAACTATCAAAGAATTTTGATTCTTCAGCATTACGTTTCCTTAAGTACAGTCCATTCTAGTGAGTGCTGCAACAGCTATATCACTTACAAAGCCTGATGGGGGTATGTGCTCTTCTCTTTTGCATTCCTATGTGATATAAATACCACAACAGCAGCAGGCCGAAAAAAAAAGTGATTGTTTTGCACAGGTGGATAGAAAATGTACAGATTAAATCCATCTTGCAATTCATTGCCTGATACATATATATATTCTACCATGCTGCTTCCATCAAGTTTTGTCATTCTTTCGTTGTGTCCTGAGGGAGTATTTTGGGAAGATGGGTGGTCACAAGAAGCAGGAAACAGATGAAAATTAAAGAATCCATTAGGTTGGAAGAAAGAGAAATGGGAAGAAATAGAGTAGTGGGAGGGAACATGTGATGAGATGTGGAAGGAGGGAGGCAGTGAGGGAGGGATGAAGGAAGGAAGGGACTGGTTTGAAGGAATTAAGAAAGAGGAGCTGACTGGAGTTTGCAGGTGTATTCTGTCCTAGTGGGGCTAAGGGCGTTACATGAGCGCAGAATGAACTTGTGAAGAACTGAACTGAAAACAGCGCTAGCAAAATGTAATGAAAAGGAGTGGAGAGGTAGGAAAGAAAGAGAGATTGAAAAAGTGGATAGAAAAAACAAAAGAGTCAAAATGTCAAAGTAAACATACATACTATTTGCACTTGTTTGTGTTTTTTCTGTTTTTTTTAATACCAGGACAATGAGATGAAGGTCTGTGGGGGATTTGAAAGCATGGGGAGGTACAGAACGCCACAGGATTTGGTTGATATGGTGAATGAAAGAGGAAAAAATGCTTGCTAATTGATGGAAAGAGAAAAATGGATAACGCTCAAACTACATAAACGGCAGAACTGACATAACATAGAGACTTGTGAAATCAAACTTAGGTCTAGAATGTTTGGGTTGTCTTTTGGCTAGTTTTCTACTACATTTTTCTTTTAAAAATATTATTTTTATTGTTATTATTATTATGCATGAGACCTTNACGCTGAAAATGCCTACCTGGCCATCCTATATTTAGGGTGGTCAATTACTCATTGGAAAAGTGACAAAGGAAAATTGAAAGTAAAGTCTGCTAGACAGCCAATAAATCAGGCTTCTGTCTTCCTCTCTCTCCCTTGGCCTGTAAGGAGCCCAGGTATTTTAAAACTAGATTCCAGCAAACCAGTAACAGGAAGAAATGAAAAGAGTCTGGGAACAGATTTTCTTACCTTTTTTTTTTTCACTTGCTTTTATTTTGTGTTTCTCTCTTTTTGTTAAATGCTCCCAATCCTCTACTTGGGAAATGGAAACCCTAGTGATTTCTGCTGGAACTTGCTCCCATTTCAAAGGATTTTAGAAACCATGTCACAGAAATGAGGTGACTAAATATAGATGTAGCAAATGAGACTCTGTCATGGTTTAACCCCAGCTGGCAACTAGGACCATGAAGCCGTTCACTCATTCTCCCTCACCCCTCTAGCAGGATAGGAAGAGGAGGCAGAAAAAGGAAAAAAACCTTGTGGATTGAGATAAAGACAGTGTAACAGAAGAGAAAATAACAATGATAATGTTAAAAGAATATATAAAAGGAGTGGTGCAATACAATTGCTCACCACCCAATGACCGATTGCTCAGCCAATCCTGAGCAGCAGTCGTAGATTCCTACCCCCTTGGCCAACTCCTCTTTATATACTTACCATGACGTCTGTGGTACGGAATATTGTTTTGGCCAGCTTGTCCTGTCTATGCTCCCACTCAGCTTCTATGGGAAGCTGAAAAAGTCTTTGACTTAGTATAAGCATTACTTAACCACAACTAAAACAATATGTGTTATTGACATTATTCTCATACTAAATCCAAAACACAGCAAGTACTAGGAAGAAAATTAACTGTACCTCAACTGAAACCAGGACAGATTCTCAAAAGCATACACGAACAGTTCATGACACCCCCTCCAATTTTATAGGTACTAAAGGCATGGTTTGTCAGTAAGTTATGGAAAGTAGGCAAATGAATAAAAACTAAGCTTTGAACTTAAGTGCTACAGTAAAATGAGA
The DNA here is from genome assembly GCA_013398815.1 of Ibidorhyncha struthersii. Classification (NCBI taxonomy): domain Eukaryota; kingdom Metazoa; phylum Chordata; class Aves; order Charadriiformes; family Charadriidae; genus Ibidorhyncha; species Ibidorhyncha struthersii. The sequence continues at coordinate 40,115 of VZSZ01005153.1, read as the reverse complement.
AGCAAGATGTTGTAAAAGTAAAGGTCCTGTTTCTAAAAGTGACATGAACACTTAGAAACCAGAGTCATGAGGTCCTAAATTAAATTTGTAAATGCTTGGGTCACTTTTAGAAATTGCTGTCTGGCTTCTGAGTCACTGAACTCTTCTGAAAAAAATCCCCTCAGCAGATCTGATAAATTGCTCGTGATGAGTAGTTCAGTCAGCTCCAGATATGATGGAACGAGCAGGTGCAACAAAAGAGATTAAAGAGCATGGGTGCATTCCTGAATTGAGGTCAGGAGAAACAGAGGACGTGATTCTATAGGAATGCAGGCTGGGATTACAACTGTTTATATGCTCTCTCTATCTCATGTCCCATATCATTGTGTGGTTTGAAATTCTTGGTGTTAATATGGGGGTTCTGCCATTAAAATATTGCACTTCATGTCACTAAAAATACCCTGGGGGCACCTTCACATTCTCCTTTTTTGACATCCCATAAAAGACCATCCTACATCAAGAGAAAAGGCTTAGTTAATCACAAATGAAATTTTATTTTACCCATGGTTATAGCATAAAATTTGTTTTATTGCGGGAATTCAACTTCACTGTATAGTGCTTTGTCCTGTTTTGTTATTCTGGAGTCACTCATTGGGCCCCAAGCAATGCAGTGTGAAGAGACAAACACCAAAGCTTGATGCTGTGCAATTTAGCTAAGTGCATACAGTGAAATCCACTGGGGTCCTCCGAAACTTTTGTAGTCAGGCTAACATTAAAAACCAGCCACTGAGTTGTGGCCCATTCCTGCTCACTTGTAAGGTAACCAAAGGTTTTACAACTACATCAGCTGGAACAGGTTTAGATCCTTTTAAAAGATTAATCCCAGATGTTTTATGTTTTATGGCGGGTGGTTTATCCATCATCTCAGTGCCAATTCTGTAAAAAAACATTCAGAAAGTCAGAATTTGTAAATGTCATTTTATCATTCACTGTGGGGTTTATTATTATGTGTCAATGTTACAAACAAATGCCTCTAGGAAAAGTAAAATCTCATCTTCTCTCAAGATATTAACATTTACAAATATTTGCTTCAGTCCTTTAGAGATGATGATATTCTTCAGCTGTTATCTTTTGACAAGTTACAGATATGGGAAAAACATTCATGGCCTGATCTCTTCCTGCTTACATTGCTATGGATTAGGAGTAACTCCGAGTAGTCAAAGCATTTACATCGGAGTAAAACTGATTAACAAAAGCAGAACTGAGCCCAGAGTTACACTGCGAAACTCACACATAAGTGCAATCTGCAACTAAGAATAAATGTGTTTAATGTAACCTTCACAAGTCATCAGCACAGATTCCTTTCATTTTGTTTTCTGTTTATTCATATTACAAAATGCTTTTGTTTAAACATTTCACTGGCCTAGTTTAACAAAAAAGCACATCAATAATGCAAACCTCAACAAGCAAGCTGATACGTTATATTTGTAAATAATGGAATGTTAAAATAAATTGCACTGGATGGACAAATTCAAGTGCCTTCTTTCCTCAGCAGGAAAAGTAAGCTCATGCTATATATTTGTATTATTTATATTTATAGTTAGCTCTTTTAATTTACCTCCCTCTTTCTTCTCTCTTTTTGTTTTGTGCAGCCCACAAAATACTACATTTGCTGGTTTTATTTTCCCATAGATTCTAAAGAAAACTTGAGCAGGACAACAAATCAATTACCCAGGCATATAATTTTTGAATGATCTTCACTATTTTTATTCTCAAAAAAAAAAGAACAAGAGTTTGGCATGAAGGACATTTCATCATCTATTTTATTATCTATTTATTTGTATTAACACAAAGGAGCTCCAACATAAATAGCTATTCGTTAGACTTGTGATTATATAGGCCCAAATTAAAGAACGGTGTCTGACCAGAACTTCTCACCTAAACATAGAAGACAGATGGAAGGCCTTAAAAGCAATAAATAGGTTTGTCTTCACAAATTCTTATTGCTCTTAAATATGGGGAGCAGTGCTCCAGATATAAGGCATTTTTTTTTCAAGTTTATTCAGAAATTGTGTGGCATAGTCAGGAGCTGCAGCCTACTCCATGACCATCAAGTACAGGGCTAGTCAGAGCTGTGCCTGCCCTTCCAAGCCCTCATACCCATCTTGAAAACATGGAACCTCCAAAAATTCCTGTAGGAAATGAAACCATGGCAGGGAATGGGTTAAAGAAACCGCTTCTTAATAGTTTTCGTCTTAATAGCTTTCCTGGTTACGCAGTGGGTAATTCTAGAGAATAAATCAAGTTCTTGCCAGAGATACGGGTCTTGGACTTTGTAGATTCTTTTTGTTGACAATTAGCAGGTAAGCACTGTAGCTAAATTTTTAGTTTGTTATAAATTATATATTTGTTCTATTTAGCTTTTAAACACTATCTTGAAATAATATGTAATCACCGTGTGAAAACTTCCAAATAATTTACATTGAGCAAGTACAAATAAATTTTCCTTATTTCTGTTCATTTGAAACTTAAAAAACTTACAGGTTTTTAACTACAGTTAAAAGTGAATTTGAAAACATTTGCTTTTTCTTGGAAATATCCCAGCATTCACTTTCGTTATTTGCTTATCTGGAAGGTACTCGTATTTGGGTTTTTCCAAGGATTTATATATCTAAATCTGCATTTGAAACTTGGCCCTAGACTTAAACAAAAAGTACAATCAATGAACAGTATCTCTGTGCTGGTATTTTATTTGATCAACCCAGATTATTTAAAAAAAACCCTTAATCAGTGTCCTCTAAAGTATTGGGCACTGACTGTTAGCAGTAATTTTTTTTCCTCCCCCAGTTTGAAGACATTACATAAGGCCAGGAAGCAGTTCTTTCACACTCTTTATCACAGCCAGTCATAGATCCAAGGTCTGTACTGATATTTAGTCAGTTATTATATTACGCATCATTACTCATTAATTAAAATTAATAGAGCCATTTGCTTTAATATGCTACAAATTAGGTTTAGAAATGGGATTATATTAGGCAGATAGCTTCTCAATCTATTCCAAGTTTACTGTCTAAAGAAGGCAAGGGATTTTCAGAGTATTTATCATTGACTTAAATCAATGTGGAAGAAGACTAGAGAAACGTGCTTGCTATCTATAACCTAGGTAACCACCACTGGCAGTTGTCGTGAACTTTTCCCACATTTGAACTTGATAACAGCAACATTTTTCTATGGAGAAAAAAGAAAAACCTCCCCCAAATTCACATTCCAAGTCATTAGTAGAGCCAAATGAGGGACCTGGGATCATCACAAGCCACCTACTACCTTCAACTCTTTCTAGCATCTAGGCTTATTAAAAAAGCATTGGCCATGTATCACTGCAAATTTATGAAATTACTTTTTTAGGGCTATTCTACTATGGGATTTTTGTTTAAAGCCAGATTTAGCACCAGTTTTCCTTTACCAATACAACAAAATGCAGCTTCTAGGGAGTCCATATAGATGGAAAATATTCCATGTATTGTAAAAATAAATTTCTTTTAATGGAAGTCAGCTGGCTGCAATGGTCTTATGCTAGAAGAAGTCTTGTCTCTTTTCTTCCATTCCCTCAAAATGCAAGCAATCGAGACTTGACTGTTCAGTAAAATCTAGTACAAAAGATGACTTAAGCAATCCTCTCAAGTTCTACTTATGTTAGCACTTTTTCTTTTTTCCTATGAAGTACTTAAAATTGAAAGTTGAGTACTGATAAAAGGTCCCTATACTAAAAACGAACATGTGGTTTAATAAATAAAGGCTTAAGAATAAGCACTAGGAAGCTAACTCCAAAGCCTGTATATTTTTAGAACATTGTCTGCTAAATCTGTTGGAAAAACAAGCCCATTCTGTCTGGTATTTGTATGGAGCACTGGCTGGAAGCTAGCATTGTTATTGAAGAGATTCAGTCTTCAGTGAGGGGTCTCTCATAGGCTGCGGATTCCTGAATGCAGAACAGGTGCAGTCACACCCTCTCTACAAACAAAGATAGTTTGTTTGAATAAGCACAGCAGAGAAGAATGGGATGTATTAATAGCTAAATAGTGTCTTTATTAACAGTGGAACAGCTGGCAGTTCTGTATCACAGCACTCATTCCAATCTATTTTATCCAATTGCAAAACTATAAGCACACCACATCAGGGAACCAAGGGGACCACACACAAGCAATCAGCCATTCAACAGCATTATAATTGCTTCACAGTTGGAAGTTTGTTCTGCTCAGCCACTGTTATTCTTTTAGTTTGAATTGTTGGTGCATTGCAACTATCTAGAATCAAGTGTTGTTAATGCAGATAAGCTTGCTCAGAGAAACTTCTTTTGTTTCACAAGCTGCGTGAGCTAGACCACTGCAGGAACTGCTGCTCTGAGGATCACAGATGCCCCAAGAGCTAGGTACAAGGACTGAGCCAGAGACAGGCAGTCTCAAGATCTTGGCTATATGTCCCACAAAATGGTTACCCTGACAAGGGAAAAAAATAAACTCCCAATAATCTCTTAAGATGCTATTAGACTCTGCTTGAGAACATTTCCTGAAGACTTCCTACTGAGCAAAAGAATAGTCTCTGTGAGTCTGTCTGAGGCGTACAGATAGCTGAAACTGTACTAGTAGCCTCGCTGCAGCAGGGAAGCTGTTCTAGAAGGAACTGGTTTCAAGTACTGTCAGGTTACATAGGTAGATATGAATATGTGTATGCACACATCTTAGTGTGGGTGTTGAAAAAATACAGCAAGGTAAAGGATATTAGGCAGATTTATTAAGCCATAAAGAAAATTATCATTCAACTTTAAACATACTCTCTAAACAACTAAGAGCCAGTAAAAGCCTAGGCTGCGGTTTCCAGTATTACTGTTGATTACGGTCTGATCTCCTAGTTCTTTGCAATATGCATGCATGCTAATGTTAACATTATATCTTGATTCTGCAATCTCTTTATTCCACCTGCCCACCCCCCCCAGTCCACCCATACACAAACACTTTTTTCCCCTCCTACCATAGCATAATGCTTATTTAGTAAGTTTTTACAGTATCCTTCAGGGAAAATATTAAAAAGCTCTTGGATGTAGCTAGATGTGCAGAATACATACACATATGAAATTATAAAATCTTTCTAATTTGCAGAGTTTTTTGCTTTCTGTTTTCTATCATCTTTTGGGATTAAATACTCAGAGGACTATTTCTTATTATTCAAGATTTACTATTCAGTAGATATCTCTCAGGCTCTATACACAACAGTACTTCAATATGTTGTTGTGATTTCTTTGTTACTCCTTGACATATGGCTCTAGGTAATAAAATAATGGGCTGTCCCAACTTGTTTTCTGTTGCTGCTGTTTCAGGATGACTTTCAGGTTGTCCTTTTTTACTCCATCTCTACTGATGGCACCTTATGAATAAATGAACAGCTCTTATAGGCAAGACAATAGATTTGTATGAACTGAAGATCACTGTTAAGACTAAAGGTAGACTGACGAGAACCTGGGAAATTCTGAGTAGTGAAGAAAACGGCATTTAAAGAAGTCACAAACCTCAGGACTGAAAAGAAGTTTTAATTAAAATTGAGTTGTGAACTAGGATGTGTATATGAATGGCCAATAAATGTAAAAAAAACATCACAAGCCTCAAAAGAAGAGTAAGTATGGAATCAACTAGTGCCATCTTTAAAAAAAAAGTATTGCTAAATCTAAGCATAACATGAAGGTACAAGCTATAACTGTGCATGCAAAATGAATTGCAAACAAAGCCACTAATAAACAACAGCATTTTATTTGCCATTGTCAGAATTATTACTTTAATATCCAAGAACTAATTAACCACTGAATACTCATTTTGCCTGGGTCACTAGACTTTTTGCCATCTGTTCTAGGAGAGTCAGATTTGGACTCTCTTCTACCTCACAGTGCTTCAGACCATGTCTACCTTGACAAGGGGTGGAGCATCTTAGAAACAGATCCATAGAAAAACTTGGGGGTTCTAAGAAGGCAAAAAGTACTTTACATCCAGTTCAAGAGGACTGGCTCCGGTCGGGTCCTGCATACTTTATGTCCATTAGCAATGGGAGTGCATTAAACACATATGCCATAATCCAGTTCATGCATTACAGCACTGCTTTCCCATGTGAGCGATCACCTGTTAACTGACAACAATCAAATGTGCTTTGAAAGTGTGATTCTGAAATAAAATAGAATGGTAGTACAAATGGTACTTACCGTCATGATCTGGACCAACAGTAAGGAGAATATTTGCATGGAAAATGTCCTCTGCAAAGAATGTGGAGTTTTTATTCAGGGGTGTTTAATCTTAAATGTTACAGAAATGAAATTGTCCCATTGCCCCCAACAGACATTTTGAAGAGTCTTGTCAGTTGCGAATTTTGGCTCAGTAGCCCTTTTTCTTCCAGTCTCTCCAAATGAGCCATTAAGGAAACAAGTATTTGGTTTAGAATGCTTTACAGGTAGTGCTGCAAGCATAAAAAATAATGCTGAACATATTTGAAATGCAGGATTGAAGAGATTTTGTGGTATTTAATCCTTTTAAGTACCTGCTTCTAACACCAAGATTTTATAAGGTAATTCAAGACACCAAATTCATACCTTAAGATAGGTAATATCTCTACAATTTTAATAGCCTCAACAGCTACATGAAAAATTACTTTTTGGAACTGTACTGCACTGAGCTTTATCTTACATGAATTTTTCACCACTACCATAACACAAAGGCAGGGAAAGCCCTTGAGTTATCACAAGACAAAAAATAATCAATATCAAGAAGAAAAGGACCCTTGTTTCTTAATTGATTTTGAAAAAAACTCAGACTTATTGATGATAATCCCAAGAATATCCCTCTAGTAATCTGTATGGTTAGAATAGTGAAACATAGCCTCCACAGCACTCTGAGCGTTATGATACACAAATGCTGTGTATCTGTGTCTTTTTAAGGAATATATACAGTGTGCACAGAGCGACTATCTTCCTGTGCACGTACTATTCAGGCAAAATTGTTTGATAAAATATTTCAGAATCATGCTGGGCAGTCTCTCTTCTTATTTTTCATTCTTATCTCTGTTCTTGGTTTTCTAATAGTTCACAGAGTAAAAGAAAAGTGCAGGGAGTTCATGCTTGTTGAAAAAGAATCACTGCCGTTGGCAGGCAGCAGCATATTGATGTGGATGCACCCCTTATGGAGGGTGCCTAGTATAAATGTATGCTTTTGAGTGACAGACTTCTTACTGCTTCTATTTAGGTAGCAAGATGGATAAAAGATACAGGATCTCCTCACAAGAGATTAAAAAAAAGAAAACAAACAACCCCTTTTCCTATTTTCTGACTGTGCTGGGAAAATTTGCTTCTGTTTCAAGGACAGGAATAGGTTTAATGGCAGGAGTTCAATGTTGCCTGCTAATTAACTTAATTAATTTACATAAAATCTAAGCTCAGAAGCAGTGCGTGCAGTCTAAGCTGTTGGAGTATATTCAGAACACTGAAGCATGGTTTGCAATATATACATCTGGTTTTGAAGACAGAGTGATTCAGTCACCTAAGCACATTTTTTTGGCTCTTGAATTCTCTTCTTCTCTGAGATTATAATAGAAAAAGGTTTATCATCTGTTTTAATCACCTCCAGCTTTCCAAAATCTCCAGCAAACTACTTTCCCTTTTCCTTGGATTTTTCAGGCTAAGAGGCAGCTTGCAGGTGTACATGTGGGATTTAGACACTAGAACTGAATTATCAGTGCACACTAGAGCTCTTTACGCTGCCGTCACTATTGGTATTATATTTGGTATTATATCCAGATGCTTTGGGCTGGTTACAACCAAAACTTGTAAACTCCTATATAAGGTTTTGCTACAGAAGACTAATAAAAAATTCTCATTTGATTGCTAAATCAGAGGAATAGGTAGTGTTAATAACACCTGTCTGTGATATGTCCAGCATATTTTTCCAGTTTCCTTTTCTTTTTCCTGTTCACTTTACCTGGGGTGGATTTTTAGAGAGACCTTTTAGCAACTAGTAGGCTCTGACAGAAAATGGGCTGGAGGTACTGTCAGGAGTTGAGTGCATGATACCCATTCTGTAAGAAAATACATGAGAAATCAAAAAGACAAGTGGCTTGTGCTTTTTACAGTTGTGAATTTTCTTCAAGTTACACTGCATCTTTTGCAATCTTCACATCATCCCATTTTTATAGAGTGGACTGGATTCAGAGACCCACATTCTGATCTCTGCTCTGAAAAAAAAACACTGCAAAAAGCAGATCATATTCTGTTCTTGTTTACATGGGTATAAACCCACAATAACTTTTGTTAGTATATTGGTACAAATATGCTCATTCAGAGATTTTCTCACACCAGATAGAACGAAAAAGCAATTTAATAATTAAACATCTTGAAACTATTTATGGTAGAACAGTTTGGGGCTTTTTTTTTTTTCTGAACTTATATCAGCACATTGAATGATATCTCTCTTAACATCAGCAAAAATTAACCTTCTGTGGGATGCAGTTGCAAGGCCTCTCATTTACTGATGTTACAAGAAAAAGAAAGAGGATTATTTTGACTTAAGGGTTTCATGTATCTGATATGGTAACCTAAGTGAAAAAACCCAAGTTTTTATGGTAACCTAAGTGAAAAAAACAAGTTTTTCATGAACTTCAAGGAATACAGGCAGGCAGTCTATGTGACTATTACCCAGCGTGACATGCTAAAGAGAATGAGGAGGAGTGCAGGTGTGAACAGGACCCACATCCATCCTGAAGAGGAGAGGACAAACAGAAAGCTCCAAGCTTGTGCTTCTTCAGAAACTCAGGAGATGGGGAAGGGAAAGGGCTGATTTTTTGGAGCTTTTTGACACCAGACTAATTATCTGTCTTTTTCAAACCATCTTCTCCTGAAATCTTCTAAAATATTTGCAGTTCTTTCTTCTACTATAGATAGCCTGGCTTCAAGCCTGTAATAGTACATCAGCAGTTCTGTGCTGGTCAATATTCTTTTGGCCTGAAGAACAATCAAGTATGCACTGCGATTTTTCTTAGATTTATCAGCTGCTTTCAGTACTGTTGATGTTGTGGTATTAAATCAATGGCATTAGACCAAGATGAACTTGGCCTACTTCCTTGAGCCTAATAACATCCAGACCCAGCTTCACTTCTGGAGCAGTTACACGTCTTGAAATTTGTCAGCTTTTCCTATCAGTGGTTTGAATTGTGGTAAATTGGTTTTCTCTTCTTGGACTTAGAGGCTTTGCTGGGCTGTAGATTCATTCTCACGAGCATTGCAACAAAGTTTCTGGGATCTTTGTAGAGACCCATAACTGAGAGGGGAACCTCTGGTGAAGCTCTGCGGTGCTAAGCAAAAGGTTCATTTATTGCACCGAATCTGACTTTCACTGAAGGATGCTGTGTGTAATGTTCTGTGTAACACCTCTCCCTAAACTGAGAATGTATCCATGCAAAGATAAAGCCAATCCATATTACAAAAATGTTACAGTTTAGGAAGAATCAATCTAAAACATACTGCACAAAACCTGCTTTGTGTGGTGAAGGGCTGATAGAAACAGAAATGTACAGGCTATGTTACAGCTATTTTGTAAGCTGAAAAAACTAGCCCCTTTAGGAGACTTGGGTTTGATTTTTAAAATAATAAAATGTACATTTCATAAAGGCAACTAACAATAAAAAAATCTATAACTGCCCCAAACAACAGCAGCTGAAGAAGAAGAGTTAGGTTTGACGCAAATTTTAATATGTTGTCTAGATATTTCCCAGATGTATGCATATAATATTAGAATTGCATTTAGTTTAATACTGCATTTGGCATCCAAATACAGAATACAGGGACTCTTTTAAGCTGCATAAATATCGATCGCATGTGCTGGAGAAACAGCTATGAAAAACCTATAGTCTTTTCAAATAAGACCAGAAATAGTGGTCTAACCCTGTGTTTTTAGGCATATGACCTTTGTCTCATTAGGTGTACCTTTAACTGTCATAAACATCCGTTTAAATGAATATCATTTCCTTACAATTACAGAAGGGTCATACATAATACACTAAGTTCCCCTGGAAGAATATGTGTTAGTCATGAATATTTCATGAGCAGTTTTATTCCCTCACTCAGCTTCAAGCGATGCTCACTCTCATGGCTTTGGTGTGTAGGAAATGAAGGTCTTGCCCATAAAAAGATTCCAAGGCAACGACTGTAACTCTGTGCTTTATCAAGAAGAGCAACAGAATGACCTCCTTGTAAAACCTGGTGGGTACTGGTATCAATTTTCTTTGTAATATATATTAATTCCCCTTATTTGTCAGTTGATATGGAAAATTAGTAATTTCCACATGCGCTTGAATTTAAAAATAATGAGTGATATTTGGCACTACGGGCAGTTAGGAATGTTGTAGTTGCATGAGAAAATGTGGAAGAAAAGAAAAAAAGAGGTGGGGAGGATTTAAAAAAATAAGTCAAATATGCTACATGCTAAACATTTATAGGGCAGGCTGCAAAAATTTTATTATTATCCAACATATGATCTGGGTAGGTAAAGCAACATCTGTTTGTACACTATGATGGCTTTTCCTGATGTAAACAGGGAGGATATAAAGGGCTGGAGGGCTGACAAGAATAAAAAAAGACTGCAGTAATGAAACGCAAAACTCCTTAGAAATTCTCAGTACCACCAGCAGCAATTTCCCCCTTTTTTCTTTCCAAGAAAATCAATTTTATCTAGGCAGCTATATCTAGCTGATATTTTTCACCATGGTAAAGACACTGTTTGGAGGCGCATAAGTCACAGATGTCAGCTCAGACAGTGAACACATTCTGCTTTTGTAGCAGGACATTTTGGTCTCAAGTCAAAAGGAAAGATTATTCTCTGGTAATCTTTAAAACAGTGCAGGGCCATGCAAAATCAAATCCAGCAGAAACCCCCTTTCGAAGTGTGGCTAATGCTCAGAGATTGTGATGCCATGTTTGATGCCCTGTATTTTTGGGAGATTTTTTATTCAAGTGATTGCAGTGAAGAAAGCTTGTTCTCCTTGATGTGCTAAATTAATATTTATGTTGTTAAAATATCAGAGAGGCCACAGAAAAATATTAATATAAAAAGGTTATAATTATCTTTAAAAATGTGGCAGCAATTGAAATGTAAATCCTAGTGAGCTGGGAGAGAGACTTGTTTGCATTGTGCCTGGGGCACCCTGCCTGCCTGCCGCAGCTGCCATTGATCATTTCAAATCAAAGGAAGCTGGAGATGTCTCTGGTGGCTCGACTGGGAAAAAAGCAAGCAGAGAAAGATGCTCTGTTCTGCAGGACTGTTATCAAAAAATGAGCTGGAATGTGTTTCAAATCTTGCTTCTGTTGAATATGGAGGCCTTCAAAGCTTTGCCACAATAAATAAAGTTTTCAAAACACATAGAATTTAAAAGACACATTTAAAGTCCCTCTGAACTAAGCATTTTCCCCTTTCTTCTTGTTACTAGAAAACAACAGTATGAAACTAATGTGCATGTGGTGATTAAATCAGAAGACTATGCAAGCAATGAGAAACCACCATTTTAGAGTGGAGTTTCTTGTTTTAAATTCCTGTAGGTAGAAAAAAATATTTTCAGAGGAAAGGGTACAACACACAGGAAAGGAGAAATGCAAATTTATATTACTATTATTTCGAACCATAATGTCTCTATACTGTACTGGGCAACGACAAGCGATATGCTTTCAGCTGTCTACACTTCAATAATAGGAGATAACATGCATCTTCACTAAACCCTGAATATTACTGACTATGTAGACATTTCTTGAGGTCCATTAAATTCTATTTGACATACATTAAAAAGATTTAATCACAGATGCCAGTCAGCTAACCAACCCATTAATCTAGCTGTTTTTCCTATGAAAATTGTATTTAAAAAGGTCTTTTTTCCTTCTCAATTTAATTTAGTCATCCATTTAAATTTCATGTATTTATCATGTAAATGTGGCTTATTTGCAAAAGAAAAGCTCAGGACTCAGTGAAATAAATAGTTATTTCATTAAAATGGATACAAAAAACCCTGTGATTAGGGTAATTAATTTGCACACTAAAAGCTATCTTCCTAGTTCAGATCATTAATATTGATGGTGTTCGATTTTGTTCTCAGTAATGTTCCTTGAAATACACTCAGAACTGGCAAGCAAGGATGAAGAAGCAGACGCTCAAACTAGAAATGAGGATTCAGTGAGTACTTGGCTACTTTTCCTCTTTCACCATTCAGAATTAATAACATACAATCGTGATGCCTATGTCCCAAAGTGAACTGGATTACTTGGACTGTATGGGATTACGTGATTCGTCACAAGTGAATCTTATTTACATATGTGGTTCTCACTGTATTTTTCTGACTTTATATTTTTAATTGCAAAATAACGTTAGAAGCAATTATGTCTAGGTATCCCATGCTGCTATACACATCATTGCCAGATAACAAGGCAGAGTTTGCCAATACACTCTTTTGTCATTACGTTTTCATCTGCATAATATGCAAATTGTGTTGAACAGCTTCCCAGTTTGAGTCCTTTCTACTGCAAGATTCAGTCAAGACTCATATTTTGTTTTCCCACTGTACAGCAGATGTATTCCACAAAAGACCTTGCAGGAAAGGTGTCACATCACTGTGGTGCACTATCAATTACCGCTGTAGGCGAAGTGCTATGAAAAGCAAGTTCTGGAAGAATTTCAGACACATTACGGTATCTGCGTCTACACACTCAGATGTACTTTGTGGGGGAGAAGTCAGTCTTATACTTCAGTAGGAGTGCTGTATGTTTTAGTTGTACAGACAAATTATATGGATACATGATATATGGCAAGGCAATATCTGCATGAAATATTTACTTACCTTTCATCTTGACTGCACAGTCTGCTCTCTGCTCATTATCCTTCTCCGGCATCTATTTAAAACCTCCAAGAAGCATCAGAAAGTTTCAATTTTTTGAAAACCAACTAGCAAAGCCAATTTTTCCTCTCTTTTCCCAAATGCGGAACTTTTTGTAGCTTCTTATCCACCTCCAAGATCACCTTTGGATAACTTTTGTCCTGGGTTAAAGGCAGTTTGATGTGATGGCAGCTTAAATATCACCACTTTTCACTCATGAAGAATTAGAAACACGCATCTTATGTTATCAGAGACAGTATTTGATTTACATCTAGTAACCTTAGACAGTCAATAGAACACAGACTCTGCAATCATTACATTTATTTTACATATATATTATATAAATTTGTACAGCTATATAGTTTTTATAGAAAAGATCACACAGGTTTTTAGGTAATTTCAAATTTATTTAATGGTTATTAATTCATAATATAATTGCATAATTTAATAACTTCCTCTTTCTCAGTCCTTTCTCAGGCATGATATTTGAACTCTTGTTTTTCCAGGCAATTGGATACAAAATCCCATGAAGTGGTTTTAACGCCATAAAATGGGGAATTTTTCTGCAACATACACGCCATATATAAATAATATGTTAGACTGTAGAAGGATTTAGAACTATTTCATTGCACACAGTTTGTAAATTTAATCAGGGTTTCACTACCAATGAGTAACAATTAGTTCTTAGCTAATACAATAACATCTTTTTTTTCTTTCTGTATGTTTGAACAAGGTATCCAAATGCAATGTACGATTTGGCGACCTGAATCTTGCGCTACAAGTGACCACAATAGTACCATCTGAAAATCCAACCCCTTCAAAAAACAACATGCAGAATTACTAGCTACCTTTAAAAGAAATAGGTACGTCTGCATAAACACAGGTATGTGGAAATATATAAGTATTTATATATATATATATAAAACAGCCATCAGGTTTTCGCACTCACTTATACTGTGTAGAACTGGGAAGATATGTCCACTCTTCATTTTTACCCTGTATGAATGACTGCACATACATGTCTCAAGAAAAAAATATAGTCTTTTGGACTTCATATCATTTTGGAAAAATTCTTATTTACAGTTAGGAGTTTGGTATTTGCCTAACTGTTTATCCTACTTATCTGATGCTTTTTAAATCTGAATTCCCAATGACTTTCATCAAGAAAAAAAGAGAGAAAAACATCCCAACTGTGAATAACACACCAAATGCTTCCTGATTCTTTTGCTGTGAAACTTATTGAAGACCAATAAATCACTTCTCAAAAAATAGGAATTCCAGAGCAAAGTACTGTAAATTTCTCGAATATCTTTCTGTATTATTTATTGACAAAAGCATTTGTATTAACATTTAATCATGCTTTAGGGAGTGCAGGTCATAAGACAGCCTCATTTCTGTTCACTCTGGACAGTATCCAGCACACGGTAGTTATTTGAAGAGTCCTGATATTTTCATAGGAATTTGTTTTAAAGGCCTGTTTTCTGTCTTAGATACTTTGATACCAATCATAACTCAGGAGGTCACATTCCTTGTGCAGTAATGGAGATGCTTCATGCACCTTTCTAGTGAGAAGATGCACTATGAACTTTGCAGAAATGCAAAACCAGCAATGACCATTTGCAAGTCCCTTTTCCTGGTTTCCTTGAACACTACATGGACACGCACCTACACTTACCTTCCACAGGACATGGCAGAAAGCATTCCTGGGGCAAATATCCTTGGAGGTGACAGATGTCCTCTACACCCATGTGGAGAAACACCAGGAGAATATCTTCAGCTTCCTCTGAGTGTGAAGAATTCATGAACACATTTGGGTAAAAGTTTCCAAATGGAATATTTCTGAAATCTGCAGGAACAGAAGAATTTTACAATTGATTTAGCCATTCTATTTTATGCTTTGATATCTTTTTATGATTTTTTTATATAATAAGTATAATAAGCATTATCTTGGAGAAGATCTTTTCATGAATCGCCAGAATTCTTCGTTAAAAGTACAGATGCGATCGTGAAATATAGGTTCCCTTTTGCCAACACTTTCTTTTATTCTTTTATTGCCTGAAACTTCTGACAAAATTTCTGGTCAGTCTCCGTTCTCCCTTTCATTCAACTACAGCTGTAATATTTTTCTACTTTAATGTTACTACTTTAAAATTCTGCTTTGTGTGGAACAGCTGTGATAGTCTTAAAAAGTATTTAAAATAGTACATCAGATGAATTTACCAAAAATGCTATTTTATAAAACTATCTTTTCCATCTTATTCAATTATGAAATCCTAAAATTTCATTATTTTTAAGGCATACAGAAATGGTTTGTAACAAGAGAACTCAGTCTAACAATGTTTTTGTTTTTAAAATACCATATATACATACATATATTCCAGCTCCGGAAAATAACCTTTTCCTGACTATGTCTACAAAAATCTATTTTAAAGTTATTTTTATACAATACAGTACCAATACAATTGGATTTACTCAGAGCTTTACCAGCCAATTCTTTCCATAAAAAAAAAGAGTAAAACACAGAAGTATTTTAAACCAATCCCAAGAATACTCTATGGTATTTTTTTTCTAACTTGTTTCATGAACTGCTTCAAGTGGTATCCTCTAGATGCATTGTAATAAGACAGTACTCATCCATACAGCAACAGCAGCAGTCAGGTTATAGCAATGTGCTAATTAAAAGAGGAACACACCACAAATCTACTCGTTACTATTCATGGCAAGTGTACAGCAAATCACTTAGCTGTTTGCTTTTAAAATAAAAGCTTTTGTCTGTCTTGTTTGGAAAGACATGCATGGGCTAAAAAGACTTTTACTAAAGCATG
Source organism: Ibidorhyncha struthersii (assembly GCA_013398815.1). NCBI lineage: Eukaryota > Metazoa > Chordata > Aves > Charadriiformes > Charadriidae > Ibidorhyncha > Ibidorhyncha struthersii. Next base: position 24,372 of record VZSZ01005153.1, on the reverse strand, counting down.
ACATTGAAAAGACATTGCCCTAAGGTTTGATAGAGCAAAAGGCTGAAACATTTATATTGTTTAATGTTAGACCTTATTTTTTTCCCTAGCTATTCACCTTTCACAATATGTTTCCTTTAATTCACTCAAAATCAACAGCTAAGGGAGCCATGTAAGGAACCTTCCAGGATATATTTTGTTCCAAGGAAAATGATAGGAAAAGCACCCTTGCTAATTAAAATAAAGAGATCTCTGATGCCTGGCAGTTAAATACTCTTCATCTTTATTAAGGCACTAGGGGAACTGCTTTGCAAGTAGTCAGAAAAAACATTACTCTCTTGGGTTGCACTGTAAATAACTGATTCATTGAAAACAATACAGTGTGTGAAAAATGGGTGAGCTTTGTTCCTAGAAATGCTTGACACAAAATGTTTTGCATTGTTTAAAAAGTAAAAAGAGAGAAGACTTTCATATGAGGAAAGGCTGAGGGATTTGGGTCTCTTTAGTCTAGAGAAAAGAAGATTGAGGGGGGATCTTATTAATGCTTTCAAATGCTTGAAGGGAGGATGCCAGGGGGATGGGAGCAGTCTTTTTTCAGTGGTGCCCATTGATAGGATGAGGGGTAATGGGCACAAGCTTGAACATAGGAAGTTCCACCTTAACGTGAGGAGGAACTTCTTTACTTTGACGGTGGTGGATCACTGGAACAGGCTGCCCAGAGAGGTTGTGGAGTCTCCCACTCTGGAGACATTCAAAACCCTCCTGGACGCTGTCCTGTGCAACCTGTTGTAGGTGACCCTGCTCTGGCAGGGGGGTTGGACTAGATGATCTCCAGAGGTCCCTTCCAACCCTGACTATTCTGTGATTCTGTGATTCTGTGACTGCGCAATGATGTACTATTTTAATTAGGGTAGTTACCTGAAGTGAAGGAAGATAGGTAAAAGAGTACAATATTCACTATGCACTAATCAATATTTAATAGTAAAAATAATAACAAGAAAAGATGGCAAGAATACTGTTTCTCTTGGAATTTATTTTCAAGTAGAACAACAAACAGATGTTATTATCCTTGCAGGACATGAACAAAAACAAACACCTACCTAGGCCAAAGATAAGCTTTCCACCATCCTCAGAGCTGGCCTAAATTCTTGGCATTGTCACAAGTAGAAGTTTTACTACTGCCTTTGATGGCAGTAGATTTAGGGTAATCCTTACCATGTCTGAAAAATTCCATTCCGGCTGTACGCACTTCATGGAAAAGATGGTGTTCACTGGCAAATAGTAAGAGAGGGAAAAGGCCCATATCTTTTTGTAAGAGGATCCTATGGGCTACGTACTTTTTTCTTTAACAGAAGTTACAGCTTTTTCCGTTGTCTGTGTGTAGCCTGGCATAGATTTACAGGAAAGTACCAAATCAAAAAAGCTTTAGCCTCTCCATTAGTTCTTAACTCTCATCCCCACAAAGGCACTAGCTGGTATCATTTACATTTTGATGGGACCCCAGTCATGCTAGTACCATGGCAAGAGAGCAGTAGACAAAGGCTAGTCTTTTTCTCCATAAGCAAGGCAAGTTTGTGGGTGCCATAGGGCCAAACCTGCCACCCCCCCGAAGGTGTTCAAAAGGATGTCTAGTGCTGACAAGCTGAACAAGTGTTCTCACTCCCATCATGTGTCCAATACTGACTGGGCTCAGTACACTGGTTTCTCATGAAGGTTGCATCTCATGCAAGCTCATGCATGCACCCTGACAGAATATCTATGTCAGCTTTTAAATCTGTATTTCAGTTACCACACAGGATCTAAATACTGTGCTTTACTTAAGGACACATTGATGAAAAGCCATGAGAAAAGCAGAATAGCACAGATAAGATGTGGAAATAGCTGAGCAATGGACATTTTTAGGCTATGGGAAATGCTCTTAGTGAATAAGTCACACTTAAAAGGATTGGATGGACTACACTGCAGTGACTAAGGGGAGAGCAAGAGCAAAGCATTTAAAAATAGCCATCAGCATCGATATGAATCATTTAACAATGGGTAAAAAAAATCACTTAAAAATTAATTAAATTCTGGGGTTTTTTTCTTCTTGTTTCTTGAGGAGAAAAATGTGTAACTGGTGGAAGCAGAGAGCATGGAGAGTGAGAAATATTATTAATTCTGTATGTTGGCAGCTTAACAGCACTTGGCACAGTAGGGGAAAGGGCAGTGGTTGTACCATTAACAACACAGGACAATGAGCCTTAGCACCAAGTACCATATGTTATAGTACGTCTCCTTCCTTTTTGTTTTAGCATCATCACAAAAAGTGAACAAAAGTTCTTTAAACAAAGGACAAATCAGTGTGGGGGTGGGGAGCAGGCTGCAAATTGCTGTTTGCAGAGGGAAAGTTTTTGGAATACAGCAAAGACAATGCAGTCATCTTATCATTTAGTGCTTTCCACAAAACCTTTAAATAATAAAAGTCATCAAAGAAATGTCCTCCCATAATATTAACGATTCACTTGCTGTATCCAGAACCTGTGTTACACAAAATGTCAAGGGGTTTGGAAATCAGCTGCAGTGCTATAGTATGCAGTAATAAATATGAAGAGAAATAAACAAGTTGGCTGGCTGCCTGCTGTTTACATGTCACTGTAAATAAAACAAGATGCCTCTCAATCACATTTCCAGCAATGTCTCTGAACCTACATAAAGGTTTTGCTATTCACAGCAATGAATAGATGTATTATTGCAGCCACTTTGCCCCACAAAAGCACACCTTTGTGTTGTGATGGGAAAGCAGAAATATCACCCCTATTTGAAGCAGAAAGGATACATAGAACAGGAAGAATTTGCTGAGGACACTGATGTTATCACAGCATTTGATAAAAGTTTCAAGAACTTCCTACTGAACCACAGTAGTTCAACTTAATTTTAAGAAATGCTACCAGCTATTACTTGTACCCCATGATGATTAATATGAATAGAAACCCAGTTACTCTTGCAGTGCCCTGTCCCTTGGATTACTGAATAGCAATATATGAACAGCCACAAAACAAGATAATAAATTGTGCATCTCACTGCAAGCCATTTATGAAGAGTGAAGAAAAAACTATATTTGTTCTGTTCTCTACCAAAAAAAAAGACAGACAAGTGGCTTTTAGATCACAGTGAATGACTAATAAAGAATTAAAGTAAAACTGGCAGTGGACAGGTGATAAACACTTTGATAGTCTCACAGACTGAGGGAACATGTGCTAATAAAACAACATTTTCCAGCAAATACAAGCTGTGAAATGATGCTGGCAGAAATACATTTTACTATTGTTCTTTAACAGATCTAACAGTAAGACACCATCCTAATTTTCCTTTACATGCAAAACCTTTGCCTGTAAACTGCATAAAAACTATGTAGGGAATGAAGGCTACTTGTAATATACTACATTTTTTCCCCACTTAATTTTATACCAGCCAGTACACGTTCAATGGAATGGTGTATCTGCATATGAAGAAGTGTAAGAGAAGAAGACCTCAAAGAGCTGTGATAGAAATTTTTAAATTTAACTAAGTGTCTGTATCTGTGTAGGAGTTACCTATGTAACTATAACTCTATAGTTATCTATATGAGACATAATTTTCAAAAATGTGTGTTTTTCAGTAGTCTGTGACTGATTAGGAACTGCTACAGGGTTAGCAATTATAAAAAACTGCCTAACTAGAATGACAAAATACGCAGAAAGAATTTCAAATTAAAGCACTTATTTAAAAGTGGAATATAGTTTTGCTAGACATGGAAAAATGCAACATCAAATGTTCTTTTCTGTAAATTTTTACTTCTGTAATTATTTTATACTCTTATTCTACCCCAGGTTAATCTACTAGCTTAGTAAGGATCATTGACTACAACATTCACACAGGCCCTCTAAATTTCACATAAAAAAGAATTATACTGACTACATGACAAAACCACAACTCTTAAGTTAAGAAACAGATGATGTAAAGGCTACAAGTCTTATTATCACTCCCAACAGGACACTTTGCACTAGCATCTTGCTTAAAGAGAGCACGTGTTCCAGGCTACAGTACATCCATCATTTCAGAATATTAAACTGTAAAAACTGGGTAAAGCTATAGAAACGGGATTGATTTTGTGTTGTCATGCTTATTCAGAACATATGCTCCCCTGGAACCCACAGGAGTAGAAGAGTTAATCTAGAGTGTGACAAGGCAGACACTGCATTGTAGTAAACTCACTTCCCAAACTGTGTTTAAGACTTGATTCCAGAAAAAGGGTAAGTTAGGTTGCAGTGTCTTATCTGCTGGTAAGAAAACCAGAAGGAAAGCCACAATGGGGTGAAATGGAAAGGTCTCTTCTTTTTTCATCCTGTCACAGATCCTCTGATTGTGGTGAGGAAACAGATGCCCTTTGGGTTCCCCGGACTTCCCAAACACATCCATAAGCAATGCCAAACCTCTTTTCAGTAGTAATATTGTGTTTAAAAAAAAATTAATAACACTGCACAGAATTATTGTAATATGATACTTACCTAATTTCAAAGTAACTGGGCACAGGCATATCCTGCATTTCACCTTATATACATACAAAATGAAGTAATATCTTATATTTGAGGTGAGAAAAAGGCAGGCATATAATCAATTACACGTAGGTAACAGATGGCAGCATTCCAGATTCTCAACATGAAAGAAAATTCATGTTTCAGAGATTGCCACCCACACATTGAGAGGAAGTAAACATGGTTTTAAAGCCACTTTTGAACTCTCCCAGGCCTCTGCTGCTGTGGGTAAGGGGAAGATCCCTTACGTTAGTTAGACAAGTCCTACAGATTTACAATTTGTACCAAGGGCAATTGTGTGAGTAGAGATTTATTTGGTTTAAGAAGAAAAAGATAGAGAGTACAGCACCCACTGACTGGACAAAGTGGCTCTACAAATTTCATTTATCCATGAGCTTGAGTCATGTTGTACTTTAATTCCAGTAGGCTCTTCTTGAGAGCTCTCCACACACATGCTTTGCTAGATAGGTTTGATTGTTTGTCATGATCTGCAAAAGTATGAAATAGATATGAAGTGACGAAGGTGAGAGCTTGCAGCATCTGGGGAACTAGATATGCCAAAACGATTAAGTAACAACAGTTCAAAAACCTGTCAGAGATAGTTAATGAAAAAATAACTAGGATTAAGTTGCATAATAAGCAATAATGTAAAAACTGGCAAGGTGAAATACATTTTAGAAATGTATAAGAGGAGAATCTGTACAGATTATTCTGGGCAATTTCTTTGAATTTATTGGTTGCAAGAGGACAGCAGTTTTAGAGCATTTAAGGTATTTCCTACAAAACAGCATACTGTGCAGTGTAGGTATACATCTCCCTTGGCCACATATAGCTCACAAAACCAGTGGAGACACTTTGGAAATGTTTTTCAAGTGTCAGTCACCTTTAAGAAAGTTTCAGTAAGACCAAGACATTCACAGTGAGCCTTCTGGTGTGCAAATGGGTTGGTAGTTGAGCTTTTATTGCTCTGTGGCACTTTCTGCACAGTAGCAACTCAACACAGCGAAATGCAGGCTCAGTCACGCTTAAACAGCCAAGTCACTTCATGACCCAAGTACACCCTTTGTTCTACATTTGCCCTTTCATTCTCTTCCTGCACGACCATGCCCGGCTGCCTCTACTCTGTTATCCAAAGTGTGGGGAAGATCGTAAGGTTTACTCTAACCTATAGGTATACAGTATAAGTTGATGATGAAAACAAAAAGAGAACTACATTCAAGAAATTATATGAGCAGAATGTGCTGGAATAAAGGTCCAGATGGGCTGGAATTTCTGAAACTGCGTGTGGTGGACTTAGATTTCTGATACATCAGGTGAAATCGCATATTTTGATGGCATTAAGGGAAAATAGTCTTGAAAATACAACAAGCATATATGCAATAAGTGTAAGTTATTTGCTTTAATTAAATAAGTCTCAAGAGGCAAAGAAGTATCTGTCCTAGACAATTCCTTATTAGAGAACTGACAACTTGTTTATGAGCAGCAAAAAAAAAAGGTTATTAAAATATTCAGAATATCGACAATCATGTGGTTTGAAAGAGCACAATAAGAAAATGTAAAACCATATAATCAAAAATTCTGCACCATGGACTTGGACTAAACTGTAGACTCTGTAAGCAACTAAAACTGTAATCAACTACAAAAAATTAAATTTTTACAAATGGGAATTGAAATTATTACATCTATAAACTTCAGTGGTGGCTGCCTACTTTTTCTTCTGAGCAGCTGTTATATAACCCACTTCCTTTTACTGTGTTGAAATTTCTTACAAGTTCCTTACCTTGCTACTTTTTAAGCTATTTTGTGGAGTCAGAACAATGTCTACACATTATATGAAGTTTGACAGAGAGTTAATGGCTTTGGAGACACATGTTCATGTTCTGCATTTCCTCAAGGGCACTCTCACTCAGTGGTTAACCCGCAGTCCAAGATAATCAGTATCTGTAAGGCAATGGAGAACAA
>VZSZ01005153.1:0-17766 GCA_013398815.1 Ibidorhyncha struthersii | reverse complement strand
GGGGCGGGGGGGAGAGGGGGAGTGTGGAAGCGTGTGTGATAACTGCCCAAATACCAATAAAACAGTCAAACTTTATTTATTCCCAAATTCATCTGCAATTTTGCTTGATTTCCTTTTCTCAGATTATATCCATATAGATAACATAGGTAGATCTATATTTATAGGGCAATCTGGTAATATTATTCTCATAAACAAGCTTTATTTTCACAGAAAACTAATATTAGGGGTGTACATGAGGAATATGTTGGTAGTGTTTATTTCTTCTGTGGCTGTGTAGTCTCTTCATTTATTCTGTATCTCTCACTATACCCCTGGTTATTCTCCCTAATTAATTGCTGAAGGTGTTACTGCAATTTTATTTTTAGAGAGAAGGAAACCCTGGTAAATACACAGAGAGCTGTGTTTAACTTGATGAGAACCCAAAAGGATCTTCTTGCATTTGACCTTCATAATACAACTAAATTAATATAGTTAAGATTAATGAGCCAATTATTTTTGACAAGATAGCAAGCACATGAGATTGTTTGTCTCACGTTTCTTTTTTATATGACTAACAAATGACTAGCATTTCCACCACAGATTGGTGTTTACATCCATAATCTGTTCCCAAGGCATTAATAACTCGAGATTTTCATCTGAATTCTAGGGTCAGAAGATATGCTGCGAAACTCTTCCTAATGGGAAGGGCCCAATGTGCATTTGTTTGTAGAAATGCCTCTAGGAAAGTGATTTTAATGAACTAAAGCAAAAACCAGGCCTCTGGGGAGTCCTGAAGGACCAGATAAAACTGCAGGAGGAGGTGCTGGAAAGCAGACATGCAGCATTGCGGATGGAGAGCTGAGATGTGCACAGCCCTCCTTCAGCTTGCACGCAGCACCAGGGACTGGTGTGCTTTGGGTTGCTTTTCCCACAGTGTATCAGTCTTCTGGGTCACATCTCCTGAAAGAGGGCAGGGAAGAAGGAGCAGAACAACCTTCAGCTTTTTTGTGCATTGTAGGTTCACTATGGGGCTGCTGTTCTCTGCCTCTCCCTTGATAAGGGGACCTTACCCCAAACACTCCCCTGTGGAATGCTGCTGTAAAAATCTACCAGTGTTGGCTTTCTGCAAGGGAGTGTGAGCTTCAGCGAACTGTAACACTGCAGCTAAATAGCGGAAGACATCCTACAGGGAGGTGAAAATAAATGTGATATCAGGCAAAGGCACTACTGGACCACCTTTACAAATTTGCGTTTAGTGATGACTACAAACTGGAGGAGAAAGGGGAGAAATCTTTGCAGGAAAAGGCAAGATGTTTGGGGGGTTTTGAAGTTAGACTGCTAGACTAAAGCAATCCTCACTCTGCTTAACATCATTAATGCCATTCAAAACCAATTTCAACTGGATAGGATGTCCAAAGTCTTTCCATTAAAAACTGTGTCGCAGACTGAGTTGGGGACAGTTAAGAGACTTTCTACTCTACAACAGGATGGGTCTAAAAGCTTTAGTCAGTTTAGTTTAGTTTGTTAAATGTGTTGACATTCCTGCATGGAAAATACTATCAAATCATTTAATAGGGGAAAACAACAGTTTATGAAAGTACAATTAGTCTGGGCATGGTTTCATGAAATGCCAGGCGGTTTAATAAAAGGACGGCAAAGGTCACAAAGTGATGATGAATGCTATGATGGCATTTTCTCAGGCTAGAACTATTTGCATTTCCCCGCCTCAATTCTGCATAACACATCAGGTATTTAACAAATAATTGGAAAAGAAAAAAAAATGAGAAAAATCTGTCCAGACCTACAAGTAACACCTTGCATTTGATATGCTCCATGAACAAGAAAATGAAAGTCACATAGTGTACTGCATAAGAAGCTTATAAATTATTAACCAGCAGTCTCTAAATCTCTAACTAGCAGTAGCTTGTCAGTTGTGGACAATTCCAGTCCATTTTTGTATGGCTTGCATTATTATTATTATCAATTTTTTGGCTCAAATAGGAGTATAAGCATCCAACCCAACTTGTCAGCAAATTTTCTCAGCAGCTAAACAACTGCAGGCAAAACTTCTTATCCTGGAATTGTGCTCAATTTTCTGCCTCTTACAGATAGAAAGACAAGACTGCTCAATTATTCTGTGCACAACACAACCAATGATTCTATCATTTTAGGACATGATCAAGCAAGCTAAAGAATCAGGCAACGCAGTAGGTTTATCAAGAATTGGCCTTGTGATTCAGAATCAAATCTCTGGGAAAAAAAAAACAAATACAAGGCAAAGAAAAATGTCATTTTATTAGATCCTTTTTAACACATTCAAAAGTATGTAACTGACAGGTCTTTGTCCTCACAAAGACACAGCTTTCAAACATCTTATCAGGCAAGGCTAAGAATATGTAATTCAAAAAAAAAAGCCTTTCAGTACCCTGAGAAATCCTTTTTGCTCAAAAGTAGTCATTTTTTTTTACTTTGGGCACAGAAGTAAAATAGTTTGTCAAATTCTCTGCAGAAATCCTTTTATCTATCTTAAAAAGTGTATTTGGTACAAGCCTACTTGATTTTTCATATATGAGCAAAAAATTACTTTGTCAAATTAAATTCTTTGAAAAGGTCTTTCAGCTGAGTTAAATATCCATTTTGTGCAAAACAATGACCATGCATCAGCTTGGAGTGATTGCACAGTAGTTACTTAGCCTGGCAAATGGCAGCAAAATGTCAGCTGAAATGAAAGACACACAACCCTGAGCTTATCACAGAAAGTGCAGATGATTCATGTAACATTGTAAATAAATAACACAGACTTTGTGTTAAGGTAGGTTTAACAGTAGAGGTTCTCTTTTCACCACCAGCTCATTTCAAAGCACCCGTAATAGAAGCTTTATTTGGTGACAGTGACACGCAGCAAGATAAGGTATCCTTGTCTTTAATGCTCATATTTCAAGGTCACAGAGTGTTACATTCCAAGTGAACAAGCAGAAGACTCAATCAGATAGGACCTGCATTAATGGATCATCAAAATATTGATAGGAGATTCTCTTCCCTGCCTGCAGGGAATGTTTAGCCTGTTTGGTAATTATGCAGGGCAGGAGAGAGAGAGAGAGGGAGGTATGGAGCGATGTGTCAATCATGATTTGTCTACATTTGTCACAAAAATTACGGGCAATTATTTGGCAACAGGGTTTGAACCCAGGATTTATAGATAAGTAGAAGCTTTTACTGACTGATCACAGAGATCAAGTTTATCTGTTTACAGTGTATAGCCGACAAATAAACCATTTTCTGTTCCTTCGAAGGATGTGAGACAGACATCCAGTTCTGTTGCGAACGGTCCCTATATTTTTTGCCTGATAGGTATAAACTTCAGATCCGCCTGTTCTTTTTCTTCTGAATTTGGTACTAAGCCTCAGGTTTTAATCCTAAGCATATGTTAGTTGCTCAGAAGGGTAAAGTGGTCAAAAGAGAAAGCAGTGATGAAATACTGAGACAAACAAAAGCATATGTTGGTGAAAAAACAGTAAGAAATGCTAGAAGAGACAGAATTTCTTATCAGCTTAAGAATACTACTATTTCCCAAGATCAACACTATTCTAAAATCAAGTTAAGCCATGAACTTTCTACTAGTTCCCAGCAATGACCAGACTATTTGCTACAGGACAGCTCCTGGTATTTATTATTTAGAATGTGATATGCTCAGGTGGGAGAATGCAACAGAACATGCCAACAGAAAACAAATATTTTGTGTGTTTCAGTTATTTATGTAATTTATGTTTAAAAATAAGAATGTGTTATATGATAGTATGTTAATAACTTTTACTATCCTTTCAGATTTTGTATTCTCTGATAAAGTTAATCTTACAATAAGTATAAAATAAGTGCTTAGTACGCAGACACTTCTGTTCAGTGAATATTGATGAACATTTTTTCTTTAACAATGGTCAAACTGTTGGGAAAAAGAAATGAAAAAGAATGTATGTTTAGTTAAACTTTATTACCCTTCAACTCCGTTATTACAGTTAATCCCGGCATGTATAAAAATCTTTAAATCTCTGTAGGTTCGTTAGAAGCACTTGGTCATCAAATATTTTATTTTTTTCCCAATTTCCCACAGTTTGGTGAGAACCTTTGTATAACCTTGTCTTCCTTTAGACAGCTAGTTTTGAAAGCTGGATTCTGGCCATCTTCAAGGTTTCTAAACAGAAAAACAAAAGGCTGTCTCCAGGTAGTAATTTCCTATCAGGCCTCCAGAAATATCTCAGTAAGACTAAAAGACTTCAGAAACTTTCCACTGTGACACAGAAGAATATGATAAGTCAGCTTTTGTTCATTGTCCTAAAAGGCTTGAATCCCTTTTAAATTTAAACCAGGAAAACAGGTTTACCTATGTAAAACTTCTAAAATGCCAGATAAAATAACCAGATGATTTTTTTTGCAAGGCCGCTTTTCTTAAGTGAAGGTTTCCTTCCTTAGTTCATAAAATCATGACTTCCAACAGCAATAAAACATCTATCAAAAATCAATTACTTTTTTCAGTTAGGATAATGTCACAAACTTACTTTTCTTTCAGTACTGTTTGTCCAACTGTAATCTCTTTTCATTCTATCATGACAGTGGATAAGGCACTGGGATATTAAATTCCAAAGTTTATCATTAATCTTCTATATTATGGTAGCAGGACCTTATGAAGATTTTGTTATATGTAAGTCTGTCTGCAATTTATGAGTTTTCAACTGACTTACATCAGAAAGTAAAAATTTCCCTAAAATTTGTATCCCTGAAAATATGTACTGAACAGCTATCCTGAAATTATGTCTATTATAAGATCTTGAACCATAGACTCAATTGATGATCTTATTGCAAGTATCTTAAAAATTCAATCTGACATGTTAGAAACCTACAGATGATCAGCAGGGCCTTGTCGTCTGATATTAAAGCTGCTTGCCTGATGTGAGAAACAAATTCCGGCAGATTGAAGGCACTCAAGAAAATCATTGACATTTAGCAATAAAACTACAGCTGAAACCAAAAAAGTCCTGATTATCTTTTTAATCTCAAAATAAAAACAAGAATGAAATGGTCATGACTGCTGGGGACAAGATTATCTAAAGACAAATCTTGAGGTCTGTAACAATATTCTTACTTGGGGAAAAAACTGCATGAGTGAAAACAGGAGTAAACTGACAGCAATGGCATCTGGAAAAAGGAAATCTAAGAACAGAACCATAAGCACAGCTAGAGCACAAGGGAAATCAGTCCTGAAAGAAAGATCTTATCATAAATGTTGTAGAAAGATAAGGGAAGTATATAAGTTAAGGATGGAAAAGCCATATTAAAGCAGTTACTCTGTACTCTTAAAAGTGGAAAACAAAAGTGACATGACATGGAAAGCCTGTGATCTGAGACTATCTCAGCAAGATCTTAGTAGCTTTCACCAACTTTACTCAAAGTTATTGACACACCACAGGACTGGAATCAAACTCAGGAGCCATAATCAGTTCAATATTGTTTTAAATAGGAGTTACTTGAATCATATGGCTGCAGATTCAGGTCAGAGCTATATTTGGTAAAAGGATCTGAAAATATAGAGATTTGAAAGGTCTTTGAAATTTCCCTTTGTCTCTCTTTTCTATACCACATAAATCATTTCAATGAGGTATAAACAGAACTGTAATTTCTTTCATTATTTCTCTTTCAAAAGTATATTTCTCCACACACCCCCAAAATAAACACAGCTTCGTAGACTATCCAACAGGCTTTTCTACTCTCTTAAAAACCTTAACCTTTTCCATAAGCAAGAGCTGTGTAAAACCTGGATCAGCTCATGAGTTGACACAAACTCTTGCAGCTTCACTGACTTCCCTAAAGATAGATGTATAGATTATATATATTCTAGATATATTATATAGATGCTACAAGATATATATAATGAACCTACAACAATAGGGTCATTATATGTAATGAATATTGCGGTCCATATGTTTCAGAAATGCTCTGCTATAAACATCTGAAAAATAAAGACTAATTAGAGAAACCTGCAGAGAAAAGATTAATCAAGTGAGCCATTGGTCATACTTGTGTGGTCATACCACACAAGTAACTGTTTGGACTTCACCTTTGAGGTGTCGAGTAAGATACTCAAACAGAAATCAATTTATGGATTAAAAAAGGTCCATTTTAGGAACTTACACACAAAAAGGAGATTCTAGATGATATCATTAATGCTCAAGAACTTACAGGTTACAAGTGAGAAACTTATAGCTTCCCTAGATTCCCTTCAGAACATCCATCCTGATCATACAGACACAATACTTTGGTTTTGCCACAAATCAAGGAGCTCAGACAGATGCAACCTGATGCCCTTATTCTGGTAGATAATTTATTCACATCTTTCTGGTTTCCATACTCTTGTAAGATGCCCTTTTTGGCATTGTTCTTGACATTCACAACTACAAGAGATTTATATGGCACTGCATACGACTATTATTAAATTCTTAAAAAATATTTGAGATTCTTATGGTTAAGATCTTCAAAGCTAAAAAAAAGTATGTCCAACTTCTGCAGTCCACTGCAGTTCACTGCTCCCAGTTCCAAGTACAAAATATGTTAAATTCAAACCATGTCCCCATCCCAGGCTTTTTTTCAGATCTCACTGCTTTATGTTTGTGCTTCAATCCTTTGAACTTTTCTTTCAGTCCTTTCATGGGAGATACGGTAATCAACAAACATCACCATCAGCAGCAATAGTAAAAGTGTAAAATACATAACTAAATGAAGAAAAAGTTACTTGTACACACATTTATGCAAGCCTGGCTACAGTATTTCAATCCTACTGATACTCCTAATGCGGCATGAGAAGAGCAACAGGCCTTTAGTGGTGTTTGAGCATATCGGATGGTGAAGTAATAAAATTTAAAAAACCTTGAAGTGAAAAAACTTACAAATGGCCTGCAGCTAGGATTTAGTCTGAATGACCACTTTGCAAACAAGCTCAGTGAATAAAATATTCTCAAACACAAGGTCAAGTAAATAAGCAGACAGAAAAAAAACTCTTCTTGTAGCAAAGCACTCCCAAACTCATTCCAAATACTTAGCAATTGCAATTAACACTTCTGAAAGCTTTGCACAATTTCCATCTGCTTTTCACTAGAGAAATAAGAAATAAGTGTAGGGGTTTGTAAAACAAAAGAATTTCAAAAATATTGATCTGAGGGATTATACGGTAACAGGAAAACAATGCTCCAAGGTAAAATGTGATTCTCTTTTTCTTGGCTAAGAATTCTTCTGGTTCACATTTCTGTTATAATGCTGCTACATTATGTTTTCTCTTACTGAAATATTACACACACAGTAGGAAGGAAGAGACCTTGGGACTTGGACAATTTGCCTACATTTAGCTTTATTAATATCATTAGACAGGAGAATCAGTGACACTGCAGCTAAAAGCTAGAGATGAACTAACCAGTGCTTTATCTTCTGTTGCCATGGACTACATGATGAACTCTGCAGTGACCTAAATTTATTACAGAATAGTGCTCGTTGCTGCTGTAGCAAGCACTCTGTTGCAATTACAGCACATTAGGCAGAGGAGTGGATCTCAAGGGGAAATGTCTAGTCTTTTAATCAAGCAGTAGAAAAGTCAGAGTGGACAAAAATTACGCTGCTGTATATATCCGCAGTCAATCTGTACATGTACACCTAACAGCAGTCTTAATTTTGCCCAGAAAACATTTTTATTATATACAGGGGTCATGATTGTACAGTTTGCACACTTAATCTTTTCTGTACTTCAGTTCATTTTTTCCTGTATTATATTCTCAACCTTCCTGAACTTTGTTGGGAACACCAGAGAGTTGAAATAACCAGTCTTCGGATTTCACCTTTAGACTGACCTATTTCAAATTAGGATAATCCTTTTTCTATATTTTGTTGGTGTATCTCACAAATCTGAAGATCTGGGCTGAACACTGAGCTGAACGCTTGAAGACAGGCATGCTGTTCTTGCAAACAGCTTTTAACATTTAATGGGATCTGTAAAGCTCACCTTACAAGTATTCTGAAATCTGATAAGTCATTCATTTGTTTTAAGGGATAAGAGGAAAGCTTTTGTAAACAGAGTGTTTCAAAACATTACTAATGAGTTTTCAAAATAAGAAACACTGCCTTTTCTGTAGCAGTATCTGAAAGTGCTGAGGTTTAAAAAAAAAGCTAATTTGAATTGCAGAAAAAAATAGGTCATGAAATTCAAGGTCTATCTTAAACTCTGCTTATGGGCTGGATAGAGGAGAGAGAGAGAGAGAGAGAGCACGAGCTCTTTTTACTTCTGTTCAAATGAACAAAAGGATTCCTAATGCTTTCAGGGAAGGCAGGAGCAGACACAAAGAGGCTATTCACATAACCCAACCTTAAGCACCTGATTGAGACACCAAAGCCAGGAACCTCACTCACTCTGGGCTACCTGTAATGTAACTGCAGAGGGTTGATCACCTCCAAAGGGCTAATCAGCACTGTGTAGCTCTGAATCAAAGTCTGAATGTGCCTCCATCTTTTCTTTTTGCTACATAAGGTACTATTTAAGGGCAATTAGGGCCCTAACTTGGCTATATAATGTTAGATGCTTGAAGGTGACTGGTGCAGACCCTCTCTGTGCCAAACGAACAAAAGGGAAATCAAAATAATGAGTGCCTCTCATGACAACATAAGAATATGATCTTGAAAACCGTTTTGCCAATCACATTTCCTGGTCACTCAGTAGGCCACAGGGATGTGTGTCACTCAGCTGAGTAAGAATTTGCAGAGTTGCAAAATCAAAGGGTTTGTTCTTGGTTTTCTCATTGTCCTCTTTTAGGCACACATGACAACATGCTATAAACACAGTAGTAAAACAAAATGAATGCAAAAAAAACCCAAAATTACCTCCCAACACCTTTGCTATTTTTGTTTTCATTGAGATTTCAGAACTATGGCTATCACCCTGCCAACAGCCAAGTTACATACCTTTGTGACTCCAGCAAATCAATGATTAACGTTTTCTGAAGAAGCTCAGTTCCACTACAGTAGTTGAATTATAATACATTTTTGTAATTACAACACTCTATATAAACAGTCAGTACTGTTGATAAAATAAAAATTAAGGATGAGACACCATACACTTATGCTGTTCATTTACATTTCTCTTCATTCATCTATTTCTACAACGGCTCCTTAATGCCTTATCATAACATTTCACAGTAAGCACTCTGTGGTATATTCTGTGAAATATATGGCTCACCAAAGCACCTTCTAAGAGGTGGGAACAGATATGCCACATGCATTACAGTGAAATGTAGACATTACAGGTTCATCTCTTTAAGATATATTTCTTCCGATTACGTGTTTGAAGCACTAAACAGACCACACAGAACTTAGAGGGCATGTCAGAAATATGTATGAAAAACACAGAGGCAATTGTCCCTATATATGCAAGCTGACTAATATGCAAATACTAAACCATTTAAACCATTTAGCACAGAGAATGGGAACACTGTTTGAGACTTACTGTATCTGAAGTCTGGCATTTTCACGGTGCCTTAACATAAATGCCATCTAACTCAGGTATTTTTAAAGTGTAGCTGGAATTGTATGACTCTTCCCTTTCCCCAACACATACTTCCCATCTGTGTGAAATAAGAATTCTGGAGGACTTGAGGAAATCAGCCAGAGGTAAGCCTGCAAACCTGTTGTCAGAAGGCCAGATGAAGATCTGGAGGACTGGAATAGCCTTAGGTTGCAAAATATTTCCTGAAATGTGAGCAAAGTTTGGGAGAAAGGAATCTGGGTAGTTTGGAGGCAGAGCTTAATAAATAAAAGGTAGCTAACAGGGGCAAACAAGCAGAGATAGAGGGGGAAAAAAAGGAAGTTTACTGGAAAATGAGAGTCACAAATTAAGTTTTCTGAAAGCAGAAATTAAGAAAATGAAAATAATCTTCAGGAAGAGATTGACAAGTGCAGCTGTCTCTGCAAGTAACATTAGGAATCAGAGGTCAAAGACAAAATACACTAATTTAACACCGGCACTCACATAACACTTGGCACGTTTAGGTAATTTCCCTTCTTTAAAGGGCATCAAAATTATATTTTCAGTCTCAGTGCACGTCTGTGAGGTAGATTCATATAATTCCAATTTACAAATGGTTGCAACAAGGCATAAAACAGGAAGACAATTTGCTACAGTAATTCAGTTAACTACAAATATCACCTGGAATGCTTAACATCCTCTACTAAATTAATCATTTCTACACAGAACTGCATTTGGACGAGCAGTGAAAATTAAGGAGAAAAGCTAAAGCAGACATCGTTTTCTTGTTACATTCTACATTTTTACCTTGAAGAATAGCCAAAATGTTTAAACCTTTGAAAAATATCTATTTCACGGTTGTGGAACTGAACATATACGTATGCACATACATATATATATGTATATGAGCATGCAGCAACACAGAAGAATTTTTATTTTTTCTGGTACACTTTACTGATCCTTATTTATAGTTGGAAGCTCCTTTAGTCTTAGGAGAAAAGCTTCAGAGATTTCAGAGGAGCTGAGCTAGCTGGTTTAAATACATTCAACATCTCAAAATGATTATAATGATGACTGCACTCTAGCTGCTTGACGGGAACCTTTTGGCAGCATAGTAATTCCCCTGCTGTTATTATTTGATATGCTTTCATGATTATTTGTATGAGGACAAAGCACTATAAAAGGGTTAGCTATAAGCGGGCACCTACATCAGCCCACACGGAAAAAAAAGTCTTAAGATGCTAGTAAAAGAAAGGGAATATGTAAAGGCTTATACAGCTTCTCAGTCTAATCTATTTTTTTTTTCCTGTCTTTATTATGGCGTGTAAAAGAGCAATCTGGGGTGAGATGGAGGCCAATGCATAGAAAATAATTGTGTATTTGGCACTCATTTTCAAGTACTGCTAAATGTTTTGGAATCACTTTGAGCCTGCAATGATTTTTCAGAGCTATATTGCAAGGAAACTGCCACCACATATCAGTAATACTAACAAGAACCAGATTTGTTGTGTGGGTTCCTTCTCTTTGGCTTCCCATTTAGAGTTATTCTCATTATTCTGGCTCAAGGAAATGAGAAGATCACCTCAATCACCTAAGCTGGCAATTTTCTTCCATATTGCAATTACACATGGCAGTCTCAGTAACTGGTAATAAGACCAATAGCTGGGAAAGAATCAGACAAGAAGATTAGGCTGCTGGCAGAGAACCCTGAAGGGTTTTGGTTCCTACCAATGTCATTAAATAAAATTATGGCCACTGCCACTTTGGTCAGGAGGATTAAGTTCATCCACAATTGCTTATATTATTTCAACTAATTTAGCTAAAGCTACAATCTGTGCCTCTGAGAGAGACATGAAAATGCTGCGTCACATCAGAAAACACCGGTATTCAGGAACCAAGGTCCTAGCCAATGCTGGTTTAAAGATTATATGTATGTAGTTAATGAAGTCTAGTTAATAACGGCTGCTGGGCATCAAGCCCAGCTGGAACATCACAGCCCATATCTTCACCAGTGATCTGTCCTGATTTGAGAGGAGAAAGACAAAACAAACTGCTTCCTGGAGTGGTCGACTGGACAACCTAGTTACCCAAATGTGCTCACGAGTCGTTTGGTAGACCACTATTTTCCATGAGTTAAAAGCACAGTAACAGTTTAATGGTATCAACAGTACTGCATCAGGATCTGCTAGCACTCACAGGCACCATCCAGAGCAGTTGTATACCATGGTCTTGGAGGACGTTTCTAGGAATGGGCCTGAAAGTAGTGTATGTGGGCAGATGGTTGAAAGATAGGCAGTGTTGTCATCGTCACCATTCAGCAGCCTGACCACCTTGACCAGCTACTGCCTATCCTTATCTACTTATCAAAGACTCCCATCATCCCTGGCACCTTAGTACCTGAGACTTTCCAGCAGCTAACAGAGTTTACCTTTTGATGCTTCTGGGTTGTAGGCAGGTACTAAAATAGCTAGGAAACTGAGGCATAAAATAATTAAATTATTTCTGCAGAGCTGCAGTTCATAATAGGACTGGGAATTGGGCCGTGTTTTCCTGCAAAACTGAATCCTTACTTTACATCCTATCCACTAGACTATTCCTCATTCTCTCATGATTTGCTCCTCTGTGGGAGTGATTAAGAGATAAACCCTGGAAGATGCCTGTGTTCTGCAGAAAAACACTACCGGAGATAATCCCCTTGCAAGACTGCTTAGTGTCTGAGAGGACCACAGCCTAAGTAATCCCACAAGGACTTTTTCTTCTTTGTATTTTAAAATTTTGTGGATAATTTCCTACTTAAAAGATCACAGACCTTTCTCTGCCACAGTTTTCCATATTAACTGATGAATACTTCATTTTTTTTTTCCTACAACTATCAGAGTCTCCAATCCTTAAGTAAAGTAATTTAGCCTGGCTTCCATTTCTAACTAGACTCTTACCTTCTGGGCACACAGAGGCTCTGTGTATTCCTTGCTTGCATTGGCTAGAGCACAAAAAGGGAGTAATAACATCAACATTATGAAAAGAATAACCGTTCCTGCTTTGTTTGCTAGCAAAACAATGTTCATTCCTGTAACTAGATTGAAATGCATTGGAAAGATAAAAACTTGTTACACAGTATTCAGACATTTGCTGAAGCATCCAAACCACAATCAGCTTAACTTGGACAAGATTTTTTTCAACTAATAATTCAAATTAATGTTTCCTGTCTGTTTTATGAACTGTAAAATTTTTGGTGACAATATTTCTTCCTTTGGCACTGTTTATTGAGGGTCTGAGCTTCAGTACCTTAGCAATCCAAACTTGTTAATGCCTCATCATGTATGTAATATGACAGATAGTGGCCTGAACAACAGTTTTTTCACAGAACACTTCTTCAGAAGATATGGAATTAATTTCTTAAACAGGTAGACAAAATATACTAACAAATTACCCTCATCTCGTGCTTCTACATTTCTAGCGTATAATTATTACGCCAGTATATAATTCAAAGGGCTATAAATGTTGAAAGAGAAGGCATAATATTCATTTAAAAATCGGACACTAGATTGATTGGGAATTAAGGCTAGTGATGGCATAAACACATTCAGTCATTTAGTGTTATGTTGAGAAATATTCCAAAGAAATGAATAGCACTCCATGATTGTTCGATGCACCTTTTCCTTTCAAGGTCAATGCTGCAAAGGAAAAAAAAAAAGCAACTCTTTTCTCCTTTCCATGCATCCTATGTCTTTTCAGAGGCTGGTGCATTTTCTAACCACATTACAATGAGTTAGGTTTGCTTTCTAAATGAATCTCCAACAGAGAATTCATTCAGACTTATCAGTCTGGTGTCTTTCAGAAGCAGACTCAGGATTTTGAGCTTTTGAAAAGACTCAATGCTAATGGAGTTGCTATTTTACTATTTGACCACCTCTGTCCCCTGTATTATTTTGAATTCTCTTCCTTTACCTACATTTCCAAACCTTTTCAAAGACAGCACAGGTGCCTGCTCACCTCCAAACAAGGAGATTCTAGGAGGTCGTCTTTCAAATAACCCTTTTCCACAACTCACAAACTTGGTTATCTTCTTTCTTTGATAGCACTGACTTAATAGTAATGAAATCAACTGCCACGGTAGGTTTTTTTCTGTAGTTTACCCACTAAACATAGTTCACAGATAAAAGCAAGCACGATCATTCCAGATGGTATGAATTGATATGAATACTGAGTTTTGAAGTCTACTGGTCTCTTCTGCACTGTATAGGTCAACAACTTCCAAATATGATAGTAAGAATTGGACAGTAGGAGTGAGGGCAAGGACACAAACTCCTTTCTGTTTCCCTGTCATGTCTTCCCACAGGGTGAACATTAGTTGCTGCAGGTAGAGATTAAAGACTCAAGAACCTTTCCGAGGCTCAATGTAGGTAAAATGCTTGCAGGGCTCCTGCTTTCATTTGCTCACCCTCAGAACAGAAATTCTCAACACAGTCCTGCAAACGTGGCCTTAACTGAAGGAGTTATGGTCACCTATAGAAGAAGAGTGTCTTTCTGACACTTCTTCTGTTTTATGTTTTTCTGCTGAAGGACCCCATCCCCTGTCACAGAGAGCACCACACTGTGTCAATGGTGATATTGTTTTGAAACACGAACACTTGTCCAATGAGACTTAGATTGATACTACCTATGTTATAGTTTGATCTGAAGCTTACTGCTTCCACAAAAGAAAAGTTGATTTTTGTACCTGTTGAAATAAGACAGTTGGTAAATGTGTTAAGTACAGTTTGTTTTTTGAATTTATGAAAAAACACTTTCCAAAAGGGTGTTCGAAAAATAGTTTTAACGTCTACTGTAGTTCTTCAAAAGCAGCTGCTACTGATATACTGTTCTTGACAAAATTGTGATACATACTCTGAAGCAAGCTATCATGAGCATATTTCTTCATGAAACTACATTCATTAAAGTAGGATATTCTCTTAGCTGGAAATGACATCTTACCATCTAGTCATTTTTCTAAAATAATATATACTTTATAATATGGTGCTAACAAGGCAAACTGGCAAACCAGTCGTCTTCTATGGTGTCAAAATGTGGACCAAACAGGTCATATACAAAGAAAATGTGTCAATTAAATGAATGCTGTCTGCAGTTAGTGCTTACTGCCATCCAGATTCACAGTCTGTATTCTTACTACTCATACACTAAAGCTCCTTCTTCTCCAAGATGTTTTATCAAATATTGATTTAGAACAGAGAATTATTAACTTAGAAGTGCCCAGCAGAATACACGATATAAATTCCTCTATCTACAGTTATGACGACATTGAGGTAGTTACTGCTGACTTAAGAGCACGGTAAGGACAGAACAACAGGTTGAAACATGGGTTCAAAATGTATGTACCAGATGCTCATTTGAAACAAAAAGGATCACGATTCGCTCATGTGCAGCCTGGCTGCACAGCACTGTACCAAGCAACCTTCTGTCCCAGTGTTTGTGCCCTGCAACACAGGACTAGCAAAGGCTGACCAGTTTGTATGTAGAATTATAATGAAAATGCGAAGAGTAAACCAGGTTACACTGTAGGGTGTTTGAGTGACCTGAGTGACGAATCATGATATATTAGGTCTTACTGCAGGATGCCATGAAGCCTTAGTGCTGGCTGAGGGGAGACAGCAGAGAGTGTGTTCCCAAACCCTCTGAATTGTTTACAGGTGTGTGGCTCTCCTTTCCTCCACATTTTGCCATGACTTCATTCATCGCTCTCTATTAAGGAGGTAGAGAAAGGACAAAAGAAACTGTATCTTGATTTTTAGTTTTGCCTAAGCATTGCTTTCAGAGGAGAGTTGCAGCAGGACCAGCTACTCGAGTTTGGAAGGACATGACATGACAACAGCAAATGGGGAAGTGTTACAAATCACGTAAAGAGTTTGGTTTATGTAGACAATCACTTGCTTAAGCCAAGCTACCATTTTGTCTGATGTTCCTTGCTTTGCAAAACAGAACTGTTGTTCGATAGTTAGTGACCAATTTCCTAATCAGATATCCATCTGTGTTTTTCCTGTTACACCACTGCATGCTGTACAGAAGGTCCACAAAGCAGCAATCAAGACTGTTTGGATGATTACATTTAATTGATTTTTGTATGTTAAAGTACTCTATGACTAATGGTTGTTTACCTGGACACCAGCTGTGATAAATACTAGCACCATATTATTTCCTTCTATGGGTGACAGCACTGAGAAATACAGTCTTTGAAAGCTCTAACCTTTCTCTTCCTGAACACTTTTGTGACCCAGTGACCATACCTTTTGTTATACAGGAGGATGTTCCAAAAATTGTCATCATCACCACAAATACACATCAGTGTAATGAAAATGAGGGAATAAAGTCTGTGTGTAAGGGAAAACCTGCAATGGGAGAGTAAATAAGAAAGGAGATGCAGAAGAAAAATTCTCTTTTGCATTCTTATGCTGAAATGTGATATTCTGGAAGCAAGGAAAATACTCAAATACATTTGCTGGAGGAATTTTAGAGATTTTATAATGCAGAAAAGAGCAACAATGCTTAAAATTATACCTGTGGTTTAAACTAACAATGTAGTCTCCCATGAATACTATCTTAAGATGATGCATTAACAACTGCACAGCCCCCCCCATCTCACTTTGCTGCTGTACCTGCCCCTGCAAACTTACACAAAAGCTGTGATTTAGCATAATTTCTCTTTTATCTTAAGTCTGTCTGTTCTTTTTTGTAACTGCTCTTAACCTGGATTTCCTGGAAGACTTCCCACTTGATACTGTGGGGTGAAAAATTTTACCTAAAATTAAAAAAAAAAACAACTGCAGACCACTTGAAATATTTTACAAGTTTTGCATTGTTTATGTAATTTTGACAATGAAAACGTTAAAAATGTGGAAAGAATCAAAACTTCTGATTCTGATAATTGTAAAATGACATTTTCAGTACCTCAGTGTGTAAAGCCTCTGAACTTCTTCAGCAAAATATATCTTTTCATGCAAAAGTGATCTTGCTGAATTCTAATTTCATGAGAAAAGAACTTTTTTGGGTTTTTTTTTTTTTTTTTCAGATCAGTTTGAATCTATATATTACTATTTTCCCGTTAGACCAGAAATTTAAAAAATTGATTATGTTCACATAGCTTACACTTTGGGATAATTTAGCTGTGCCTCTGTGGTGGCAAAAAAATAAAGCAACAGGAATTTGGAATTTGAAGGAAGAGAATTTGGCCTGTATGCATGTTATAATTCTAGAACCAAATACATAATTGTGACATAATCTTAGGAGGGGTGTAATTTCTTCTGGGTGTCAGTTCACAAAGTCTGAGGGGCCATTATTCAGTTCCCTGAGATGCCAGATCCTACTGACTGATGTAATGTTCAGGATACATGCAGAATACATGGTAAGATTTTAACCAGATTTCAACATAAAATACATTTCAGCAGACCTTTCTTCTGACTCTTACATAGTAAGGCTGTTTTCACTTGTAAACTATATTTTAGCACTGAAGGGAAATAACATGGTTGGTTAACCACAATTTAAAAATAAAGATGAAGTCCTTGAAAAAAAACAACATACACAGAGAACCATGGGAACCTCAAGACATCATTTAATTTTCTTCCTGCCCAAAGGCGGGATCAATTATACTATTGTCAGCCTTGACAGATGTTAGTCTGAGTGGTTTTTAAAGACTTCTAGTGTGGGGAATAGGAGGGGGGTTAGGCTACCAGGCGCTCTTTTCCCATGCTTCGCTGTCCTTACCCTTTGAAATGTCACTTTTTCCACCCACAGTTTAAGGCTACTGCCTTCTGCCTGCCACCAGCACAGAGTTGAAGGATAAGCAGCATCTGACTTGCATCTCCAGACTATGCCTTTGTATCCTAGCTGTTCCTTAGCCAGTATACCTGCACATATCCCCTACTTAGGGCTCCTGGCACCTATTCCTGAAGCTCTAGTGCATGAAAAATGCAGAAGAATATATGTCGCCCAATTTGTGAGGAATTATACACTATTATGTTTGCTGAATACGTGTTAATACTACAATTAAATACTCAAGTTCAAAAACTGCAGCACTGAATGGGATTATGAAACTCCTGACACCACAGTACAATAGAATGGAAAGAAGGGTGTTAAAAATATTTACTTTTATGTAAATATAAACATGTGTACATATCTATCTATTCCTTCTCCATTTGCATACTTGTACATGTCTATGACATATTATTATATGTATTATGTTAGGT